>CAOKZL010001097.1:0-421552 GCA_948472985.1 Iguana delicatissima | reverse complement strand
AGGCCTGGAAACCATGCCCTATGAGGAGCGGCTTAGGGAGCTGGGTATGTTCAGCCAGGAAAAGAGAAGGTTACAAGGTGACAATGATAACTATACTTAAATACTTGAAGAGCAAGCCTGTTTTCTGCTGCTTGGGAAATTAGGACATTACAGAGCAATGGCTTCAAACTTCAGGATTCCATCTAAACATTAGGAAGAACTTCCTGATGGTAAGAGTGGCTCAGCAGTGGAATATGCTGCCTGGGAGTGTTGTGGAGTCTCCTTCTTTGGAGGTTTTTAAACAGAGGCTGGATGGCCATCTGTTGGGAGTACCATTGCCCTCCTCTGAAATATAGCCTACAGCACCTGGCATTTCTTAGTGGTCACCAGCCGAGTACTAACCAGGCCTGATCCTGCTTAATGTCCAAGATCAGACGGGATCTGGTGCCTTCGAGGTATTAAGCAATACCAGCCATTTTTAATTTATGAAATGCCTAACTTCTTCTAAGTATACTACAAAGATTAGACAACAGGACTGTTCCTGCCCACAGGCTACAAAAATAAATACTGCCTGGGTAGCCACTGTTCTTCCTGTCTGACACATTAATAGGACAGAATTACACATGAGATATGCAGGGTGATTTAGAACTCTGGATGACACCTTCATACCAATCCAGCTCTTTGCATAGAGTAGCATAACTCAGAAAGGTGACCTTTTTGGATGACAGTTTTCAGAATTCCCCAGCCACCATGCAAAAAAGGCCACACAGACTGGGAGATTCTGGGAGCTGTTACCCCCCAAAAATAACTTCTCTGAGTATGTTAAGTCGAAGGCTTTCACGGCCGGAATCCATAGGTTGTTGTGGGTTTTCCGGGTTTTGATATCCTCTGAAGATGCCAGCCACAGATGCAGGCGAAACGTCAGGAGAAAATTTGAGGAACACGGCCTCAAAACCCGGAAAACCCACAACAACCTATATAATTTCTCTGAGCTCTGAGTGCAAGGGCCCTGAGTGTTTGCCCTAGCTGACCATCAGCATGGAGACAGTACATCTGCAGTGCTGATCTCCTGAAAAGTCAACCATTCTGTTCAGATCAAACCATACTGCATATTGCATGTGCAGTGAGGATGAATTTGGATGTGCGAGGAGGGTGGCCAGATGCAAATGACTGCACGACCAGGTATACCAGTGGTTCTCAAACTCTGGCTTTCCAGATATTTGAGACTTCAGTTCCTTGAAGTTCCATCCAGAATGGCCAATGCTCGGGAGTTCTTGGAGCTGATGCCCCAAACATCTGGAGGACTGGCATTTCAGAACCACCAAGTCACACCAGTCAGCTTCAGACTCCAGTTTCCCCTTCTACTTTCTCCTCTATACATGCATGGTTACTGTTCATTCTTTTGGAGTAAACAGAAAAGACTACCCATGTGAGTAGGTCCCTCTGCTTCATACCCTGGAACAATTCTTATGCAGGTTGCTCTTATGTGAGCTGAGATCCTGGATCAGAGATGGGTTGCAACGTTCCACACAGGCAGAAGTACAACACATCTCCCTCACAACCTCCACAAAAACCCAATGACATCATCCTCTGGGATGGAGAAGACACTGGAGCTTCCTCTCTCTGTCTGTGCAGGGCAAGTTATGCACGCATAAGCCACCGACCGGGATTCCAGTCAATACCTTGCTTGGTCCGGGGACTGGCAGACCCCTGGGCAGGGGAAGGCTGTTCGTTACTCTTGGGGGGCAGTTGGGAGCTTTCTTGCAGATGTATTTCCTCTGCCGGAGGAGTCGTTGGGGCACCGATAGGTGGAGGCCGATTGCTTCTGGGCGGCAGGTTCTCCACAGCTGGAAGGGTTGTGGTGGGCGGGAGGCTCTTCGGGCTATCCTGAAGGGGAGGCTTCACTTCAGCAGGGGGTACTGTGGCAGTCTTGACAGCAGGGTGGCCATTTTGTGTAGGCAAGGCTGCCTCTATAGGGGCAGCAGCAGAGGAGAGAACAGCGGCTGCTGAAGGGGGTGCCAAGGGAGGCTGGTCACTCCGGTGTATTTCTGCCTCCCTCGCGAGGGGCACCGAGGCAGGCAAATGACTATTCTGTTCACTCGAGGGGAGCTGCATCACTTCTGGGGGGATCCCTTTTGTGTCTGCAAGAGAGAAGCAGAAACAAAACAGTTCAGAAGAGGGGAGCTAATTCTTCTCTCTCTCTCACACACACATCTCTCCCTCTCTCATGCATGCAATACATAGCAATAGCAATAGCATGTGTATTTCTATACTGCTTATCTGCAGAGTGCTCTCTAAGTGGTTTACAACGTGTTAGCTAATTGTCCCCAACGATCTGGGTACTCATTTTACCAACCAAAAAAAGGATGGAATTTACCAAAAAAGGATGGAAGGCTGAGTCAACCCGGGGCCCTGCAGATTTGAACTCACAACCCTGTGGCTGCAGTACCGGCATTCAACTGCTGCGACACCAGGACACAGATGGCCCATTCACACTACACAATTATAACATTATCATTCCACTTTAATTGTCATGGAAACATCCCAAGGAATCCTGGGGTTTGTAGTTGGTGAGGCACCAGAGCTCCTTGGCCAAGGGTTCTAAAGGCCCCTCCCTGAACTGTCAATCCCAGGATTCCACAGGACAGAACCATGGCAGTTAAACTGGAATGATAGCACTATAACCATGCAGTGTAGTTTTTCCACCACACCTGAGGGCAGCAGGCTAGTTTAAAGGGGTGCAAGGCAAGATGCATAGCTAGGGTTGCAAGAGTGAAAGCTGGAGAGGGCTCCTGTACCTATAATGGTTGTCTAGGAGAGAGAATTTTAGCAGGTATGGCTTGTCACCTGGTTGTGTGAAATTCCCTACCCGATTTTGTGAAATTTCCTTTTCCCCCGCTCCATTATAGGTACGTAGCCCCTTTCCAGTGTTTGTTCTCGCAACCCTATAATGTTAAAAGCAGCCCTTCGAAGGAGGACAGGATCCCAGGGGCGTAGGAAGAACGCCCGACTTCTCTCTCTCTCTACCCCCCAGTGTTGGCAATTTGAGGTGGTTGCCTCACTTTGACCAATGGACGGCCACTCTTCCTGTGGCCACAACCCCGTGGCGCTAAAAGTGGACTGCAGAGCTTTAACTGTGTTAGTCTTAATGTCCCACACATGCACACACCGTACAGCTGAACCAACAGCAACAAGCAACTTATCCAGTTTCTCAGATCCTGATAATGTCACTTTTTTTAACTCTCCCCCCTCAAAAAAAAAAAAAAAATCTGGAAAAAAAATTGCTTCCTTTCCCTGGCTTTGATCTTGTTCCCACCCAGATTGAGGAAGGGGTACCAGGCACTGCTTGTTGAAAATAAACGGCACAGTGGGTGCTCGGCCGTGTAGCCGGGCACCGTGCCAGCAGGGCACAAAGACCCCTTTCCCTCAGACCCAGAAACCCGGCACTCCCAAATGAAGTCATGAAGGATCGCTTTACGGTGCCATCTTTGCAGCCGCCGTCTTTGTCTTTGTCGTCTCCCCACCGCCCCCCACTTCCTCACACCCTTGTGGGTCTGCTGCCCTGACAGGACTCCTGTGTCACTAACAATGGCACAGCGACATCAGAACAAAATACAAAAACCCAGCTCCTGACACTTGACTGGAGTACATTCTTTGCTTCCTTGAGGGGAAACTCTTTCAGAGTTTCAATTCCCTGATTGTTCAAACACAGACGGAGGGCTTCCACAGGGCATTTCCGACCCATAACAGCGTCCCCCCTCCCCGCCTAAAGAACATGCATGCACTTGGACTGGAGAGAGCAAGCAATTTGTCTGCTCCTGCTCCCTATTACATAATTAACCACCCTCCTCACTCTGCATGCGCAAAGCGCAGACACACACGCCTTCTTTGCAACAGCAGCGTCCCTCGCAGACAACAGTTAACTAATGCATCAAGAATGTCCAGTATGAGACCTGGAGAACGCTGCCGAACAAGACCATAAATGCTTCACCCGGCCTTAAGCCCGGGCGGCTCTTGCCATCTTCTGCCGGAAGGAAGGGGGACACGAGGCAGAGAGGCTGCGGTGAGGCAGGCAGGCAGTCGGGAGATGAGAAAGAGAAAAAAGAAGGCCCAAGGAGACTCTAGTATCCAGAGGAAGACAAAGAGCGCATCTATGCTGCACACACTGCAGCAGTTTGATCCCACTTTATTCTATGGAATCACTGAGCCCATTTCCGCACTATACTCTTATAGCGCGATTATTCCACTTTCAACATCCTATGGAATCCTGGGGTTTGCAGTTTGCCGGCCGGCCCCTCCTGTAATTGCAAACCCCAGGATTCCATAGTATGTTGAAAGTGGAATAATCACGCTATAAGAGTGTAGTGCGGAAACGGCCTGAGATTTGCAGTTAGGTACATAATTTTTTTGTCCTCATCAGTTTAGTCCATTCCCCTGAACTGGAGCACTAGAGCTCTCTAGTAGGGAAATGCAAGCATGCCAACAAATTACAAATCCCAAGATTCCACAAGAGGGAACCACAAACCCTTTCACACTACACAACTGTAGCACTACAATTGTACTATAACTGTCGTGCCAACAACCCACAGATTTGCAATTCAGGGAGGGGTATTTAGAATTCACAGCCATAGAACTTATCTAGTGCCTCATTACAAACGCCAGGATTCCACGGAATGGAACCATGGAAGTTAAAATGCAACCACAGTGCTGTAGTGTGAAAGGGCCCCCAACAATTAAAGTGGTTCTAAACTGCTACAAGTGTATAGTGTAGACACTCCAGGTTTGTGGAAGAATGTTGAGTGCTTCCAAACCAAAAGACTCAGCCACGATGGTATAGCTTTTCCATTTTTCCTCTTTGGCTTGAGATTTTGTGGAAGGTGGAGGGAAGAATCCAGAAGACACCAGTGGGTTAACAAGTGGAAGATGACAATATAAAATTGTTTATTAAAATTGTGTGAATGAAGCAGGGCAAACTATACAATAAACACCTTGTCTAGATGCAGAGCTTGAACACATTGTCCTTTTTTGGACTACAGAACTCAGAATACTCCCAGGCAGCATGATCAATGAATACTATAGACCAGCCCCCCACTCATCACTGGAATATCAGTAAGGGTGAAGCTATGGGGGGGGAATGAGGGTCTTGCACCTTCAAATAAGAATTCTCCCCAATAAATTTTTCTTTCTATCCCCAAATTTCCAGCCTTGCAGAGAATGAGACACTGAAAACAGTTCATATCTAGAAGTCTTCTGTTTGCTGTATTGGCATTCCCTTCATCACTTCATCCTTCTCCTTTATTTAGATGCCTAAACTGTATTTTTAAATGCTCGAATGAAGATTATTGCGATGTTAGAAATTTGGGGACTGAAGCAAAATTTCATTTAGTGAGGCAGAATCCTTATTTGCAATGCACTCATCTCCCCCCTGAACAACAAACATGAAATTCATTGATGTTTCATATATACCTTATACTCATAGCCTGAAGGTAATTTTACAATATCATATCATTAATAATTTTGTGCATGAAACAAAAATAAAACAAAACTTCTTTGTGCATGAAACAAAAGTTTATGTACATTGAACCATCAGAAAGCAAAGGCACTACCATTTCAGCCACTATCCCAGGTGTGGAATTTTCTGCTTATGATGTCATGTAGATGCTCAATAATTTTTGGATTTTGGAGCATTTAGAATTAGGGACGCTCAATCCGTACTTGTAAGTACAGGTTAGCCAGGGCAGAACTTTGAAACATGACATGTACGGTAACCGCCTTGCTAGACACACATGGATCTCCAGACATCAAGAGCCTAGAAAGGTGAGAGGCACTTTAGTAACGATGACCCTGACTTTGAACGCCTATTGTTTTCCATGCTTTGGAATCACTAGCCATGCTAGCACTGTGGAATGAGCATTCCCCAGCACTGGATTTATTGACAGTGACTAAGTTGTTTATGCTGCTGTTTTCCTCCTTCCTTTTGTAAGAGCATCACGTGGCAAGGATAATTTGCTTGAGGAATCTCAAGTTCATTTTGCTCAACATCCTCCACTCACCTGACAGGTATTCTTGGTCTGACACACTCTTTTTTTGTCCCTGACTCTCTGGGCCACAACATTCAACAGATCATCTTGAAGTTTTTTAGTCAAAAGTTGGCAAACTGTGGCCCTAAGTCTTTGATCCTGGCCAAAATCCCCAGCCCCCCCCACCTTTTTGGCCATAAAAAAGAACAAACTTTCTCTCCAAGAAACATCTGGGAGTGGTAATTCACCTTTTAAATACGTCATGCTCCCCCCATGCTGTTAAACATTTTTAAGAATAATAGCAATAGCATTTATTTCTATACCGCCTATCAACTAGGTGTTATCTAAGTGGTTTACAATGTATTTTTAGCTAACTGCCCCCAACAAGCTGGGTACTCATTTTACCGACCTACGAAAGGACGGAAGGCTGAGTCAACCCTCGAGCCTGGCAGGATCGAACTCACAACCTTGTGGTTGCAGTAACCATTTTTCAAAATTAGGAGAGGACATCTGGCTACTTTCTTCTCATTTGGGGACATTTTTGGACACCCCGCGCAGCTTCCAAAAGATCCCACGGGCAGAAAACTGACTTAGAAACCCACTGCAATTTCCCATCTCTGTTCCAAACACTTGGAAATGGTTGGCTAAGATGGTGCAGCTCTTCCACACTGCCTTTTTTTTTTGAGGATTAGCCCTGTTCTAAAAATCAGTCTCTTCCAAATGTGAAAGGCCCTCTAAACGTGTTAGACTGAAACTCAACACAAGAGCCAGCACAATATAGCAGTTTGAACATTGGACTACGACCTCGGAGACCAAGATCCAATTCCTCACTTGGCCATGGAAACCCACTGCCCACGATAGAGTCACTTTAGAGTTGCCATAAGTCAAAAACGACTTGAAAGCACACCACACACCACACACCACACACCTCATCATCCCCAGCCAGCAGGACCACTGGAGAGCTCCTAGGTGGGAGTTTTTTTTTTTAAATTGAATGTTTGTTAAATCTAAAAACATCGTTACAAGAAAAGAAAAAGATTGTAGATAACATATATATTGTTTGCTTGACCTATTCTAAATAGTATGATTAAAATAAATTCCAACAATGTAAGAAACAAGAACAACTAAAAGAAAGAAGAAGAAAAAAAGGAAAATCAATTTCCTGTTGCCTTGAGCCTTGGACTATGTTTGCCCATATTTTTCCAAAACTCCCCATTTACCTTTTCGTTTGAGTAGAACCCATGATTGAATTCACCTTCCCCCCCAGTCTATCCTTACAAAACATTTGACTGTTAATATCTATACTAATTTTGTACTTTGTAAGGATGGTAATTGAAGTAAAATATCGTATTATTTGTCTTTTTTTCCTAATGTGAAAAAAAAAGTATAGCACAATGTAATAATGGCAGCAAGTAAATAAAAGTAGTTAGCAAATAAATAGATTTACATGTGTATCTTGTATGTTTTTTGTCTTGACACCCCATCTCTTACTTGTGTATTTTATTACTGGCTGCCATTCTTCTTCCAGTTTATTTTTGAGATAGAGGGAGGTCACTGTTTTAGATCCACATTGCTGCCTGTCAAAAAAAATTCTGCTCAGAATCAACCAGACAGACCGCAGTATTTCTGGTCTCTATGTATGGTTATGAAAGCCGTACAGTGAAGAAAGTTGACAAAAAGAAAATCAGCTCATTTGAAACAGCGGTGCTGGAGGAGAGTTCTACAGATAACCAAGGACTGCTAAAAAGACAAATGAATGGGTCTTGAATCAAATTAAGCCTGAACTTTCCCCAGAAGCCAAGATGACTAAATTGAGGCAGTTGTACTTTGGATATATCATGAGACAATGTGACTCACTGGAAAAGATAAATACGTTTGGCAAAGCGGGAGGCAGCAAGTAAAGAGGAAGACAGTATTACAAGTGGAAGCCACAGTCTCAGCTGGGAAGTTGATGACCAGGGCTCTTGGAAATCTCTCATTCACAAGTCAAAGTCAACTTGATGGCAAATAACAACAGACAAAAAAATCCGGCCCTCCCCTACAAAAAGAAATTTTCCTTCAGTCTCCAAATTTCTAGCATTGCAGAGACTGAGACGCTCAAGCTCTTCTGTTTACTGTGTTTGCGTTTCCTCGATCACTTCATCTACCCCTTTTCTTTGGACACCTAAACCACGTTTATAAACGCTCAACCAAAGTTTTAAGCTATTTGAACGCCAGAAATTTTGGGGACTGAAGCATGGCCAAAGTATGGCCAATTCCTACTAACCAGGAACATGGGCGGGGGGAGATGCTACAGGTTAGTGGATAGGAAAGGCAGTCAAATTACCATTTCCTTATGATGGTGTGACTGTTTTTTAAAAAATGCTGCCACTTTTGCTTATCTTTTTCCTTTTTGAATTAGAGAGTGTAGAGTCCTTGGAGGTCTCTGGGGGGTGCAAAACAGAAACCCAGGGGGCTGGATGTGTTTGCAGCCTGTACCTTTCCCACCCCTTGTCGACTCTGTCGATGTATATCCAGTATTTCAGGCAAGGAAAGGTCTTTCCCATCACCTACTCCTTTAAAAATATACCAAGCCATACAAACCACCCGGCGTTCAAATACAGACATGCAACCAATAGAGAGCATATAATCCGTCATCCTGTTATTTTCCATTATCCAAGCCTGGATTCCTTTAAAGTCCTTTAACCATCTCTGCCTCATGTAATTAGTGGGTACAAGCTGCACCGTCAACAGTATCACTCTGTTAGGCAATGATGGATGATGTATATCCATGCGGGAGACAAAAGGGCCTGAGCAGACAGAAAGCAAAGAGAGGCGGAGGAGGAAATGGCCGGTGGAGGGGAAGAGTGGAGAGGCAAGTAGGACAAGGCTGGCGGTTGGCAAGGAGACTCGTCCCCAAAGCTTTGAAGAAACGGATTCTGAGTGGCATTCCAAGCTTCCTCTTTAGTTTGTCTACTGAAAGCAATTTCCTTTCATAGCTAAATGAGTTAATCAGGCCATCCAGGAATGCAAAGTGAGGACTTTTTGGATTTTCCTATGCAGATAAGGTCTGGAAACTAAGCTCTATGAAGAACAGCCTGGGAGCTGGGCATGTGTAGCTTGGAGAAGAGAAGACTGAAACGTGATATGAAGTATGTGTCTATGTGTCTTCAAGTTGCCTGTTGACTTACAGTGATCCCACAAACGTCACAAGGTTTTCTCAGACAAGGAATAATCTCGGAGGCGGTTTTGCCAGCTCATCTTTAAATATCTGAAGGTGCAGAAGATGAACCAAGTTTTTTTAATTCTGCTCCAGAGGCTAGAATATGAACCAGTGGCTTCAAATTATGAGAAGAGATTCTACCTAAATGGCCTTTGAAGTCCCTTCCAACTCTATCTAATATATAAAGGTTAAAGTTTGTCTCTCTGTGTCAGGCAAAGACCTCATATGATTGGCTGCCTGAGAAGATTCTATGGAATCCTGGGGTTTGCAGTTTAGTGAGGGGCCTTTAGAATTCTCAGCCAGAAAGCTCTTGGGCCTCAGCCAATGGTGCCTGTCTTGAATAGGCCAGCTGCTATGGAGATGAGGCCTAGCAGCAAGAAGGAGGGCAGTGTATTCCCTCAGGAACCCAACCTCTGTATGTTAATAACTCTGAATACAGATTGGATTGGGGAATATGGGGAAAAATTACAAGTACTGGACAAGACAATTTGGGAAATTAAGAGACACAGGATCTCAAATCTTTCTAACAAGTATGACCCATGGGAAAATAAAATCCCAGGCAACGCCAGGTATATATGCTAGTGATTCTATAAAAACGAACATGTTTGGCTAACAGAGCAAACCAATGCCCATTAGGAATACAGGGAAGATCCATGCCACAGCTCTTACTGGGTATCAAAGTGGATCTGGAAGAATCTTTAGGTGCTCAATTCATGCTTGAAAATCTTTTGGGCTACCAAAACTGATACAAGGAACCCTACTCGCTGGCAAGGGAAAGCAAAGGTCATCTTCACCATCACCATGACTTACCCAAATCAATGAGACAGTAGCCAAAGCCAGCCAGGCTTTTTTGCCACACGAGATAGAGGCCCAAATCCTAGTTTGTTCCAACCATAGTAGAGCCATTAATTCATTTGTCCTCTGTATTCATTCACAGTGAAACAACTGATTCAATGAGTTTACTTTAGTTCTGAATAACCAACAGGATTCCAACCAGAAAGTCCCACAAGTACCTCTTCCTCATTCCTGACAGTTTAACAGAATTATAACAACAGCAAAGTAAAGAAGTAACTTGCTGCCTTTTCATGGCATTCAAAATTTGCTGACCGAGGTAGCTGCCTCCTCCTGCCCAACCTGGCCAAGGGAGGTGGGGAAGGAAAACTGAAGTGGGGACGTCCACCATGTTTCTTCTTTGCATTCCACCAACTCATAGGAGTCTGGAGACACCTTTTTCAGTAGCTGGGTGCAGGACCCTGTTGAAACAGGGTTAGACTGTGCTTCCTGAGGGCAGTTGGGTGGTATCAGCAACTCTCTAGGGCTTGGAAAAGTTTCTTTTTTGGGAGACTGCAACTCCCAGAATGTCCCAGCCAACCCGGCCACTGGGTAGGAGATTTGGGAAACCAACTGTGGAGGAATAAAGTTCTCTCACTTCTCTTACAGTACATTCTCACAATCACTTCCACATCTTGAGAGTCATCCGTACCGTTGTTCTTTGTTTCCCAGGCTTCGATTGCTGGCAGCATACACTCAGAAACACACATACACACACCAATTCACAAGTCTCCTTCCTTCTTTGGCATTTGGTTCAGCTTAAGCTCCAAGTGGGCATGCTGCCATGAAGAAGAAATTGCGAGTCAGCATGCAAGCTCAGAACAAGAATAATGCCTGTGTGAGTGCACAGTTGTGGTGTTTTATCTGCTTATCTAACCCTTTAGTTAAGAAATGCATTTGCCATCTTTCAAAATGAAGTATTTTCCCAAGGTGGCATTCAATATATGTTAAAATCAAGACTTGGAAACTTTGCCTCTTTATGGGACTACACCTCCCAGAACTCTTCACTGTGCAAGTGCATGCACAGATTACATAGTGTGCAATAATAGCAGCAGCAGAAGCAGCAAAGGCTAACAAGCAAATGCCCAGATTTGGCTGGAGGAATCTGGGAAGTAATTTTAACAAGCTCTGATTCAGCTTCCGTTTCAAAAGATACAGGAAGATCATAATTACCAAAATGACAAACTGCACAGTAAAATTATGCCGCTGTACTCAGTTTCATTCTATCTCAGATGGCCACTCTAGCAAATATGTGAAAAAAAGGCCACTAAGAATGCATGCAAATACAGCCTCCCTGAAAAGCAGTCTGAAATAAAGATGCTTTTAGGGCCGCTGAAAGGGAAGAGCCGATTCTATCTCTTGCAGGCCCACCTTCACGTCCACCGTGGCAACCGTATAAGCTGGGCCTCTGTAGCTGACCTTGGTGCTCTGTAGTTACCTTTAAATAATTTGGACTCAAACTACTAAGGGCTTTACAAGGGAAATCCAGGCAATGTGAACTGGGTCTGGAAGCAAAGAGTCACATGATGCAATGTGGGAAAAACACTTAGCTCCTGTCAACAATCAGATCTGAACCAGCTTCTGCTCTTTTTTCAAAGGCAGTGGCACAAACCACATTCCATGTCCAATCTCTCTTCCTCTCTCTTTTCCTTTCTAATTTAGGCAGGCAAAGACTTAAATAGCTTCAAGTTCTGCACCTCCTCCATCCTAGCTCTGCAGTTGGAGAGGAAAAAAATCATAAGACTGAACTTCCTTAAACATGATTTATTCAAACTACAAAAAATGTTGAGTTGAAGGGGAAGGTAGATTGCTTCCTCAATGCACTACCCTTTGCTTGCTCATTTTTACAATGCTTTCAGACAATGTCATTCTTTTAGCTCCGTTGTAATCCCCTCTGATTTCACTCTTCTTCTCCATTTTTCAGGCCAGATTAGTGGGGTGGGGGGTTAGGAGCCATAAAACAGTAGGTATACATTATGTTGATTCTTTTAAAGGTTCCTGCACCGTTAATTAAACACCTCCTTGGTTTATAATCTAAAATTAACACAAAGAAAACTAAGTAGAGGATGATGAAACAAGTGGGAGGCAAAATAAGGAAGTCTTGTGTGGTCACTTCAGTAGCACAATCTAGGTTTAAATGCAGGTTGTTTTGCCAGCAGAACAATCAAGTTGATTTTATTTATCTCACACTGATCTGCAAAGTCAGAGATTCCCTATCTCTCAGTTGAAGGGTGCTTCCTTGCAGTGGAAGCTGATGTCCACCAAGGCTGATGGGATGGAAGGTGAAATCACCAGAGGAAGAACCAATGGTTCAGTGGGATGAAACCAGCTTAAATGGAATTCTATTGACAGCTGATGGTTTGGATGTCACAGAAGCAGGGAATGCACTCTGGATTATGGGAACTTTAAAGGAGCTATTCAAGATGCCAAACTTATTCTGGGATAAGACAGAGCACTTTAGATAGGATCTTTAAAGTATGGACTAAAGACCAGAGCAGATTCACTGCCCTCAATCTCACGGAAGTCATGACATTCAATCTCCTTCCTTGCAACGTCTAAGTACACCTTTCTGCTTAGGCAGTGAGTTAACTGCTAGGTGAGCAATCTGTTCAAACTGGAGGACTATGTCTGAATCTGTGGCAATTAGCACTGGAAGAAAATTAAGAGAAGCTACTGGAGGGTCTATGAATTCATTACTAATTCCATTGCTGTAAGCAATTTGAAACAATAAAAACAGCAAGAAATGACAGATGCATTGCCTGGTAGGATTCCCTGAACTGTAGTCCAAAAGAGCCACTTCTGCAAGCTATGGAACTATATGCAGGAAACTTTTCATTAACTATATGCAGGAACTTTTTATGCTATGGAACTATATGCAGGAACCTTTTAATTAACACTGGGAAAGTCCTGTGCAGAATGGGACTTACTCATTAATAGATATTAAAAAATCTTGGCAATAGGGAAGAGTACTGCTAGACAATATAAAGCTGTATGCTGGTATGGAGCTTCTATTTTAATTCTGTTTCCAGCTAATTGTGCCAACAAGTATCTCATTCAAAGCAACGCAAAAGTGTGCTTAAAGGGCTCTTATAAGGAAGACAGCAAGCACAAAACGTGGAATGTTCTGTTCAGCCTTTCACCCGACATACAAACAATGCAACTTGTGAAATGGAGACAGGGAAGGTAAGAAGCATCCTTACATGGCACGAAAGAGAAGAATGATTTCTGTACAAGAGATACTGCACGTCCTCAACGACGAAACAACTAACTTTTGTTTTAAAAGGAAGTAGAGTTAATAGAGAGGAAGCACTGGGATCCATGTTGAATGAAGGCATTATATCTCTTTGTGCCATCTTCCCCAAACTGTTGTCTTCAAGATGTTTTTATTCTGACGTCAATTACTCCTGCCTATTGGGCTTCATGGATGCTACAGTTCAAAACATCTGGAGGACACCCAGCCAGGGAAAGATGCTCTAGCATGGAAGCCCTATGTAACCCAACAGTGTTTTCCCAAATTTTGTTGAAAACTGACCACATGTTTCCTTTGACCATGATCATACAGCCTAGAATCATCTTTTTTAAAAAAATTAAAATCTCTTTTTAAAAAAGGAGTGAGCTTGCATAAGATCTGACAAATTTCATTATTCGCTCACAGACTGTGACAATGTGCCTAGGAAAAATACCATTTTAGCCTCCAATCTCAGTCAAGACTCCCACAAGCAACACAAAGAAACAGCGTTTGGAGTTGTGCTCAGAGTTGCTTTCCACTGAATTTAAAATGCCACAGGCAAAAACGTTTCCAGTCTGACCACATACACTCAGAAAAACAAAGAAAGAGAGATGTACACGTTGAGTAACCTCCTGAAGTTATTTTTCCACCAGAATGCATTAACTCGAAACATATCTTTCGGCAAGTACGGCCAGGGGTTCCCCTTCTGCACCCGGCAACCTGTGGTATGAGTTTTTAAAAGGGCATCCTTTCTGCATCCCTGCAGTACAACACGGCAGCTTTCTCTGTGGGAGCCTGCAGGGCCAGGAACCTGGAAGTGCTTTTAAGTTGGTCGTAAGATCTCCCTCTTTGGGGGTTTTCTTCCACACTCATTATTCTTTCCCATTCTGATGGGGACAGCCAGGGAAGAAGGATGTTTACTCGTATTCTGCGTGTGCACACATGTCAAACTGAGGCCAAAAGAGCAAGATGGGAAAGAGATGGGGTAGGACATGGGGGGGCAGGAGGCATCACTAATTATGAAGCTTGAGAAGTCATGGGAATAGCCAGTGGACAAGGGATAAAAAGACAGCAATGGGGCAGAAAAATATCTGGCATGGGGGAAGGCTTTGCATTCACTGCCGCTACAATCAAAATTATGTCAGGCTGTCAACTCACTCATGAACATGTGCTTAATGAAATCAATTGCCTTTTCTTTCTTTCTTTCTTTCTTTCTTTCTTTCTTTCTTTCTTTCTTTCTTTTCTATTAGCCTGAGATCCACAGCAATCCAAGCCCACACGGAGTTACGGTATTGACAGAAAACCCTCAAACAGGCTACAAAAACACCCAAGCAAAGGGGCACATGTTGCTGTGTGCTTTCATGTGGTTCCCAACGTATGGTGACCCTTAGGCATGTTTTTTTTTTTTAATGACAAGATTTTTCAGAGGGAGCTTGTCACTGCCTTCCTCTGAGGCTGTGAGACTTTGACTTGCTTAAAGTCTCCCAGTGGGTTTCCATGGCCAAGCAGGGATGTGAACCCAGGTCTGCCACAGTCTTAGGCCAAAATTCAGAACACTAGAGCATCCTGGCTCTCCACTGAGCCATACTGGCTCTCAGGGGCATTTTACAATGGCAGAGAAATGCATTTCCCCAATATTCCTACTGCTACAAGGTGACTCCTGGCCTCCCTCAACTTCCAAGCCCACCAAATTGTTACACGTCACTGAAGGTTCAGCATCCTCCTCCATTATTTGAAAGGCAAAGGAGGAGAGAGTGTTTGCTCTGTGATAGAAGACAAAGCAGAGTGGGGAAACCCACAACTGTTGTCTGCATTATACATTAAGATCTAGCCACAGCTTTGGCCATTTTCCACACTAGACTGTTTTAACGCGATGATTCCACTTTCAACATCCTATGGAATCCTGGGGTTTGCAGTTTCGGGAGGGGCTATCTGGCCCCTCCCGAAACTGCAAACCCCAGGATTCCATAGGAGTGAAAGTGGAATCATCGCGTTAAAACAGTCTAGTGCAGAAATAGCCTTTGATTTGGAGTCCCTGTTGTTGTTGAGTGCCTTTCCGACTTAAGGCAAACCTATCATGGGTTCTTTTGGGGCTGAGAGTGTGTGATGTGTCCACGCTCACCCAACGGGTTTCCATGGCCAATCAGGGAATCGAACTCTGGTCTCCAGGGTTGCAGTCCCTCAACTCTCAAACCGCCACACAACACTTGTTGTCCTTGGGGTCCTAGCCAAATAAGCCACTTTTCTGGAAGTATTATTCCCCAAATCCCCCCGACCATGCTGGCTTGGGGATTCTGGGAGCTGCGTCTCCCCTCAAAAAAAGGTTTCCAAGCTCTAGTCCTTAAGGAGGCTAGGTTCCCTCCTTGCTCTCCTTCTGCTGCTGAGTGAAAAGTTTCCTACTTTAGTCTTTTAGGAACTGACAACAATGGGCTTTTAATGGTTTGGTGATTTTGGTTTTTTTTTTAAATATCCTGTCTCAATGAATTTGTAAATGGTCTTCATTTTATAGATTGTTTTATTGTTTTTTTAAAATGTTAAGGAAAAGGTGGGATACATGCAAAAATTCCCAGGTATCTCCAAAAAAAACAACAACAAAAAAAACAGAGGAGTTAGAAAACAACTAGATGAGAAGACCCTTCTCTTCCCGTGACTCTGGAGAGTACCTGCCAAACAGAGTAGAAAACACGAGGCTACTGCACAAAAAGCAAAGTGGGGCTTTGTTGCTCCATGAAGGGGGTGAAATCTCATTTTCAGGCAGTACCTTTATTGGGCCGTTCAAAATGTCACAAAGGAGCAGGCAGGCTTTGGAATTCTCCAGCATCTCTGTCAGGGTGGACACTAAGCAAACAGACGGCCGGGGCACGTAGGCAGGGGGGGACTTGTTTGGCAGCAAAGCTGCAAGATCTGAATTTGGACACAGTCTTAAAATGGAGCAAAGGAGGAGACAGCAGTGTTATTAACTGGATTAAGCTCTATGTGAGTGCTATGCAGCCTTCAGGTTGCACCTTGGATTGCTGGGATTAAGAAACATAACAACAGCTGATCCCTCAGTTTTGATAACATAAAACCCAGCCCAGTTTCCCAGATCAGTCTGAAGCATTAACCCTCATGCGCGTGGACAAAATGGGCATTTGGCTTTCTGATTTCTTTACCCAACTCCTTCGTGCACCCAGTCCCAATCTGGCCCTTGTACTCAGTTCCAAGCACAGCAGCCAAAGCCAAACAGGAAATCCAGTAGCATTCCGTCATCAACAGAGTTACCCCGTGCTAGGAAGAGACATGCCCAAAATTATGTCTTGTTATAGAATCCAAAAAGACTAGACTGTGGCATACCACATACCCCATGGTCAGCTGCACAGTTGTTGTAAACAGTGGCCCTTAAGCCAAGTTCTAGTCCTGACAGTGGTTATACGTGGCTGGTCTGATAGAATGTGCTGGATACCGTGTTGCTGATGAATGTTTTGAGTTTTTACTTATGTACTGTAACATTGCTTTAATTCTTTTTGATTGTTTAATTATGTCTTAACTTTTGCACTCTGTGGATGGTCCCTTCCGAAACTGCAAATCCCAGGATTCCATAGGATGTTGCAAGTGGAATGATAGCGCTATAACAGCTTAGTGCAGAAATGGCCAACGTCTTTTCAAAGCCACTTTGAGTCCCAGCTTGGGAAATAAGTGGGGTATAAAGATGATGAAGATGATGATGATGATGATATTATTATTATTATTATGACTCTACTACTACTATTATTGTTACTACAACAACAACTAGAGTAGATCTAATGGGAACTTGGAAAGTTCCACTGATTCAGTGGGCCTACTCTAGTTGGCATTTAGAACACAATTTAAGCCCCAGAATGGGAAATGTGTAGCCCTTCAAGTGTTGGACTGCAGCTCCCATCAGCCTTATAGCCAGTGCCAAAGCAAGGTGGGAGGTACAGTCCAGCAACATTTGGAAGGCCACGTGCTTCCCATCAATGAGGTAGGCCAATGTTTTTGTCTACAAAAATACCATGAAATTTAATGTGATCACCATAAGTCTGTAGGCAACTTGAAGGCACACGCCAAACATTATGGTATATCCCCAAATTTCAGCTATTTGCATTGTACAAGGCCTCTTTCCCTATAAAAAAAAATCTGGAACAAAAGGTGTAGCAATAAAGCCACTGTGTTTTCCCACTGCACTATTGTGGTGTCTCAGCCAACATAATGTACTGTAAACATAAATGTCCCATGTTGCCAACTTTTTGCAACCATGATCCAGTAAAGCTGAAGTGCCAAACTCTCGCTGTGTCAGGAGTGGGGGCACCAGTATTTGTTTGGTTCAGGAAATACAGAACTCTACAAGCAGCATGCTACTTGATTTGATTTTTATTCCATTTCATGTCTTCTGACACTTGATTCTGCACACACAACATAGATATGGAACCTCTTTATACCCCGCTGGAATTTTCACTGGGATCAGTGAATGGTGAGTAAGCTTGTGAACTCTTCATGAACAGAAATATAACCTATCACTGGGTTTGTATGTTTGCCCTAGATAACATTAGGGCATTCTGTGGAGGTTTGGGGGTCCACAAAACTGGCTTTGGAGTCCACATGTGGCCTGCGCTTTGCAATCTCACTCCACCCCCACTTTATGGCATAAACCTTTGTGGATTACAGAAATGTGGGGTTTTGTTCTGTAAGTCAGGAAAGATATGCTCTTGAAGAATAAATGCATCCAGCATACACAGAGTTATAGCCTTCTGAGGACTCAAAGAGTAGAGGGGGAAATCACAAAAAAGCCTATGATGGGCAAAGATAACAACGAAGGCAGAGGGGGAGTGTGAGAATATTCCCACACTATACAGTTGGCAAAGACTTAATCCCGGAACCCAGAGTTTGTGTTTCAATGGAGATGAATCACGGCACAGCGCGCACACACATCCCCCTTCCACCATTACTGTGGTTGAGCCCTGAGGGTGAGTTCTCACAGTGGTGGCCAACTGCACTTTGGCTATACCACTGCACACGGAGGGGGGAAGGCAACCCTTCCTAGCACCCTTCACGTAGAATACTAAACCTTCTGCGTGCAAGGAAAATCTTCACGTGGAGGAGCGTGAGGACATGGTACAGTCCCGGCACAGGTCATTTCTGCACTACACTGCTATAGAGCTATTATTCCACTTTCAGCATCCTGTGGAATTCTGGGGTTTGTCATTTATGGAGGCCAAAGAGTTCTTTGGCTGACAATTTGAAAGGCCCCTCCCTAAACTGCAAACCCCAGGATTCCACAGGATGTTGAAAGTGGAATAACAGCACTACAACAGCGTAGTGCAGAAAGGAACACAGACTGGCCACCCCCGTCGACTCTCCTTTTTAGCAGAGAAATGGCACCTTGCACACAGGAGACAAGAACATGTATCCTTCCAAGTGGTGGTAGGGTGGCCATTTATCCATCACCAACAAAAGAGGATTCTATTTACACTGCCCTAAATTGCAGATTCCAACATTCCACAGGCAGTTAAAGTGGAATTGCAGTGCTATAATTGTGTAGTGTGAAAGAGCCCCAAATTTCTGAATGCAGCTTCCATGCTTTTCTCCATTTCAATAAAGGCTAACATTTACAAATGCACACGTAAGATTCCCCTAATGACATATTCCAGGCTAGATAATCAGATCAACACTTCTGTGGCGAACACGGAGAAATATGAAGATACCAAATTTAGTGGTGCTCAATTAAACCACAGCAGTCAGAAGCTGTGGGATCTCCAACAGACTGCTTCTGAAATAAAGATTAGATGCTTAAAATAGATGCTTCACCCAGCTCAACCCTTATGATCATCAGTAGAGGCTACTGCCTGAGCTGTAGTATGCTGTCTCTCTCCATCTGACACAATGAGAACCTCTGGGTTGATCTTAGGGGCCCCTGGATAATTTGTGAATCGAGGAATCCTTTCTTCTAAGGGGAATGCAGCAACATAGGAATTGCAACTCCAAGCTCAGAACCTAACTGAGATGAGAGGGTATCAGGCATCAAAATAGATGCATCCCTCTAGGGATATCTAACCAAAGAGCCCAGCTTTTTTTGCTAGGCTATGGAATGATGGGAAATTAAACACTTTTTTTTACTGGCACAGAGCAGGCGGAGGGCACAGTTAGAGGATGCTAGAATTCTTGCTAGCATTCTCTAACTATGCCCTCCGCCTGCTCTGTGCACAGCTTGTGCTGGTTGGGGGATTCTGGGAGTTGTAGTCCAGAAAAAGAACCCCAGTCTATCTAAGACTCCTTCGGGTGCCTGAAGAAACCCAGCATTACTGCTGCATAATGTGTGAACTGGTCCTCCAAATCCGATAGGCATCTCCTCATCTAATCATATATGAAAATGGTGAGCAGAGCAGAGTTAAAGACAGATATGCGAGTAAACCCATTTTAATGGCAACATGGATGTACAAAGGAGGGGAACTGAAACACGCCCTGCTTATACCTCCTACAAAGTTTTCTCTTCACCCATCTTTTCCCCTCTTAGGCCCTTTCCACACCTTACCTTCTTCTGGCACTGGGGTGTGGGGATCGTGCAAGCAGCCTCCGGCGAGAGGCTCTTGCATCCAGGGTCCTTTGGTTCCACATGAGCTGCCTGCTCGCGCAAGAGCCCCACTTCTTCCTTCCGCAGTGCAGCCTGGGAGTTTCCCAGGCTGCGCTGGGGCAGGAAGCATGACCGACGCGGCTCCGGAGGCTCCGCATGCCAGGGTAAGTGCGCACAGAGCCCAGGAGCAATGCACGATCACGCACCATTTTTGGCTAGAAGCCAAAGGTGTGCGATTGGCGCCTGCCCTGCCCTGGAGTGTTGCGCGATTGTGAGTGCGTCGTGCAGAAAATGCCATGTGAAAAGTGCCTCGGCCAAGCTCTTTCACTGGACTTGACTTTGGCTGAGCAAAATATGCACCTAGAGAAGAGCTACAGGACAACTGGAATAAACAAGACTCCCTCCACCACAAACTTACTACAGAGAGCCAGTGTGGTGTAGTTGTTTCAGGATTGCACTATAGCTCTGGAGACAAGGGTTCAAATCCCCGCTCGGCCTGGAAATTCACTGGATAACCTTGGACAAGTCACACACTCTCACACTCAACGTAAAGACAAAGACCCACTGAACAAAAGAAAACCTTGCGTCAGGTTCGCCTTAGGGTCACCATAAGGCAGACACAACTTGAAGGCACACTACAGTAAAAACATCCTACAGAAGAGATAGGGATTTTGTGGCCCTCCAGACATTCATGAATTATAACTCCTACAATCCCTCATCACTTGACCTGCTAGCTCAGGCTGTTGGGAGTTGCAACACCTCAGCGGCCACACGTGCTATAGGCTGGCAAAGCATCATCTGCTGTTTGCATAGCAAAAGTAAGGCACTCCTAACTTTTCAAGAACACTTCAGGGGCCCTGTCATATTGCATAATTATAGCGCAGTGATTCTGCTTTCACCTTCGTGGTGACATCCTATAGAATTCTGGGATTTGCAGTTTACGAAGAGGCATTTAGACTTCTCTGCCAGAGAGCTCTCAAGTCTCACCAAACTACAAACCCCAGGGTTCCAGAGGACAGAGTCATGGGAGTTAAAGTGAAGTAACATAACATCACTACAATTGCAAAAAAAAAAAAAACCTGGGTGAAAGAGCCCCAGGTCATTGCACGCATACATAACTAACTAACTAACTAAATAAATAAATAAATGCCATTCCACTCCAAGGATTTGGTTGCCTGTGAGGACACTCCTTTTGTGAGCCACCACACCAATACTGAAATAATTGCTAGCGTTATCAGATAAGCAAATCACAGTCAGCACCAGAGATTAATGGTGGGGCTATGTATTACAAGACAGAAAAAGGAATTTCCTGCCTGGCATTTGTAGTAATACTGTTAATGCTGTGACAGGCACTTGCAGGGAAGAATTGCTAGCTCACGCATGTGTGTGTAGCTCCTCCTCCTACAAAAGCCAACCTGGGGGACATCTTGAGGGCTGAGGAAAGACAGTCTGGAAGGAATGCAGTGGCATGGGGCAATTTAAGTGCATGTCCACTTTGGTTCTTGATTTATTTATTTTTTAATTTTAAGGGCGAGGGGAGACCCTACCAGCAGCATAGCCTTTTGCCTTACAGAGTCACACAATCCACCCCAACACCAAAAGGTAGTGCCATGAAAATTTGACACTATAAAAAATTACCCAGTCCTGCTCCAAGGCCTGAATCATCCAATGTTGTACTGACAACTCTCTCAGCTTTCATCTTCGGCTATGATGGCTAAGGCTGATGGGAATTACAGTCCAACAACATTTGGAGGGCCATTGTTTCCAATCCTTGCTCTTGGTCGAAAGGTACAGCCCAGAGTAGGTGTGCAGGGTTATTAGCACAAGTCTCCACACGTGGGGAAACCAACACAGCCATTAACACCCCAGAGGGCATCTGGACCAAGAAAAGCCACAAATAACTTGACGGACCTGCTTTAGAAGCACGAGTCTTTGGTCGTGACTATTTATTTGCATCTAAATGTCTGATACCATCTTGCTCACACTTTCTACTCCCGAATAATGGAACTTTTATTGAAGGTGGGGTGAAAAACATGTCCTCAGCCATTAGGTAAACGTTTCCATTAATCTCAGTTGGCAGAGTGCTAATGGGATGGTAGCCAGAACAGGGCCAATGAGAAATGAAAAGGATAGCTAAAGGTTTACAGTGAGTCCTAGATTTGCAGAAGAACCATCTGTCTTTGCAGAATGTTAAGGCAACCCCAAAATTTGCAGAAGTCCAACAAGCCTTTAGGGAAAATGTAACAGAATGGTGGGCTACTCAGAACTTTCGCCAGAGAGTACTAGGGCAACCTCCTACATTACAGCACCACACCAATCTTTAAGCAGAACTTCAGGTTCCAAACTCCAATTCCAAGCTACAAATCTCAGGTTTCCCATGGAAAGAGTCATGACACTTAAAAAAGAAAACTGCAAGGATACATCTCTGGTCAAATCTGAATGAACCCTGCTGGATCAAACCAATGGCTCACCAAATCCAGTACTGTTTCAACACACATGTGTCTGGGAAACCCATATAAAGGAGACAGCACCCTGGCCACTCATGTTCCCCAGCCATACTGCTTCTGAGAACAAAAGCCAGCAGGATTCATAAGTCTTTGGACACCTTATCATTCATAAATTTATCCTGTCCTTTTGTACAGCCCTCCAAGACGGTTGTTCATCATGACATCTTGCAGCAGCCAATATCACAATATAGTCATCCATTGCTGTGATATCTGGTAGCAAGCTGGTGAAAACTACCACAATCCTGATAGCAGCAGATCCCTCAACTTTGTGGTGTGCATTACACTTGAGAAGAAAATACAAGTCTGGAAACCAGTGTTTCAGAACTTCAGGTCACATAAATGCAAGTTTCTCAACCTTGTAAGATTACCTTTTGAAAAAACCCTGCTCTACTGGTAGAAGTACAGCTTTTCGTTATTATTTTTCCCTACCACCCTATGAGAACGGTTTATAACTCAGGAATTGTAAAGTAAGCATTCACTTAATCTGCTTAAATAAATAAATAACAGTACATAAGTTATCCATGATGAATCAAATTTACCGATAACATGTGTTATATTATCAATCCCTAACAAAACATATTAACAAATATAACATATGTGATTCAAATGTCTCTTTTAGTGTCAGTGTTACTGTATTCTTAATTGTATTGTATTGTACGGATAACTGTACTGCATTGTTATTGTAATAGGTTGTTTGGTTATTTTTTAGACTTATTAGTACTATAAATATAGGCTCTTTTAAGATGTACAGTCAGTATGGTGTCTCGATTGAGGGAGGTACTGGTACCACTCTACTCTGCTTTGGTTAGACCTCATCTTGAATACTGTGTCTGGTTCTGGGCACCTCAATTCAAGAAGGACATGGTCAAGCTGGAGCAAGTCCAGAGGAGGGCAACCAAAATGGTGAGAGGCTTGGAAGCCATGCCCTATGAGGATAGAGAGCTGGGTATGTTTAGTCTGCAGAAGAGAACGTTGAGAGGGGACATGTTTAAATATCTGAAGGGATACCATGTAGGGCAGTGGTTCTCAACCTGTGGGTCTCCAGATGTTTGTGGACTTCAGCTCTCAGAAGCCCCAGCCACTCTGGTCAATGCTCAGGGCTTCTGGGAGCTGAAGTCCAAACACATCTGGGGACCCACAGGTTGAGAATCACTGATGTAGGGGAAGGAGAGGGCTTGTTTTCTGCTGCTCCAGAGACCAGGACAAGGAACAATGGATTCAAGCTGCAGGAAAGGAGTTTCCACCTGAACCTTAGGAAGAACTTCCTGACGGTCAGGGCTGTCTGGCAGTGGAATCTGCTGCCTGGGAGTGTAGTGGAGTCTCCTTCCTTGGAGGTTTTTAAGCAGAGGCTGGATGGTCATCTGTCGGGAGTGCTTTGAGGGTGTTCCTGCGTGGCTGAAGGGGGTTGGATTGGAAGGCCCCTGGGGTCTCTTCCAACTCTACATTTCTATGATTCTATGATCTGTGGGTCTCACTTTTGCAGATTTGATTATTCACGGATTATTTGCTGTCCCCTCTGCTGCTTCCCTAGGCCATTTTTAACAGGGACTCCAATCCTATAAGACTGAGAAACTGTGAATGAGGCTTGTAAGTCCCTATTAAAAATGGTGTGGGCAACAGTGGAGGTGGCAGGAAGGCCCACCAGCCCCCCACTTCTGCCTTGGGAAGGAACCCTGATGCCTCAAAGGAATCCATGGCGGGTTGAATATGGTAATCATACTTTTGTGTGTGTGTTAAAATATGGTTTGGGAGGGCCTAGAACTATTCACAGTTTTTCCACTTTCACGGGGGTCCTGTGCCCCTAACCCTAGCAAATGTGGAGGGATGACTCTACAGTTAATGCCTAAACAGATAATTATTGTATGAAGTCTTTATGTTGTCTAGACAAGAGTCAGCTATTCAAACGTTGTCCATTGTTTTTTACACGTTGGTTGTTAGTTGTCAATAAAGTAATTTTTCTTATTTTTTATATAATCCTGGTCTTTTTTTGTCTGTTATGTTTTTTTTCTTTATGATAAGTGCACGTGCTCAGTCGATTTTGTACATTTTGAATTCTTTTAATAAAAATACCTTTTTAAAAAAGAAAACACTCTGCTCTAGCTCCCTGCTTCGACACAGTGAGAGACTACAAGCGGGACATAAAGGTGGTGGTCTTCTCCCACTGCTCATCAGGAAATCGTACCCAGAGGCACAGGGGCCTCCTCGCTGAACTTGGAAACATTTGAGATAACATCTGGTACCATCTGTGAAGCCAGAGGGTAGGTTAAACGGGACACCAAAATGGTTAGCCTTTCCATGCTCTGTATTTCTCTTTTTCTCTCTTTCAAGAGAGGAGAACGAAAAACTTATTAAGTAAGAAACAGTCAACATTTTCTTACTGAAATTTCTCCATTTCCACTGCTTACAGAACTGGAGGCAAGTACGGGTTTGTCCTTCACGTTTAATCAGAGAGTTTATGAAATCTTGTCCAAAAGACATTGCTTTAAGGCCTTCTCCCAACAAACAGAGATGTAATTCATCACTAATTTTCTTCCTGAAGGAAGCATCGAGTAATTTTAGCGATTTTCTTCTGACTGCTAGAAAGACTTTGAAGTCTATGCACAGTTTGGGACTTATTCTGAGCAAAATTTGCACGTGGTTGTTCTGCACAGAAAGCAGCCTTTTCTGCGCAGGAAACAGCTTTTCCTGTGCAAAAAACAGTATTTCCATGTGCAGAATAAGCTGTTTTGGTGCAAATCAATCATGTGCAAACTTTGTATGGGATGACCCCCAACTGCAGCATTTTCTGTGCAAGAAACACCGTTTTTTTTTCTGCACAGAAAATAGTGTTTCCACTCAAAAATATGATTTTCTGCAAAGAAAAGGCTACTTCCTGCATAGAAAATGCCGCAATTGTGGAGGGAGACAATGGCTCAGTGGCAGAGCACACGTTTTACATGCAAAAGGTGCCAGGTTCCACCTTCACCTCAGACAGGGTGAGAACTCTGCCTTAAACCCTGGAAATGGCACTGCCTGTGGTTCTGGATCTTTGGTCCTTGAGTTGTTTTGGACTACAAATCCCAGAATCTGCCCAGGGTTTCTGGGAGCTGACATTCACCTAGCTTCTCATCCTCTACAAGAAATGGAATTTTGTCACAACAAGACAAAATTGAGAACCATGGGTGTAAATTATAGCTGGCCCTCTACATTCGCCAGGTGCAAAACCCTCGCAAAAGTGGAAAAATCGCAAATATCAAAGTGTCTGTGTGTGTCTGTGGAAAGGAGTCCAAGGCATGGTGGGGAGAGTGAGCACCCAAGATCCAAACCAGGTCAGGGCGGAAAGGGAAGGGTGAACATGGTGGCCCTGTGCTTCCTCTCCCTTGCCCATCTTGCCCATCCTTGGGTGGCCCTGTGCTTCCTCTCCCTTGCCCATCCTTGGGTGTATACAGGGCATCAGGAAAGGATTTGTGGTGCTGAGAAACTGGCTGTGAGCCATCCTTAGCTGGCTTGGCAGTGACTAGGGGAGATGGAGGAGGACCGGGGCAGGTTTTTAAAGGGCTGTGTAACCTGATTGGAGCCACCAAGAGGTAAGTTGCTCCTGAAAAAGAAGAGCCTGGGGTAGTGGGGACAAAGGTTGGAGAAACTCGCAAATAATCAAATCCGTGAAAGTGAAATCCACAAATGTGGAGGGCTGATTGTATACCTAGCTAGCTGGACCAAAGGTCTGACTCAGTAGAAAGCCATTTCCTCACGCAAATCCTAGCCCCAGCATCTCTTGCGGCAAGCAATCCCAGTCTCTGCTGCCTTATATTTTGGAGGTTGGATTTAAGGTAATCAGATTAAGAATTGCCTTTACTGGATCCGAACCATGTTTCTCAGGTCCCACCGCCCATGTAAGATACGTGGCACGGCCAAGCCAGGTGGCTCTGAGGACCTCACAGCAAAGCACGTGAGGGCAGACTCCTCCCGTCTTGCTTGTCCCCAGAGATACGACGTTCCAGCAGCTCTCACCACCGAGGGCAGGACCCATTGCAAACCTAGAAGGCAGCAAACTGAATTTTGATACTTTGATGTAATCCGATTAAACACACATCTGCATACTCCCTGGAACAGGAACAGCAGGTGCCCTCCAAGAGTTGGCAGAAACATTCTGCTTGAAGGGAGGAAAACCCTCTTTGTTCTGAAGCGTTTACTTCCAAAGCAGCGAAGGAGTTCCAATCAGGGCTTAGGGTAGGGCAAGGCAGGGGGAAAAGATACAGAAAAACCTCTCTCTGCAACAAGTGCATCTGCAGGAACAAAATTATTTTCAAAGCCTTACGGGGATCCATCATCAAGTGCAAAGCTGACAGCCGGGGCTGACAGGGAATCAAAAGAGACAAATCGCCCTGTTTGGAGACATGGCTCTTGAAAGGGAAGGGATGACAGCGTTGCCTAGATAGCACATTCACGTTTGCTCAGCTGGCTAACGTAGCTGCCACCCAGAAAAAGAACAAATCCTAGGAAGAGGGGAGGGGGGCACACCAAGAAATACACACACGGGCAACCACGTCATTTCCAGTCAGACCGGAGCTCGGAAAAGTTATTTATGGGACCACAGCTCCCAGAATCCCCCTAGCCAGTGCCCATGCTGGTGGGGGATTCTAGGAGTTGCTGCTGTTGCTACGTTTCTTTGCATCCCGTCTTTATCCCAAAATTCGAACTATTTAAAAAAAGAACCACACAGCTAAAAACACGCAACAAGTGAACAATACAATGGAATTAAACTATTCAAACAAAACGCAAACCCACACTTCATGAAATGCAGTCAGAAAGATAAAAAACTGTTAAAACCAGTTCAGTTTAAAGCAATACAGCACCTTTAGTTCATTCTTTAAAATCTTTATCTTTTTAAAAGAATAAAAAAGGGTTTTGCCTGCCAATGGAAAGAAAGCAAGGAGGGGACATTTTGGCCTCCCTGCGAAGGGAGTTTCAGCGTTTAGAGGCAGCCCCAAAGAAGGCTCTATCTCATGGCCTCACCAACCATGTTTGTGATGGTGGTGAGACTCAGGCCATTTCCGCACTAGCCTGTTATAGTGCTATTATTCCACTTGTAACGTCCTATGGAAAATTCTGGGATTTGCTGTTTAGGGAGGGGCATTTAGAATTCTCTGCCAGTGAGGTCTTTGGCCTCAGTGAACTACTATACCCAGAATTCCACAGGACGTTGAAAATGGAATAATAGCACTATAACAGGCTAGTGCAGAAATGGCCTGAGAAAAGGGCCTCTCCTGATGATCTCAGGGCCCAGGCAGACGCATACAGGGAGAGAGAGTCTGCCTGAAAGCCTGTATCTGAGCCCTATATAGCTTTACAAGTCATAACCAGCACCCTGAATTGTGCCCTGAAACAAACTGGAAAACTTTTGGAGGTTTAGTCCAAAAGGCAATGTTTCAAGCTCTGAGTCAGACCGTTGGCACACTGAGCCTGGAGAGGCTACAACCTTCTCTATGCGGATCCTATCTTCTGCCTCTGAGTTGCATTCTCCTCCTGCCTCTTCCCTATGGCTACATGCTTGAGGAAAGACACGCACTTCACAAAGTAGAAGTCCTTGGAGCAAGTCTGACCAGCCGTGGTTTAGTGATGCAGAGGGCGGTTTGTAGGGAAAAGGTCCAGCTTCCACCTCAGGCGTCTTGTTAAAACGTTTTCACGGAGGAAGGCGAGCTGAGTTTGTGTGATGACACCTTGGAAAAACTGCTGACAGTCAGAGCCGACAATACCAGGTTCAATGAAGCCATGGTCTGACTCAGTATAAAGCAGCTCCCTTATTAGGCAGGATAAGGAAGCCCTTCTCAGACAGAAGATGTTGAGAAACATCGAGGGCTGGATGTCAGTTCTGTTTTACAGGGGTCAGGGACCTCTTCCCCACATGGCTGATCCCTTTCCCCCATCATCTGGTGGACTCTTGGCTTTTGTGGGGTTTTCTTCCCATCCTGAAAAGCTGAAATCCCTCTTCTAAGGCCAAACTACTGGTAGCAAAAAAAGCTGCCATTTTCAGTTTCATCTTCTGCTTTTAGCTCCATCCACAACTGGCAGGCAGCCCCTGAGAGCTTCTCTGAAGCTGAATCCGGCTTGCAGGCTGAAAAAGGGTCCCCACCTTAAAGGTACCACCATTTGTGCAAATGGATTGTCCACCTTGCAAGCACCATTGCCTGCCTATGAATCCTACTCACTGCATCAAAGAGACCTGGATTTTTTCTTTCTTAAGAGACCTTAACCACTTTGTGCTAGAAAAGCATCCTGTTCTAGAGCCCAAGAAGGGAAAAAGTCTGCTCGGCACCAGTACGGAAAGGAAAACTTGCATGCCTGCCTTTTGAAGACAAGAAGGAAATCTGAGCCCATATTAATCACTGTAACGACCAAACAAGGACTGGTATGTGTTCTAGATCAGCTAAAGTGAACTGCTGTGCCTTCGTGGCAAACAGAAAAGTCTGGCCAGCGCCAGAGACGCTTTTGCTCAGAGGAAACGCAGGGCAGGCAGAACGCTGGGCTCCCTCAGATTGCTTTTTTCTGTAATTAGGTCTGAGAATAGAAAGGGGAAGGGAAGAAAGATGGCTTTTGAGAGATCCAAAAACAAACCTAGCCATCATACCAGGGTTAAATAGCCACTGCTAGCAGCAGGCAAGTCGCTGAGATTCCACAAGGCAAATGGGGAGGAAGGGAGCCAAATTTCTCCATGCACAAAGAGCTCTTGGGTTGCATTTCTCTCACCACCGCAGTGTCAATTACAAAGCAAGGAAGAGAAAGAGAGACAGAGCAGCCCAAGAAGCTGGGAGAGCTAAAATGTGTGTGTGTGGGGGGGGGGCTGCGATTAGTTTCCTGTTAGTGATTTGCCTGCACATATTCAAAAGACACCAGATTCCATCTGATCTTGGAAACTAAGCAGGGTGAGCTCTGGTTAGTACTTGGATGGACTTGGAGATCATCAACAAATACCAGGTGCTATGGCTGTATTTCAGAGGAAGGAACTGACAAAACAGCCTCTGAGTATTCTTTCCCTAAGAAAACCCCATGGAATTGCTATGCATAAGTCAACAGGCAACAACTCAGAGGCACATATACACTAGTGTACCTTTCATATGCATATCTCCCTTTTGGGGCAGGGTGCAGGGGGGTATTCTCTTGCCCTGGTACTCCACCCCAAAACCTTCCCTACCAGGCAGCTGTCAAGCACTGGGAGAGGTGCTTCTGCTGCTGATTCTTGCAGAAGGAAAATCAGACCACAAAGATGTGGCCGCTCTGGGCTCCTGAGGGAAGAAAAAGCAGGGTGCACTCCATTCATGAGTGCACTCTGATTTCTTCCCAATTAAGCTGAGTCCAGCTGCTAATTCACAGTACAAACCACCTTCCCACTCTCACCAGTAAGCAGCAATAGGTGCAGTCCCTCCAGAGGCCTGATAGATGTTGGGGATGAGGAAAGGGTGAGGAAATGCATGGCTGGAGCCATACTCCAATGTACAATCTCAACTACAGTTTGCTCTGTCTTGCACCAGCCCCACCCAAATTCCAGTCTATGGGGTCTTGCATAGAACATATGAATGGTATCTTTTTCTTTCTCCTTCTCTCTTGTTTTTTTAAGATGTAGAAGTCCAGGCTGATCCTTTGCACTGGCCCAACCCAGTTGCCAAACTTCCTCCACAATTGCTCTGCATTAATGAAGCCAGAGCTTGTATACAGAAAAGAGACACGAAGGGCGTGCCCATACATAAGCCACAGGAAAAGCCTCCCATGTGCTGGATGCTTTGAAGTGTACCAGACGCATGCCAGAAGTCAGCTTCACTCTGTTGCAACTCATGCGCAAGGGTGGTGGCCTTTTCCCCTTGCAAAAGAAAGCCAAACTAGGCAGTGGCATTGTTAGTTTACCATCTTTCATGTATTACGTTTCTATTTGATCTTTCTGCCAAGGGTCCTTGCTGCTACTTCATCCGTACGACAGCCCTGTAAGGTTGATTAGCCTGCGTACAGTTACTGGTCGAAGGTCACCCCATAAGTTTCACAACTGGCCAGAGATTTCACTGTGAGTGTCCAGGCTTCTCCATTCAACATTTACTTTTGTATCACACTAGGACTTTAACTATTTGATTTTCTCCTGGCCCTGGCCAAAGTAGCTGGAAATGGGATACAGTGAAGAGCCCTGGGCCAAGTCAGACCACTGGTGAATCTAGTACTTTTCCATCCAGGACACAGCTGACCTGTGGAATTCACTGCCACAAGCTGCAGTGACGTTTGCCAATTTGGTCAGCATTTTATTAGATAAATTCAGAGATGTCAGGGCCAACAGCAGCTATTTGTCGGGAAGGCTGCTGGAGTGATTCACTTTATAAATAGATTAACTAAACATTTTGGTTTCTCCCTGGTATGCAACAGGACCTCCATTTTCACAGGTTCAGCATTTGCAGATCTGAATATTTGCGGGTTATTTATTCTATTTATGTAGAAAATCTTTTGTATTTTCCCCTGTCATAAAAAAAAATGCTCTCTCTAGGAATGTCTAGGTCCTCCAGTTCAATTCTATGATGCACTTCCGGTAAAATCAAAGAATCGTAGAGTTGGAAGAGACCCCGGGGCCATTAAGTCCAACCCCCTGCTATGCAGGAACACCCATCAAAGCATTCCCAACAGATGGCCATCCAGCCTCTCCTTAAAAACCCCCAAAGAAGGAGACGCCACCACACTCCATGGAGGCAGAGTATTCCACTGCCGGACAGCTCTGACTGTCAGGAAGTTCTTCCTGAGGTTCAAGTGGAATCTCCTTTCCTGCAGCTTGAATCCATTGCTCCTTGTCCTAGTCTCTGGAGCGGTAGAGAACAAGCCTGCTCCCTCCTGAACATGACATCCCTTCAAATATTTAAACATGGCTATCACGTCCCCTCTTAACCTTCTCTTCTGCAGACTGAACATACCCAGCTCCCTAAGGCATTCTCCAAAGGGCTTCATGGCTTCCAGACCCTTCACCATTTTGGTCACCCTCCTTTGGACACGTTCCAGCTTGTCGACATCCTTCTTGATTGAGGTGCCCAGGACAGGACACAGTATTACAAATGAGGCCTAACCAATGCAGAATAGAGTGGTACCATTACCTCCCTCGATCTAGACGCCATACTTCTAATGATGCAACCAAGAATTGCATTGGCTTTCTTGGCTGCCATGTCACACTGCTGACTCATGTTCAGCTTGTGATCTACCAAGACTCCTAGATCCTTTTCACACGAACTGCTATCCAGCCACAGGTCCCCCATCCCATACTTGGGAGTTTCATTTTTTCTGCCCAAGTGCAGGACCCTACATTTCTCTCTGTTGAAACATAAAAGTGGACCATAAAGTGATGCTGGAGAACCTAGACATTGCTACATCTTCCAGAGTGACTCTATGGCCCACTTCTGCCATAGAATCGTGCTGGAGGACCTAGAGATCCTTAGAGAAGTGTTCTCAGGTTGAAAAAAAAAAAACATTCCCGGTTTCTATTTTTATTCATGGTTTTTCCATTTTTGCAAAGGTTCTGCACCTCAAACCCTCGCAAAAGTGGAGGGAGGACCGTACGTGATATCCCACATAATTAAACAATCATCACATTTTTAATACTGCTACTTTTTAAAAAAGCACCCAATCATTTTTTTGTAAAAGCATAAATTCTTTTCACATCTTAAAAAGTGTTAAATTTTTTTTGAATCGCCCAACATCCCTGTTTATCCTGATTTTTAAACTGACATTTTAAAGCCCTTTAAAAATTAAATGTGGACTGAGAACAATGAGCGTGGATTTTTGTCAGGGTTTGTGTGCCTGTAACTGAGGTGACTGGCTGTATCTAAGTGAGGAAGTGGGATTGCTTCATGTGTGATTATGTGATTGTCTGAGTGAGGGAGAGAGAGGGGGGCACAAAGGAGAAGAAGCAATAAAAGTACATTAATATTTTTGCAAGGTCTGCACTAATTCTTTGAGGCCTTGATGTGGTCTAGGAAAGCTGTATTAAACTTTGGCAAGGTCCATGGAAACCGTGTTAATTTGTCTGCAGCCTTGATGAGGTCTCCAAACATTGTTTCTCAAGGCCGGTTATTTGCTGAGAAGCTACATCTGAAAGACTGGAGAGGTGACATTTCTGAAACCTCTGTGGCTTCTTCTGCCAACTCAAACCCAATTGTGACAGCATCCAACTCTTTGGAAGCAAGGCAAGTCACTAACCTTTAGCTTAATTCATTTTAGGCTGAAGTGGGCACATTTCCTTCAAATGGTGAGGCATTATGCACTATGGGCTGTTCTGGCTAGGACTAATGGGAACTGCAACCCAGAACATCCTAAGGCTCTAGAAAGGGGAGTTTGAGTAGAAAATTCGGTACCAAGGATGGGCGCTTACGTAGCTAGTGGGGACCGATGTTTATCGCTCTGATTTCCCATCCTCAGGGCACACCAAGAAGTAATGCAACATCACTTCCAGCTGTTACTCTCTACCATTTTCAGCCTATTAAAGAATCCTAGGGTCAGAGAGACTTTTGTGGGTGACTTGGACACATCTGGGGCCATTTGGAGGAGGAAAATGCCCTAAAATCATCGCAGGGACTTTTTTTTTCTTTTTAAATTGCGCCAGAAGCTTTGTGGTCTCCAAAGGAGACTATGGGGTTTCTCTCATCAGGGCCACCTTATCCATTAGGTGCTTTAGGCATAAATTTAGACATAAAAATTGAAGAAAACAGGATTAACAAAAAATTTTTACAGGAACTGGGAAGGAAAATAAAATTTCAAAATAAAGATATTTTATATTTTCATTGCTAGTGGTATATTGAGGTGAGGCAGGGAGTTGAATATAAACTAGCCTAGGGCTTGCAAAAACCCTAATGCAATAGAGACCTCTTGGTTCCACCTCCACACCTTTCAACTGTGCTGATTTAGCAGAGACCATCCCAATTTAGTCCCACTTTTGAGCTTTTAAAACATCCCAGTTCTCTCTCTTCCTCCTCCCACTTTCCCCCTTTGTATTCAGCATATTTCCATTGCTGCAAAGTGAGTTCAAAGGGCAAAAATAGTTCATACTCAATTAACTCAGCAGGGGAGAGAGGGGAGAATGAGGCAGGGACTCAGGGAAAACCAACCTGCTGCAGCCTCTCCTAGCCTGTGTGTGATTAAAAGCCTTTGGCCATTTTGACACATTCTGATGTTGCTTGGCCACGCAAGGCCCAATTTTCATCTTCATTCATCTTCACTGAATTTTCATTCAATGTTGGAGGGTACACATCTCTGGTGACCACTGCCCTCCCCGCCAGCTTGAGTGAGCCCAGCTGCCTTTGCTGTATCAATAGAGAGGAGAGGAGAAAGATAAAACAGAAGAGGAAAAGGTAAGAAACAGAGGCAGTAGGGCTTCTAAAAAGTCCTTTCAAGCTGAGCTTTCCAATACCCTTTGTCATCACCTTGCCAAGACATGACATGTCTCTACATGCTGGGTCTCAAAGGTGTTAGACTGGAAGAAACGCCAAGTGATACACATGCCATTCTTGGCACAAAAGTTTAGGGTAAGCTGTTTTTAAATTATATCAGGCTCTTGCAGCTTAAGGATCTCTTCCACGCAAAGGTCATCTTAGGCAAGGAAGAAGCCGCCTTTTGTCAACTCAGACTGTCCATCCCATGCAGTTCACCCCTGGCTGCCTTAACCATCTTAGAAAATGTACATTCTTGGGCTACACCTCCCAGAATACCCCAGACAATATGGCCACTGGCCTTGTTGGTTGAAGGAGTCTGGGAGCTGTAGTCCGAAAAAAGAACTTTTCCAAGCTCTGGCACTTAAGTGGAAGCGAGGGTCAGGAAAAAAAATTCATTTGATTCTTACACTATCTCTAAAAGTAATTATCTCCCGGATTATCTCATGGAAGCACAACTTTGCCTTGAAACTCTGCACATCTGCAATCCTTGCAGAGCATTTAGAAGACATAAAACCTGCACAAGATCCCGGGTATATTGGTTCATTTATGCCTCCAAAGGGTTGGAGGCATAAAACTGAAAACACTAACACAAACACATTTTGGTCAGTGGGGAAAACGAACAAATGAAAAGCATTTTTAAAAAAATGCATGATGAAAATACGTAACAATCCCCCAAACAGAGGAAAAAGCATTGCTTCACAAGCTGAGATAAACCAAGAAACAGAATGAAAATGGAGGTGGGGTTATGAAAAAGGTAGCACAGCCCTCCCGGTAGGTTTCGCACTGAAGTCTTTCCCAGCTCTATCTGAAGGTGGAAGGAACGGAGCCTGTGTGCTACTTCATTCCAGGAGAGGCCATTCTCTCGCTCCCACAACCTTAGGAGAAGATGCAGCTGCTGAGAACACAAGAGAGGGTCTCCTTGGTGGCTTCTCCAAGACTGTGGAACTCCCTTCCACAAGAAGGTTGAGCTAGTCTTATCCTTGTTCCCCTTCCACCAGAAGGCAAAATTCTTGGTATTCAAAAAGGCCTTTGGCGTTGAAAAAGGCCTGTTACAGTTTGGGGAATTAAAGGGCTAATAGTTTATAGTTTAATACTTATTAGTTAATAGTTTAATACTTATTAGTATAGAGTTTTAAACTGTTCTAGGATCTAAAGTAATCGTTCCTTTTCTATAAAACAGAAATACTTTGCTAGAATAGGTATTGAGGAACCTTTGGCCCTTGAGATACCTTGGACTGCAACTCCCACAATTGCATAGCATTGCCTATTCTCGCTGGGGCTAAAACATCTGAAAGGCCAAAAGTTCCTTCCTTGGCACTGGAATTCCTCTGAAGTTCCCTGGAGAGGACAACCGGCTGATCACAGGGAAGCAATATTTAGAAAACAAATCCCAGAGATGTGGTGCAGAAGAATAAAATCTTGCTACAGAAAATCTTTGCAGACAGAGAAACCGAAACTATTGAGGAGACTAATCATTTCCTCTTTTTTTAAAAAAATAACAAAAACAAAAAAAACAAAGCTGGGAAAAGTTACTACAGCTGCCCAAATCCCCTAGCCTGACCAGTTGGACATTCTGAGAGTTGCAGTCCAACAAAGTAATTTTTGCCAAGACTGAAGAAAGGCTAGGTGGCTCTGGGATTTTTTTTGTTTACAAAGGAATACAATGGATGGGTGGGTAGAAGGAGGACATAAAACTGGTTTCTAAAACTAAGGACGTTTTGAAGAGGAAAGTAGATGCAGAGATGGTTTTCCTTCTCCTCTCATAACGTTAGAACTCCGGTCGATGAAACTGAATGATCAGAGAGGAAGGACGGAAAACCAATAATGCTTATTCATGTGGCATACGTTTTATGATGGAATTTGCTGCCACAAGATGTGCTTATGACCATGGGTTCTGAGGGATCTAAAAGAGGATAAGACCTATTCATGGAGAATGAGGTTATCAATGGCTACTAGTCAAGATGGATGCCATCACTCACTGCGATACAGGCCATTTCCGCACTAGAGTGTTATAGCACTATGATTCCACTTTCAACGTCCTATGGAATCCTGGGGTTTGCAGTTTCGGGAGGGGCCAGCCGGCCCCTCCTGAAACTGCAAACCCCAGGATTCCACAGGACGTTGAAAGTGGAATCATAGCGCTATAACACTCTAGTGCGGAAATGGCCTCAATGACAGAAGTGATTAATTAATTCCAAGTTTTGCTTGGGATTTCCTGGAGACATACAGTGGACCACCATGGGAATTAGGCAGAAGGTGGAAAAGTTACTTTTGTGGATTACAGCCAAACTGTTTCAGCCAGCAGGACCACATGGGTTGGAGGCTTCTGGAGGTCATGAGCCAAAAGAAACCTTCCCAACTTCTGGAAACAGGGTGCTGGCGCAGACAAGACTGCTAATGTCATCTAGTAAAGTTCTTCTCACACAAAGCATTTTTCGGAGCTCAGCAGTATTCATCCAAAATACTTCTCTGACCCTTAGTTTTAAAGTTCTTGCTGTTCACTCCGTAGCGGCCTTCTGGCTAATCTCTTTGGCCCTCTCTCCTGCCTCTCAGACAGCCGGGGAGATCCATTCTGTTTCAAGGCTCCCTTGATAACACAACCTTCAAGTGACTGACGCTATCTGCAGACGAAACAAACCCCTTTTAGCCTTCACTCTTGAGCAATGTTGGCTTTGCCAATGAAACTCAACATGCCAACTTAGGACCACATGACTCCAGCCCCACACTGGCTGCTAAAGATCCCTCCTAACCCAATGAGCAGAGAAGTCCAGTATTCTGCTCACCTACAAGGAGCGGGCCTAAAGGAAGAAAAGACAAAGGTTATCCCTCAGCAATTCCCAACACCTCTACAGAACAGGTCGGTTTTATTATTTCTCCACTGGCAAGTGAATGTTGGAGCCAGTACTGTCTACTACACAGCCCAGGACTGGACAACTTGACTCATGACAGAGGCCAACCTGTTGTCCTCTGCTGGACGCATTAATGCATTCCAGGCTGGCAAGAAGTTTATTCTTTCATGCAAGTTTTAGCCTTTTTTCTTCCTGGGCCAGATACAGCCTTTGGGCTTTTGTTTCCCGGTCCAAATTCAAGTCCCCATTCAACCCATGAAACTCACCAGGTGACATGGAGCCAGCGGCCATTTCCGCACTAGCCTGTTGTAGGGCTATTATTCCACTTTTAACATCCTATGGAATCCTAGGGTTTGCAGTTTAGGGAGAGGCCTTTGAGGAGATGAGGAATCGGAGGCCTTCGAGGCCCCTCCCTAAACTGCAAACCCCAGGACCCCATAGCATGTTGAAAGTGGAATAATAGCACTATAACGTGCTAGTGCAGAAATGGCCAGTGATTCACATTTAACCTAACCTATCATAACGTGGGATTATAAAGGGCAATCAAAAGGGATGTCCACCAGGGCTTCTCATACTATCAGATGGGGAGAACTGGCAATTTTTCTCCCAATGCGTCAGAGACTGGCACAGTGGCGTCACTCGGCTTGGTGTCACCCAGCGTGGTAACTTATGGTGTCACCCCCCCCCCCATGGAGCCTATTCCATCCAGGGGCTGGAATTCAGGGGATCCTGGTCTACTGTCACGGGGACCTGGGCATCCTGGTCTACTCATCTGGCTCCACACGTGGGAAGGCACTGGGGATCCCAACCAGTCATAAGAAAAAGGTTATATGAAGCTAGGTAGGCTCTCATGGGGGGAGAAGGGGCAGGCAGTCATTTTGGTGTCACCCTCCCTTTCATGGTGTCACCAGGTGCGGTCCACACATCTCACATCCCCCGAGTGATGCCACTAGACTGGTACCATATTTGTTCCCATTGATGACAGCTGTTCCCCTCTTTCCTTGAAATGCTCCTTGGACTGGCAACTGACAGCTTGCAAAATGGTACTGGTCCACTAACCCCACCATCACTGATGTATATACCACCTTGAGCTCACTGCACAAAACTCAAGGTGTTAATAATAACTAATACAATAAATAAATCACACAGACTAAACATTGCTTCAACTAGTCAGGGGTGTGTGTATCCCCAATCTTGTTTTTGCTGAACAATTTCAAAGTGGAAAGGAGTATATTTAAGGAGAATGCAACCAGAGAAAACACTTAACTGACTCCTGCATGTCGCTTTTCCTTCTGCAAACTCTCCTGCTATTTCCTGCCCAGGGAATCTGAGATTGAAAACAACCTCGCCCCCTCTAAATAAAGTGAGGTGTGATTCGAACTGGGGACTTCCCAAAGGAAAAGGAGTGCTATGAGCTGGGAACACGTAAGACTGAGCTGGCTTCCTTCTGCGAAGTGTGGAGCCCTTCCTCTCCAGGGAAGGGAAGGCAAGGCTGCCGGATCACCAGGGCAGGTGTTCCCGGCCAGGTGTGAAAAGATACACTTGCCGAGTTAATCTGCAGGAAGTGTATTTGTGCATCGTGCGTGTTTAATGAGGCATGAAGCAGACTTGAGGCATGCCAGATGGGGTGGAGTCACTCCTAGGAGACAGGGCAAGGGGGAGACAGGGAGGAAAAACTCCTGTAGCTTTCTTTGGCAGGGGAGAAACGCTCATGTCCATCCAGGATCAATGGCCTTGGAACGCACTGGGAAAGTGGTTGCTGTGACTTGGGATGGGTCAGAACAAAAAGAAAAATTAAATTAAATTAAATTAAAAACAAATAAAAATTAAAAAGAACAAAGCATTGTTTCCAACATTCAGGAAGCAAGTTCCTGACTCTCCCTTGCCACACCAGAATCCACGTTTAGTATTTTGAATCCCACCTTTTTCCCCCAGGAAAGAAGCTAGACTTTTGGAAGATAACTTAATCACTTTTGTAACACTGCCTAGTTCCATGTGGCATTTTTTCCCCTTTACAAAGCAAAATCTGCAACGCTGTCTGTGCTAACCCTATGTTAGGTAACCTTGAGGACTAGTACCTTAATATGCAAACTGACTAAACACACACACACACACAAATGTACCATAGCCATCGAGAGATTAACACAAGCATGTATATCTGCCTTTTACCTCGCACAGGAAAGTGTTCTCAAAAGAACAAAATCACACTTTCCCACTGCATATTAATTAAAGTGGAATACTTGTAACCCTCTGATACCAAAGCACTCACAGAAAAGAATGGGGATCCTTTTAAAAGTTCATGATTTGGTCTACAAAAATACCTAGAGGCTAGAGTACTAATTTCTGATGAATTCAAACAGCATAAAAGCATATGATGTTGTATGTGTAAGGTTTGTTGTGTGCCTTCAGGTCATTTCCAACTTGTGACCCTAAGTCAAATCTATCAGTGGGTTTTCTTGGCAAGATTTATTCAGTGGGGTTTGCAATTGCCTTCCTCTGAGACAGAGAGAATGTGATTTGCCAAGATCACCCAGTAGACTTCCACGGCTGAGCAGGGATTCGAACCCTGGTCTCCCACGCTGTAGTCCAAAATACATACCACTACACCATGCTAACTCTCACTAGTGTAACATTTGTTGTTGTTGTTGTTGCTGCTGTGTGTCTGCAAGTCATTTCCAACTTATGGCAGCCCTAAGGCAAACAGAGGGAATTAAAAAAAACCAAACCCATGGTGATCAGAGGACAAGAACAAGCAAATTTCTAGGCAGGAGATATAAAGAAGAACCACCAAGGTGAGACAAGTCAGAGGTTCTGCTATTTTAACATACTGCTCCAGCGTCCTGTAAATGCCTTTATATCCACCAGGCTTTGGTTCTCATTTTTGCAAAGGAAGAAAATATTGGGGATGGCATAAAAAAGCAGAAGAAGCAGCTACCACTAGAACTGAAGGCCAGAAGTTAAAGTCCTCTCCAAGGGTTTTGCAGTCCTTCAGATGTTCTTGTCTGAAGGACCAAACTTTCCCAAACTTACTTTAAGGCCAGGCTATGGGTGAAGAACTCTTGAGTAGACTAAAGACTATATTCCTTCGTAGCTAACCTTCTCATGTCGCACCACACTCTCTCATGCATGCACATATTTGCATTTGTAACCATCTGCAGACATACACAGTTGTACACTCTTACACAAGCGTACATAATCACAGGGTATTAGCACCTAATTTATCCATAAGGGTAGATCTTGACCGGAGATCCAGTGGACTACAGGCATTTGAGCATTGGACTATGACCCTGGGGGCAAGGGTCGGATTCCGTTTGGCCACGGACATCCACCAGGTGACCTTGGGTGTATCACACACTCTCAGCCTCAGAAAACCCCATGATATCACCTTAGAGTCACCATAAGTCAGAAAGAACTTGAAGATACACAAGAACAATGTGATCTTGACTCCTGTACTAACCAGTCCCTTCAGAGCTTGGAGAAGTTATTTTTGGATGACTCCCCCAGGCAACATGGACACTGAGAGATTCTGGGAATTATTATCCAAAAATATAATTGAGTGTCCATTTTCCATCACCTAAGATTTGAATGAGTAATTCAAAATAGAGTACAGTTTATCATAAGGTCCATAAAATAGTTTTTTTTAAAGAAAAACCAGTAATTTAACCTCACTGCGATTGTTCAAAACAGAAGAGAGGAAGGCAAAAATTTAACCTTAAAAGACTTTATTTTCTTTTACTTTGCTTTGCAGAAGCAAAGTGCAAATCAAAAATGACAGTCCAAATCAATGTTCTCTGCTCACTAATGTTTTTGATCACCGAAGAAGGAAAAGTATCAAATATACCAAAAAGCAGTTTTTTTTCTTAAAGTGTTTAGATTATTTTAAAAATAAGACAACCCATTTTACATATCACTAAAACAATCGCAGGCCAAAAATGGCTCAAAGTCTAACACAGAGATTTATAAACACCAATTGCTATTTCGTTCTTTGCCAAATATGTAAGAAGCCATTCATTATTTTAAACCCCTCAAGGACTGTAATTAACAATTGTGTTTTTTTTCCCCTTGGAGCAAGGAACGATTCTTCATCTCTCATTGAGCTGCCACTGTTGCAAAGAAGGAGCCAAGACAACAAATTACATCGAATACAAGGTGCATTCCAGCCAGAATTATTCTAGCCAGCCAAAGAAGGATTGTTCTGAATCAGACTGAAGAGCTATCCAGTTTACCGTTCTGTTCCCACAATGGCTCCAAGCAGAACATGGAGATTCATGCCACCCAGCAACTAGGGATCAAAGGCATACAAGAAGCCCCCACCTTTTGACATCCTTGCTCTTTCGATGCTTCAAAATTAAGGACAACTTCTATTAATTCACCAGGGGTTCAACTCTTTCAAGATCTTCTTGTCTACGGAGGCGCTCTTGGAACTGCTCACGTGCACATGCTGCTTGCAAAGTGAGCTGAGAGGGGACTTTGCAAGCAACACACGCATGGTCAGTCCAAAGTGAGCCTTCATAAATCCTTCAGTACAGGGCCTGGGTTCCGCTTTTCAACCAAATCCATTTTCTAATAGCGCTCCAGTTCCTAAACTGTCAAATAAGTGGGGGAAGCCTGTGCTCCCTCTGGTTCTGAAAATCTGATACTCTTAATTTAGTCATGTTATTGTTATTCAGTAACTGTTGATTCAGTTATTTTGTTCTTATTTGCTGTCAGGGCCAGCTTCAATTTACTCTTGTTCCTGCATGACTTCAAGTCATTTCTGAATTATGGTGATTTTTTAAAAATATTTTTATTAAAGATTTGATTGCAAAAATAAAAAAAAAGTGGATATACAACATTATTGGATGTATCCCACTCCCCTGCTCACTTCCGAGCTTATATTCTCCAGTTGAATCTACTTTGTTTCCATTTACACAAGAGAAGAACAATTATATTTCCATTAACAAGAGAAAAACAGTTACATTTCATATTTATGTCTTTATCCAATCCAAACCTCCTTTCCATTCCCTTTCAAAGTTCTGGATAGGTTTGTTTTTCAAGGAAAATGCTAATTTTTCTATCTCTACCATATCCAGAACTTTTATCTTCCACTCTTCTAAATCTATATCTTTCTTTCCTTTCCAGTATTGTGCATACGTCAACCTTGCAGCTGTTATCAAATATAACAATATCTTCTGATGACTTTTTATCTCCCTGTGTTGCCCTAACATATTTAGCAAACAAAACTCCGGTGTCATTACAAAATTCAGATTACAAATTCTTTGAATTTCATCATGTATCTCCTTCCAAAATTTTCTTGCCCTCCTACAAGTCCACCACCCAGTATGAAAAAAGGATCCAATCTCTTCATCACACTTCCAGCACTTCCCACTCCCAGTTTTAGTTATTTTTTTGTAGTCTTTCTGGAGTCATATACCATCTATGAAGCATTTTATAAACATTTTCTCTTAAATTTAAATTGGGTGTAAATTTTATATCGGTTTCCCATGCTCTCTCCCAAGCTTCTAATTCAACCGGATGTCCCACATTCTGAGCTCATCTGACCATTGTATCTTTAACTACGTCTGGCTCCATTTCTCTTTTCAACAATAGGTTATAAAATTTGGAGATTCTCTTCTTTTGGTTTCCCTTCGTCAGTAAATCTAGTTCATTTTCTTTTCTCTCAAATCCATTCGATTTTTGATCCATTTTAAATCTTTAAGTTGTCGCCATGGGAACCAGTTTAACTCATATCCTTCAGCCTTTAATTCTTCTACTGTGCACATTCTTGGTTTCCCCCCTCCCATTTCAATATTTCTTGATATGTTAGTACATTTCTTTGTTTTGTTGGGGCAATTCTATACGCTTCTTGTGGTGAAGTCCATATTGGAAGTTTCGTGTAATATTTCCGCTTTATTTGTAGCCAAACCTTTAGCAATGCCTTCCGGATGCAATAGTTATTAAACTCTTTGTTCACCGTTAATCTATCATAGTATAAATATCCATGCCATCCGAATCTATTGTTTATTCCTTCCAATTCTTTTATAGCTGTTCTCTCTAATTGAATTGAATTATGGTGCTTCTGAGGTGTACCTATAATGGGTTTTTCTTGGCAAGATTTGTTCAGATGGGGTTGCCATTGCTTTCCTGAGAGGCCGGCAGCTTACCCAAGGTCACCCAATGGCTTTCCATGACCAAGAAGAGATTCGAATCCTCTCAGAATCCTAGTCCACAACTCATATCACCACACCATGCCAGCGCTCAACTTACAGGGGCAAACGAGGGACCTTCATGAGCCCCAGTTGTTCATCCACCGCCCTGCTCAGGTCTTGCAAACTCAAGGCTGTGGCTTTCTTGACTGAATCGTCTGAATGTGGCCTTCCTCTTTTCCTGCTGCCTTCCACTTTTCCCAGATTTATCACCTTTATTCCATGGCCATTTCCACACTAGCCTGTTACAGCGCTATGATCCTGCTTTCAACATCCTATGGGATCCTGGGGTTTGCAGTTTCGGGAGGGGCCAGCCGGCCCCTCCCGAAACTGCAAACCCCAGGATCCCATAGGATGTTGAAAGTGGGATCATAGCGCTGTAACAGGCTACTGCGGAAATGACCCATAAGTCATGTCATTTCATGATGTGTCCAAAAGTATGATAGGCTCAATTTAATCATTCTGAGTTCCAGTGAAGGTTCTGGTTTGATCTGTTCTCAGACCCATTTACAGTCCTCCCTCCACATTTGCGGGTTTGACCTTTGCAAACTTGATTATTCACAAGGCGCTCATGTGCCTCCCTGCTTCCCATTCCATCTCCCTGCCTTTTGCTAGCCACACATGCCTTCCTTCCATGGCCCTGGGCAAAAGGCAAGGGAATGGCAGGGGCCAGCCCTGAGCATGCGCCTTCTCTGGTCATGTCGCTGCCCTTCCCATTCGCTTGCCTATCGCCTTGGCGCCTGGAAAGCCGCGCACCCAAGCGAAACACAAGCAAAGCGTGGTGGTGGCAGCCTTGGAAAGGAATGGGATGGAGATCGCTCACTTGGCTGGGAGGGGAGTTATTCACACTTTTTTTTACTTTTGCAAGGGTTCTGCACCCTAGATGCTTGTGAAAGTCAAGGGGCCACTGCATTTGTCTTTTCAGCAGTCAATGGTACGTGTTGCACTCTCCTCCTGCTCTGCTTTTCAAATGAGGTATGAGGAGTTAACATTACATCTTGCCTTTTCCCCAGTCAGCTGAAGGTGACATATTTGGCTCTCTACCATCTCACCCTTGTCCTCACAACAACCTTGTGAGAGAAGTGAGGCTGAGAGACCGACACCATCCTACGTTTAATAGCTCAGCTGGGGCTGGCACACAAATTCCCTAAGTTCCAGACCAATACTCTAACCCAGTGGTTCTCAACCTGTGGGTCCCCAGATGTTTTTGGACTTCAGCTCCCAGAAGCCCCAGCCACTATGGTCAATGCTCAGGGCTTCTGGGAGCTGAAGTCCAAAAACATCTGGGGACCCACAGGTTGAGAACCACTGCTCTAACCAATAGATTGCTAGTGCTACAGCCGTCATCACTGGTAACCAATTATCTACCACAAATTTGTCAAATCCCTTTTGAAAGCTAGAAATTCTTCCCCCTCCCATGTCTTTATGCTGGGGAAACTGAAAAGCCCACATATATGAAGGCTGGAAATGTCACTTTTAAAAAATAACAGCTCTGTGAGGGACTTTCCACTCTACACTGTTATAGTGGTATTATTCCACTTTCAACCTCCTGTACAATTCTGGGGTTTGTAGTCTATGGAGGCCAAAGAGCCCTCTGGCTGAGAACTCTAAAGGCCCCTCCCTAAACTACAAACTCCAGGACCCTACAGGATGTTGAAAGTGGAATAATAGCACTACAACAGTGTAGTGCGGAAATGCCCTGAATCTCCCAGTCCAGTGGCCATGGCTCTTGCAGCGGTGGCTCAAAAAGAAGGTATACTTGTTAAAAGAAGTATATTTTGTTAAAGGCTGGTTCAAGGAGGAACACAGAGAACTACTTTAACAAAGAGAAAGGTCACAGCTTCATCTAGCTCACTACTGTCTACATCAGCACTTTCCAAATGGTGTATCATGGCACATTAGTGTGTCACCTGAAGTGTGTAGGTGTGTCACTTCCCTGGGCGAAGAACAATCCCCCCACTCGAGCTTTGAAAATGTATGTTATAAATCATATATTTTTAAAAATATAAATGAAAGATTTTGATGAGATATGTTGTGTCCGCATACATTTCATTATTACAATTTACATAGGTGCCCATATCTCTTCTAAGAGATTAGCTTAACCTCCAGTTTGCGAGTAAAACTGAATTACTTGTGTCGCAAAATGATGCATGTCTAAAAAGTCTCTCACCAACATGAAAAGTCTAGAAAGCTCTGGTCTACATGGATTGGAAGCAGTGACTGGGTGTTTATTGACAAGGATCTACTGTGCATGAGGATCTCTGTACATGTAGGATCTCTGAACATGTACAGAGAACCTGGTACCTTCTGCATTCAAAACAGGTACTCCACCACTAAGCTATAGCCTTTTCCCTTACAAGACTTGGCTCTGAGCTCTTGACGGTATTCTCCTGCAAGTGTTTCATCTAACCATCAAAGCCAGCAGCCTCTCAGCACACTGCAAAAAAGTCAAATGGATTTGCCCTGTGAAAAAGTTCTTTTTTTCGTCTGTCCTGAATTGGCCTCTGCATATTAAGAGGTCTACTGCTACATTTTAAAAAAAGCCCTCCACTCACCCTTCCATCCCTGAATTTCAATTCTATGACAAAATGTATGAGAAAAGTAAGTTTCCGGTTGACAGCATCGTGCTGCCAGTAAGCAGAGGGGGAGCAAAGAACAATTACTAAAAGGAGAGTGGTTTTTAAGGGGAAAAAAAGGAGAGAGAAACCCTGAGGGAAGCCTGTATAAAAACTTGAGTACAAAATGGTGGATGGATAGTCTCTGTGAGTCTATGAAGATACGCTCATAAGTACACACCCTGGAGATGCATTTAAAAAGAAAAAGGCTGGGAGCAGAGGTTGCAAGAGGGCAGAAGCCATTTTGTACCTACGCCTTGGCACGCCTGAATGGCAGACTTCAACTCTGGGGGTGGGAGAGCCAGGTGTCAGCTTACTCTTCGGTTCAAATATACACGAAGGAAACCCAGGAGGGGAAACCCGAGACGCCCTGCAAGGGCCGTCACTCCCGATCATCAATTCTCCATCGCAGCACAGCTGCATCTCAGCCCAAAGGCATTGAAATCTCAGGGAACAATGTGCCAAAGCACCTGCTGTCTCTCTTTTGGAGATTACCCCCCAAAATGGGAAGAAAGCAAGACCTGTTGGAGAACACGTCCACCCAACCAACCCCCCAATTATTCTGGAATGTAGGTCAATATTTTATTCTTCTTCGACTCTGGGGCATCATTGCAACTGTGAGAAGGGGAAGGTATATTCAACGGACAGAAGCAGGGCCCAGCAATGCTACTTTGGTGGATTCCATACTTGGAGAATGCAGGATGTAAACGACATAAATAAACAAACTTTTGTAGTACAAAGAAGGAACTTTCTCAAGCTAGCCTTGCTTGCCATGATGGCCCATCGTATGTTTTTGGGATGCTCCAAAGTGTAACCAGAAAGTAATTAACCTCGCCTATCACTGCACTCCAGAGAGTGGTGGTATTCAATGGTAGACGCCCCCTGTAATCTGGAGGTTCCAACTATTCATGGTCCCTTTCCCACTCACCCCCTCCTATTTAAAAAAGAAAAGAAATTCCCAAACGTTTTCAGAGCTGGGAAGAGTTACTTTTTGGACAATGATTCCCAGAATCCTCAGCCAACAAGACCATACTAGCTTTGGGACTGGTAAAAAGGTGACAATTTTCATGTTCTTACAAGGTCTACATGCACATATGCACCTGGACATTAATGCTGACTGTATCTTGTGAATTGATGAGTGCAGTACTGGAAAAGTGTTGCCTAAAGTCATGCGAAATCGACAATCTACTCGAAATAATGGAGAATCTGGCTTCTTTCTGAGCAGTTTCTAAATACAGTGGGACTGCTGGGTGAGGGGAGAAACAATCCCCTGTCAGAGGCCAACTTTCCAATCCCCTTACTGACTCAAGAGGAAATGATTTAGGGGAATGTGTGTATGTGTATGTGTCTTACAGTTGCCTATGGAATTAGGGCAACCTCATGAATTTAATAAGGTTTTCTCAGGCATGGAAGACTCACAGGTGGTTTTGCAGTTCCTTCCTCTGAAATATAGTCTACAGCACTTGGAATTTGTTGGCAGTCTCTCCCCTGCTTAGCTTCCAAGATCAGATGGGATCTGGTGCCTTTATGGTATCCAGGTCCTATGATTTGTGGGTTAAGGGTACCAGTACCACAAATTTGGCTGGCTTCACAAATCAGACAACACCTTCTAGATCTTAACTGTTGCACAAGACAGAAAGAAGGACTCTCCAAGGGCCATGAAGCACAATGGACAGCTACAGACGCTTATGGCCAGTTCACATCACTCACCTGGGGGATTCTGGGACCTGCATTCCAACATATCTTGAGAGCACCAAAGGGGCTGACTTAAGCCATGACAAGGCAAGCCACGCACTCTATAATTATGGCTTCCCTCAATCCAATGCTGTCTTGGTGTGCTGTATTTCCTACCCCAACATCCCCAGCTGATAGCAGCTTGTATGCATCCCCATCTAATCCCAAAGCAGTCACTCATTGATGCAACTGCGGAAGAGGATCTTTCAGGTTAGCACAACCAGGGCTATGTTTCACACATTCAAATTTTCCTCCCTCGAGAAGCCATTGCCAAAGGACTACCTGGAAATAACCAGGAATGGAACTTGGGACGTTTGGTGTCCTTGTGGTTGACCTATGCTCCTTCTCATGCTTTGGTGTATGGGTTTGGTGGCTGCCTCAACAAACTTTCCCAGTTGGTTGGTTGCTTGTTTGCCCAGATACAAGCCTGCGCGCACGCAGATTCCACCCCTGCCCATGTCTCTGTTATCAGGACTCATCAAAACAGGAAAGCAAAGGCATGTCCTGCTCCACAAACAATGGGAAGTTCAGCATTGATCGCTGGCCTGAGAACCAGGCAGCTTAAGACAGCAAGAACAGAAGTTGTGATTGCTCGGCAAAAAAACCCTAAAAATAATTAATTAAAAACATATAGAGGCAGCCATCTCATGCTGCATCATTTCCCAGCAAGCTCAGATTTGGGGTGACTCAGCCTTCCCTGAAAGAGGGACAATCCAGTTGGAAGGGTTAGTTGGGTCCCTTTAAATTCCTCTTTCAGCCAGGGCATGGAAAAATTACCCTTTAAAAAAAAAAAGCCATGCTATCTGAGGGATTCTGGGAGTTGTAGGTAAAAAAAAGTAACTTTTCCAAGTTCCAGTCCAAGTACTGCAGCATTTCAGACAGAAAAAGGTACTTCCCATCACCCTCTACCTGGGCGGGGTGGGGGCAAGTTTTTTTTCTTTTTTGGCTGATCTATGACATTCTTTGTTTATTATTATTATTTTCTAATTTTATTAAATAAGAAAAACAACCTAATGCAAACATATAAAACAATGAAACAGCAACAACAAAAACATCCACACAAACATTAACAAACATCTACACAGTTCTAAAACAAATACTAATAAAATGTAATTAAAAGCAGTTCCTGCCCTTGTTGCAACAGTTCCTATTATTCATATTTACGCCTATTAAGTCATACATTTTATCCCATAATTAATTGTTGCTTCTCACTTGTAATTTCAATTATTTATTTATTTAATTTATCGAGTTCATGCTTCATTCTTAGCTTATTCTAAATTACTTTCTACTCATGATCGGGCACCAAAAGACAATCACCTATATAAGAAAAACATGTTAAAACAACAAACAGAACATATCTTCTAAATCTACTTTTACACTTCTTTTTTAGAGTGGGAAACTGTCCTAGGGCCACTTTTATACCTTGGAACACTCCACGGACCATTTGGATTACTGAAAATTTAAACAGAAAAACCAAAATGATCATAATTCTGCAATTGTTGCACCTGGTGGCTTTGAGGAGTAGCAGTTCACCTTCTCTTTTGGCCAGAGAAAGGTTAGCCTCAGGATTCTGGAGGTTTTGGGGGCCACAATTAATCCTTGGGGGCCACAAGTGGCCCTGAGGCCGCTTTTGCCCACTCCTGCTCTATCCAACTCCCCCCCAGCCTGCCATCGATGACTCTCCCCTGTGCTGTGCTCACTTGCTTTCATCTTCCATGGTTTTGCAATTTTAATATTTCAGAGATGATGAGAAAAGTAAAGGAGAGCACTATTTAGCAGCAGTGGGGGAACTAAGGAAAAGAGATGCAGCTTTTCCTTTTAGTGTGTGACAAAAGGAGGTATTTGAACTCTGAGAGAAGCTGACCTCCTATCCAATAATTAAAGCCTTAAGGAGGCAAGCATCATTTTGGAAAAACAGGTTAAGAGATGTCAACACACGGCACAACCAGTGTAACTAGTAAGGAATCTGAAGATTACACCTGGCCAGATCCTCAGGCTGGTTCCCAACTCTGAAGTAGGGTGACCATATATCTTAACTAACAGGCAATAATCTTCTGTTGGAAAGCACTAGGGGTGGAAAACATGTCCTGCTCCAGGTATGGCTGGACTGCAACTCCTATCATCCCTCACTCTAGGCTATGTTGGCTAAGGCTGATGAGAGTGGTAGTCCAAAACCACATGGAAGGCCCACACCCTTGCCAACCCTGCTCTGCTTGAAGGGTTGTTTGGTCCAAGTACAACTTAAAAAATAAAAGAACCTCAAGAAAAAGAAAGAGCTGAGGCTTTGAATTCCTCATTTGCAGTCAGCTCCTAAACGTGAGATGGAACAGGTAAACAGACCAACAAGTTACAGTCTCCCTCATGATAGTGACACATCTTGCACTGCTATTTAAATTGCAAGAATTATTTCCCAAATTTGCATTTATATAGGAACATAAATGAGCACATGCAAATTTGGTGCACATCTCTGTCATGTTATGTTGAGTGATCCATTTCCTCTTTCTTTATAATGCATTAAAGGGCCACCCCTAATTCACGTACTGAGCCAAAAACATAAACCATGAATATGAATATGGCAAAACTCACAGAAGTCACACAGGCACATTTGTCAAGGGTGATGTTGAAGTCACCTTCCACAAAACAAAGAGATCCAATGCCAAGCAATATAGATGCTTACCTGAACAGGCAGGCTGCAGGTATTCTAGTTCTTCCTATTTATCTGAGCATTTCTGATCTCAGTCCCTTGCAAATTATTGTTTACTTCAACATATTATCTTAGTTTATTTTATTTGCATCAGCTTTCTCAGGGTCAAATTCAACAACTGCATGAAGGACTTTGAGAAATAAAAAGTTGGTGGAGCACACTGATTCAGACTGGAACGGAATGGAGAGATTTAAACTCCCACTGTAACCTTAACTTAGACCAGCACCTCCTGTGCCTTTTACGTACTTCCAAAAAGTCATTCACATGATTATAGGATAGAGTTTTTTTTTCCCCAGCACACATGCACATGCATGGAAAATAAAAGATAATACAAGGAGTACAGCCTGACATCTCACATTCTGCCACTGGCATGACGCATTCTGAAGTCTTCTACCAACATGAGGTTTGTGGGGCAGGGAGGGCTGTTGTATGTTTAACCAACTGTGGAACCATCTTCAAATCCAACAGAGGACAAGACACTACATAACACAGTAGGTCCCATAAAGATCAGCCAGCAGAGGGTCTTAGCAGCATGTAATAGCAAGACCCACTGTGGGGTAGAGGCAAGAACACTGGTGTAGGTCAGAGTTAGGGAAATCACTATCCATAGACAATATGAAGCCCCTAAGCCTTCCCTTGCTGTTCTCAAAAACTTCCAAATCCCACATTTAAACAGAAAAAATTAGGAGCAAAACACTCCAAACGATAAACCATTGATCCCGAAGCAACAGCTTAACTTTAAAAAACTACCCTGGCCTCCTAGCTACCCAACAACTTCCCTCCTCAAAACAAGGGATACAAACCAGAGGTTAACATTGTTGATTCCCCCCCCCAAAAGCAGTGGTTTAACCTGCCACAGGCACAAAAAGGTCCACTGCATTTTCCATTCCTATGCTAGCTCTTGGGAGGGACAAATTCAAATCCTCACTTAGACATGCAGCATCCTTGTTCATCTTGTGCCAGTCCCTTTCTCTCTCTAGGCCTTACAGGGTTACTGTGAGAATTAAAAATGAGAGGAACAATCACAGATGCTGCCAAGAGCTCTCTGGAGGAAATCCGGGGTATAAGTGGGACAAAAACAAGCAACCAGCTCCTGGTGTTTTAGCATGCATGACCTCACTTTTGTGTCGAGAAGATAGGAGATGGGCTTTGTATGTAACAATTGCTCACCATCATCCCACTCTCCTGAATTCCAATCACCCCAAAGGGCAGGTATATTTGCATGGCATATATGCCCTGTGGCTGGGCCCAGCATGTGCCACGGTAGAGCTCGCCCATTGTAAAGTTTGGAAAGCCAAATGAGGGCAGAAATAGCTGAGAGGTCTCTCCAAGGGCATCACAATCACCACAGGCCACTTGAGGAAGAACTAAATTAGCACAGGTTGTGGGGCAGGGAGTCTGGATGAGGCTCCTGTCAAATAGCTTCCTTTAGGAGAATGGAAGGAAGGGTAAGCCCTAGATCTGTTCCTTTATTGACCAGTTTCCACATTCCAGGCCCTCACCTGGATGTTTCCACACATTCCAAGTCCCACAACGTATTGCAATCTGTCTCCAAATCCACAGCAAGCAAATCAGGCTTCTATGAGAGCATTCGACTAGTACCTTATTCTCTTGTTATATCTCAAAAAATAGGAAGATGGACACAATTTTCTCCCCTACACCCCAAATTTGCAGAACCTAGAGGGAATCTGGAGAACTGAGACGAATGTGGACCCCCCCCCCAAAAAAGAGCCATCCTCCACAACCTGATACAATAGCCTAAGGACCCTTTCACACCACACAATTATAGCACTACGATTCTATGTTAACTGCCATGGCTACATCCTGTGGAATCCTGGGAGTTGTAGCCTGGTGAGGCATTAGAGCTCTCTGGCTGAGAATTCTAAATACCTCTCTCTACTAGGTGACCCTGGGCACATCACACACTCTCAGCCTCAGAAAATCTTGTGATAGGTTTGCCTTAGGGTTGCTGCAAGTTGGAAATGACTTAAAGGCACACAACAAAAACAAACTGTCAGTCCCAGGATTCCAGAGGAAGTTGTCATGGCACTTAAAGTGGAATGACAGCACTATTAACGCCGCTGTGTGAAAGGACTGTCAGATCAGAGGTCTTGAGAACAGGGACCCTGAGCTGCCCTCCCGAAGATGATGGACCATTCCTCCTATCATCTCTCACTACAAGGCAAGCTGGCAGAGGCTGATGGGAACCAGAATTGAACAATATCCAGAGGGTCGCATATTTTCCCATACTGGCCTTGATGTATACATACATGCGCATGTGATGTACACATACATTACATGCACGTGCCTTCCAAGTTGCCTGTGACTTATGGCAACCCCATGAATTTTTCATAGGGTTTTGTTAGGCAAGGAAAACTTAGAGGTGCTTTTGCAAGTTTCTTCTTCTCAAATATAGCCCCCAGGACCTGGTATTTGCTAGTGGTCTCCCACTCCCACCCAAGTACTAACCAGGGACGACCTTGCTTCGCTTCCAAGATCAGATAGGAACTGCTGCCTTTAAGGTATTTATATGTATATATATCCTTCCAAAGCAGATCTGCACTCCACTTCTCCATCATGCTTCTGAGGTCTCTTGATTTTTGAAACAACATGGGCAAGAGACCTACAGGCTCACTGAAAGCCTTCCTTCATCTCCAGTGAAAAGCCTCCCAGTATTTTCTGACAAACACACATCATTTGGCTGTAATAGACTCAGTTCCAAAAATGGTGGTGGGTAAATGAACTCCCATTTAATTAGCACCCTAAGTTTATTGTTCTTCTCTTTGCTCTTTCTTCCCTGGGTGCCTCAAATCACCCGTTACTTGGCAGAAGCCAGCGAGACCCAAAAATAAGACAACTCACAGGCCCGTCTGAGCTGGCTGGTTCCCAGGCTACGCTGTGGAGGACGCAGAAGCAAGCAAAGCCATGCTCCTCCCTGTTCAACCCCTGACTTGCCAATTTCATGCTCTGGAAACTGGCCCCTTCCCCACTCCATGGCTATGTCTGCATGTCCAGATTCCCTGGTCATGTTTGCATGACCAGATTGGATAACTTCGCCAGAATAACATCCTCATTTTGCTTGGACTGAAGGACAGAAAGAAAAAAAGACATTCTAAGTAGGAAACTAATTCCAGTTGATCTAGATGTTATCAATCCCATCTCTTAAGTGGAACTGTTTGATTTCCAATACTGCTTCTTCATTCCCAGTATCCTCTAAAAGCAGCATTTGGGTGAAGGCCGCTATAGAGGTCACTACACTTGAGTAAAGGAGGGCAGGATCAAGACCCAGTTAAGCCTTGAAGCAAACAGAGAACTAACGCTTTCCCATATACGCAGAACAAAAAGAAGTTATTTTGCAGATTAATGGTTTCAAAATCCATTGCAAGGGCCTTGCAGAAATGCAACCAACTGCCCTATTTTCTGAAATGTATCACCACAACCATCAAGAGCAAAATCACATCCATCCTCCCCATAAAACCCTCACACCCTGGAGCTTTCAAAAGAACTTTAAGCCCCAAAGCCCATGTGATTTTAGCAAGCAGGGTTTTTAGGAACTCTTCATGGACGAAAACAAACCTCAAATCCAAAAAGAGCTCCAGAAACAAAGGGGGGGGACCTACCACACATTTTCCTCACACACAAAAAATATACTGCCCATGTTTTCTGACTCACAGAAGCCATCGCGTGACCCTTCCATCCATAACCAGACTGTGCACTGGACAATAGAGGCAGGATGCCTCCCTTTGCAAGAGAGGCAGAGAGCGGGGTATCAGGAGAGGAATATGGTAAAGACCACACACCCAACTTGATTGTGGCCAACTTTACAGTGGCTAGGGAACATGAATTCTGTCTCTTCACTTTGGCATGACGTACTTTCTTTCTTTCCCCAAAAGACCACCCAAATGATGATGGCCAAGGAAATGGTGGGGACCATCTAATAAACTAGACGGCCATCCCACCCAACTTTCTCCCTCCAAGCAGTGAAGTAGGATCTATTGTGGGGCTTGGAATCGGCTTCTTCCTTCCACCCACTCATCTTTCCCTTCAGAAATCCCAAAGCCTGAAAGGAAGGCAAGAGTGGAAGCAGGCCCACCAAGCCTTTTCGCCCATCCCATCCTGAGGGGCGGCCTCATCCTGCCATCCGTTTATTCCACCCCAAGCTGGGCTGTTGGGACTCGGAGCTGGGTGACAGCAACTCATCCCTGCCCTCTTTGGAAGGGCTCGAAGGGTGACACACACACACACCCCACAGACACCCAACCCAACCCACAAGGTCAATGGAAAGGGGGCAGGTGGCTGTTCTGGCTTGTCGCGTGTCCCCAAGGCAGCTGTCGGAAGATGCCAATGTGGGGTTGGGTAGGACTGGAGGAAAGAGAGGGGGCTTATTTATAACCCTCCACCCTCAAATGCAAGGCAGGCCCGGAAATCCCCCCTATCTCAAGGGCCTGAAGGAAAGGGAAAGGAGGGGGGATGCATTTTGGTGGAAGGAAACAGAATCTGCATCAACGTGGCCTTTCCTACATTTGCTCCCCCCCACGAGGGGGAAAAAAAAAAGATCCCTCCGAAAAATGCCTCTTTGCCTGCAAAAGGGGCCAAGGGGAAAGCAAATCGTCCCCTTTCTTTGCCTCTCTCCAACCTCAGACTTTTTTTCCCCCCAAAGCCTCCCTCCTGCATGAAAATCCTAGGCCACAGACCCTCCCTTCCAAGCAAGCAAGCAAAGTCTCACACTGACACACACATACACACACACACACAATGGCCAAGCGATGAGTTCATGCTTTTTTGGGATGCTGGGGGAAGAAGTGGGGGATGGAAGCAAAGGCAGGCTGCCTTACAACTTGCTGCAGCCACACCATACAACCGCCCCCAAGTCTTCTCCTGCCCCCCACATCCTCCAAGATCTGGAGAGAAATGGGGAGACCGATTGCAAAGTCTGCCCCCCTTCCAGATTCTGTCTTTTTGCATCCCCTCGTGGCAACAATTTGCAACATCATCCTCGTTATTTTCAATTGTTTAAAAAAAACATTTCCTCTCCGAGAAAGCAAACATTTACCTCGACGATCAGCCGGCTGTTGCTTCACCGTCACGGCCTCCGCCGGCTCGTCCCTTTTCTCCATGGGTGGGGTGGGCTGGGGGGGATTCGGCTCTCTTTGGCAGGGAGGGGCGGCCAGCAGATGGGTGGGGGCGGGTGGGATTTTTTTTCCTTTCCCGATCCTTCTCTTTGCAATGCTTTTTCTCCCCAAAAAGAACCCACCCAACTATTTTTTTAAAAACCAAGCAGGCAACCAAATCAGATCTAAAAATCAAAATGTATCGCTAGAAATCAAGGTCCTTCCTCTTTTCTCATTCCTCCTTTCTAGCATTCACAGGTCCTGGAGGGCGGGGATTGCAGATTTGCTCAGATCGGGAACTCTATCGGGGAGGGCGCTCCCCTCCCCGCAATAAAATCAAAATTCCTTTGTAGATTTCCCCTCTTTCCACCCCAGGATGCTGGAATCAAATGGGTGGGGGGGTGTTAAAAACTTCCCAGCCAGGGAGGGTGCATGCAAAGCGAGACTTAAAAAGAAAGGGAAAAATAAAAGCACCACCCAGTATAAATCCGCCCCCCCCCCTCCTCTTCCTCCTCCTCCTCCTCCTCCTCCGTCCAGTTGCGGCGGCAGCTGATCTTGCAAAGAGCGGCGACTCTCAACTATTGTAGCGCCGCTGCCCAGTCTGGCCTCTGAAGCCGGGAGGTACCACCGCCCCGGGGGGAGCGGGAGGCCTCGTCCACCCTCATCCCCTCTTCGGATTGAATCCCCTTTTCTTTCTGGGCCTAGGGAGGTTGCGTGGCTCCCTTCCGGAGGCTTCCGGGCACCGGAGCAAAGAGGAGAGGTTTGGAAAGCCCCGGTGGGTCCCCTTCGGCAGAGCCGGACACCCCTCTTTCGCTCCCGCCCCTTGGTCTCGCCCGCGAGCATGTTGAGACTATGTTGGGAAAGTTGGATTCTTTGCCTGAGCAGCTGAAAGGGTGACTCATTGAGCAAAAAAAAAGGGGGGGAGGGAGGGAAAGAGAGCCGGCTTTGGACGGGGAGGGGGTTTCCAGGGGGATGTGGACGGAGATTCACCGGCGGTGTAAGGCTGCCCCGATCCTGCCTTGATTTATTCCATTAGCCGCGCAGCTCTCTCCTCCTTCCTCCAGTTAGCTCCATGCAGACCCCAACGACTCCCTTCGAGGGTCCTTCATCCTCCCAGCAACCCTGCAAGGTAGACCAGGGGCCTTTCCACACGACACTGTTATAGTGCTATGATTCCACTTTCAACCTCTTTTCAATTCTGGGGTCTGCAGTTGGCAGAGCTCTCTGGCTGGGGAGCCTAAAGGGCCCTCCCTCAATTGCAAAGCCCAGGATTCCATAGGCTATTGAAAGTGGGATAACAACACTATAACAGTGTAGTGCGGAAATGCTGGCTGTTATAGTGCTATGATTCCGCTTTCAACCTCCCGTGGAATTCTGGGGTCTGTAGTCGGCAGAGCTCTCTGGCTGGGGAGCCTAAAGGGCCCTCCTTCAACTGCAAAGCCCAGGATTCCATAGGAGGTTGGAAATCGAATCATAGCGCTATAACAATGTAGTGCAGAAAGGAGTGGAAAGAGAGTGATCACCCTGGCATAACTCCCAGCTGTCCCGATTTGGCAGGGAAGGGAGTTAATGCTCTGTCATCTCACTTTTTAAAATGTCCCAATTTCTCTCTCGCTTTGCCTTCTTCTTGCTGCAGACTGCATTCTTTATATATATGTTTGAAAAAAGTTGACAATAATAAAACTTACTTAGTTTATAAAAACAAGAAAAACAAAGAAAAGAAAGCGCGAGTCAGTAAGCGTATACAAATACATCAAAAAGAATAAAGTAAAACGTCCCCTTGATTGTCATTGGTTATTTATACATAGATATGATTGATTTTTAATCAGAGAAGCCAAGTACTGTTATTTCAGAATAATTGTTTCTAAGGAAATTAATAATTGGATCCCAAGTTTTTAAATAATTGTCTATAAAATCATCTCTTAACAAAATAGTTAACTTATCCGTAGTTGCCATATCCAATACCTTCAACAACAACTCATCTACTGATGGTATTACTTTGGATTTCCATTTTATTTTTTTTATTTTTTTGCAAATAGCAGTCTAGCTGTTTGCAGCCATAGAGAAAATAAGTCTTTCAAAATTTTCCTCTACTTTATCATCAACCATACCAAGAAGATACATTTCTGGTTCCATTTTAAACGTAATCTCTAAAATCTTTGCAATAGTTAGGTGAACAGACTTCCAAAACTTTTTAGATTTGTTACAAGAATGCAAACTGCATTGAAGTGCAAGAAAGTAGTCTGCCTTCAATTAGCAGAGTGGAGAGGAAACAAAAGAGGGAAATCTTGCTCTTCTCTGGAGATTCAGGGCTTTTCCGCACAACACAGCTATTGCACTATGATTCCACTTTAACTGCCATAGTTCTGTTCTATGGAGTCATGGGTTTTGTAGTATAGGGAGGGATATTTAGCAGTCTCAGCCAGAGAGTGCCAGTACCTCTAGAGACTACAAACCCCAGGATTCCACAGGAGGCAGCCATGGTAGTTAAAGTGGAATTATAGTGCAATAATTGTGTAGTGAGGAAAGGCCCTCAAACAAAAGCAAACTGCTGCAGCCAGTCCTAGCTTGTCTTTTCTTTCTCATTGGAAGTTTTTTGCCATCCTGGCCTCACTCTGAAGTTGCTTGGTCACAAGCGTCCTAATTTTTCACCGTTGAAATGTTGGAGGTTATGCCCTGAGCCTTTCACGGATCTCTGGGGACTTGAGTCTGGATCTGTTGAGGCCCGGTCCAAAAGTCTAGCCGCTCTACACCTGTACTTTCCCCAACTTCACAGATTAAAAGTGTGGTGCATGTGGCCAAGCAACACAGAGTGCGGTCAAAGTTCCTAATGAGGAATTACAGAGGAGCTAGGAGAAGCTGCAGCCGCTGGCTCCTGCCTGAGAGTCCTGAAAAGGGTAAGATTCTGCACCCTCTTTCTCACTTCCCCTGCTGACTTAACCAGGCGCAAACTGTTTTTGCATTTTGAACTCCGTTTGCAAGGACAGCAAACTGCTTGCCACATTGCAATGAGGGGAAAGTGGGAGAAGAAGAGAAACCGAGACATTTTAAAAGCAGTGGAAAAGCAGGACAAGAGGATTAATTGAGACTGTCCCTGCTGATTCAGGACAGTTGGAGGGCATGTTGCATGAACTCTGTGTTATCCTCCTGTTAAGGACCACTGGTTATCAGTGCTGTAGTTGAGCTCATCATGTCTGCTCCTGGCTTTCTCTGGTTTGATAAACACTGTTAGGTTCAAAAAATCCTGGCACCCTACATTTAAGCTTGCACAGAACACTTTTCTTTTCTTTTTCCTTTTTTTCTCAGTGTCAAGAGATACAGTAGGTCCTTGGTATCCACTGGTTCCAGGACCTCCTGTGGATACCAAAATTCACGGATGCTCAAGTCCCATTCTGTACAATGGTGTAGTAGAATGGCATCACTTATGTAAAATGGCAAAATCAAAGTCTGCTTTTTTATTGTTGTTGGAATATTTTCAAGCCATGGTAGGTTCAGTCCATGGATACAGAATCCACGGATGTGGAGGGCCGACTGCAAATTGTCTCTGACAATTGGACAGCCTCTTTTCCTGGGTAAAGGAATAGCTTTTTTAAAAAAATGAACTTAAGAACAGGGGTTCTCAGACCATCACAGAGTATCTTCTCCCACGGTAAGCAGCTTACTCTAACAGAAGAGTTCTAAGGATAGATAACATTACAGGGACTCTGTGCTATAGTAGTTTAAACAGATGTGGTTCCTTATGTTTTTAATTAACTTTCCACCTTAATTATAACACATATGGACTGATTTTTTTTAAAATGATTTATGCGTACACCATCCTTCAGCTTTCTGGTCTTGTGGAAATATCTTCACTGTACATTAGCAACTCGATCATTATCAAGCTAGTAAGGGTAATGGATGGTAACAGTCATGGACCATTTCTGCGCTGTTATAGTGCTATTATTCCACTTTCAACATCCTGTGGAATTCTGGGGTTTGCAGTTTCCTGAGGCCAAAGAGCCCTCTGGCTGAGAATTCTAAATGCCCCTCCCTAAACTGCAAATCCCAGGATTCCATAGGATGTTGAAAGTGGAATAATAGCACTACAACAGTGTAGTGCGGAAACAGTTGTAAGTGTCTGAAAATAATCTTCCCATTGCAGAGTTCAGTACCTGAATTAGCTGGCTGGGAAGACCACCTGTACCAACTTTTTCCACATTCAAGAAAGCACAGAGAAGCATCTATTGAAGATGCAACAGGTGTGCCACATCCTATGTTGGGGCCAGGATGAGGTCTGGAAAACCGCTGCAAATTTATCTTTCCACTTTCATGATTCTCCGGCGTAAATGCACGCAGGACAAGCATAGCTGTGGAAAGAATGAGCCCCAGCCAAGGCAGAGGAATTAAACCCACAGAGGAGAAATTGATCTTTCTGAAGGGAGTGCTATTCGAAATCCAATCAGGGCAGTTTATCGCCAGGCCCTGCGTAACCTAGGAGCAGAAAAGCTAGCAAGGCACAATGCCTCTGGGATAGGATTAAAGGGGTGGAGCAGATATGTGGGGCAGAGGAAGTGGAATCTGTGGTGTGCCTGAATAGCACTAGAATAAGTCCTGTGTCGATTTAGAAGTCATATTCTCTTGAGCCAGAATCCCTCCTCCTGATGCAGAGGGTGCAACAATAGCTACATAATTAGATAACAATTTTGCTTTCACATGCATTGCAATCCTGTATTTGTATTTCAATCAATCAATGTATTTAGTGCTTGGTAGTATAGATCATTGCAAAACATGATGTAATACAGCTACAAAAGCACCAGCACATGGGAAATGTATATAAAATATAGACAGCATAAGATTATTTACATGTGACTTACCTAGTATATAGCCCTGAGCTATTGTACAACACTGTAAGGTAGCTCAGTCAGTTTTATTATCTCCATATTACAGGTAGGGAGATAAAGCTGAGAAAATGGAAGCTGCAAAGGTAGCAAAATTTCATAGGGATTTCATATTTTTACCAGAATGCTTAAGTCAGGGATGGCCTTCTAGAGGCTGTTGGACTGCAGTTCCCACCATTCCCCACCCTTACCTATTATGGCTAGGGATTATGGGTATTGTACTCCAACAGCATCTGGAAGGCAGATGCCTCATTTAATTCAGTAGCTTTCAACCTTCGGTCCTTCAGACATTTTAGACTTCATCTCCTAGAATCCCTGATTCTGGGAGCTGACGTCTAAAACATCTGGCAGGGCAAAAGTTAGTTTCTGCTTTAAGAAGGCAGACTTCCAAATGCTGATGTTGCAGTGGATTGCCGATCAACAGGCACTTCCTTTAGTCTGGGATCTTCCTGAAACACACTATCCAAACTGGTTCTCTGATTGCTAAAGCCTCGCTGTCTGGAAATGTGGGTGCCCAGAAGTGATTCAAGGAAAAGGTATGACTGGTTTCTGATGAGTTGGCACCCTTAATGGGTTTCCTACTTGCTGTAGCAGAGAGAGGTTGCATCACATCAAGGGTATGACACAGATCTATCGGACTTACCTGCAGGTCTTACCTTGCCAGGGAGTGTGAGCTCAATAGGTGAGGATGCCAGGAGGGATCTTCTAGATGTCTGGATCATTGTAGTGAAACTCAGCTGTTCTGTAAGGTTGCCAGCATTTTTTCATTAATTGGCGCTACTCCTGGGCCTTTCAGCAGAAACCAAACCATATACAAATATTTAGTATCAATGCTTTTCCCACCTGCAGATAAATCAATGCTGCGTCATTGTGTCTCTGATGCAAAAAGCTCAGGAGCAGGAGCAGGAGCAGGAAAAAGGTTGGCAACCTAAGCTGTGCCTCTCAGGGTTTTTAAAGGTAATTCCTCTATACCACAGCTCTGACTCTTTTTTCCAATGTTTATAAGGATTCCTAGCAAACCATCCCTTATTTAGCATCTATAATTCCAGCAGACAAGGACAGTCTTTGCCTTCTGCAGGTCTAGTTAGCCCTTTTCTGATGGGCGTAAGGAGCATGAATTGATGCCCTTTTTGGTGGGCCCATCCCTCTGCCTTTGATGTGCCAAAATTAAGCAGCCTTATGCATTTGCCAAGCTGCAGTTAAAAGCTGAGAGGCAAAGATGCTTAAAATATAGCAATATTACCCATGTGAGATGTATCTTCTGTTAGCTATGTATTGAGAGGATCAATTGCCAGATTCATTGATCTGAACCCAGAACTCCTGCAACTGATGAGAACGTTGTAGATAAGGCACAGGGTCCGTAGACGTTGCCGGTTGTTCAGCTCCTCAGCCTCTCTACACTGAAAAGCAGTCCTTCTGTGCCTTGAAAAGGTTGTGGAAGAGGCAAAAAAATCAAAAAGCTGGAACAGTTATCAGCAAGTCCAGTCATATCCTTGGACAGAATGAGATAATCACTCCAGGCAGTGAATTTTTAGATATGAAAAAGCAATGAATGTTACTTTAGGACACATTACATTACACAGTTATAGCACTTTGATCCCTCTGATGGAGTCCTGGGATTTGAAGTTTTACAAAGGTACTCAGGATTCTCTGCTGTAGCTTGGGGTAATGCAACATTGCTCTCTGGGCAGAGAATTCTAAGTGCTTGGGCAAACTCCGAGTCCCACAATTCTATAGGACCACAATAACTTCTGTGAACACTGGATGCAAGCTGCAACTTTCATATTGGATGAGAAGTAATGTTTTCACCCACATAAGCAAGGCTGTTGCCCAAGGCAATATTTCCTTGGAGGTAAGTGGCCCTCCTGGTAGGGGAAGAAGGGGCAAAGCTACCATAGACAAATAGAAGATGTTGAATGCGGTGACATTTGGACATCCAAGGATGGTCCATTATTTATCAGCAGATCAGATGTACCAACGTATGAAATCACCTTGTTCCATAGAGGTAGATCTAGAAAAAAATAACCTAGGTGCAGTTTTCCAGTGAGGGGGAAAAAACCCTCAAATAATTGCTCTAACCTCTGAGGATAAGGCCTGAATCAACATTTACAAAATACAAGAAAGCCTTTCCTTTGTTAGATGTTCTGAAAGAAGATGCACACCTATGAGGGATGCTGAAGCTCCCAGGCTGGGCAGATGAGAATGCAGGAGAGACCCTTCTTGGTGGCTGCTGGTAGGCTTTGGAACTCCCTCCCCGGGGAGGTTTGATCTGCCCCCCTCTGCTGTTTTTTTCTCCCAGTAGACAAAGATCTTCCTCCTTAAACAGCCTTAGCCGATCAGGGGATATGCAATTAGGTCTGCTGTTTTTAATATGCAGTTACCTACTTGAAGTGCTTAATTATTCTAATGTCAGTTTCTCAAAAGTAGTGTTTTATATGCATATATGGTTTAATTTCTTTTCAACTTTGTTGTTCATATTGTTTTAGCTGTTCTGTTTAAGTTTATATTGTAAGCTGCTTTGAGATCCATTTGGGAGAAAAGCAGTGATGTAGACTCGAGTTGATAGACTCAGACTCAAGTCGGACTTAAGTCGTTCAGTGACTTGACTTGGACTCGGCAATAAATGATGCACTGACTCAACTCAACTGGAGACTTATATATTTTTAGTGGTTGACTTGGTGGCCTTGGTTTAGTAACATAACAGATTCATCCAGAAACCTTACAACTTTGAACAATGCTTCCATCTCTTTTTTCCTACCGATCATATGACAATCTGTCTCAAACGCAAAGTGTGGGTGCGTTTCTCAGAGGGGAGCGGCAAATGTGTTAGTCGGTGGGCTTGAGGTCTCCTCAGCAACCTGTCCCTGCTGCATATCGGAGGAACTTTCTAAAACTTTACCTAAGAGCAGAAGACAAGACTTGCCTCCAGAGTGTGTTTCTCAGAGGGGAACAGCAAATGTGTTAGGCAATAGCTTGAGGATCCATCTTTTTAAAGCTTTTGAATCTTCAGTAACGGGGAGTAAGAAGGATCCTATTCCGCACTTCTGAAGCTGCAGATGGCAAAATTGCAAATGTGGAGACCCAATTCTGTTTAAATTGTTAAAACTGACTTTATTTGTCTCTGTCCAATAATTCTGAATTTTGTTTGGGATACAAAGTTGACTTCCAGACTGGAGACTTGACTTGAGATTTGAACGTAGAGACTTGAAACTTGCCTTGAGACTTGGAGTAAAACACCTATATACATCACTGGGGAAAAGTGTGTTATAAAGCAAGTCAGCTCAACAGGACGGAGCCATGGCAGTTCAAGTGATGTCCCAGAGCTATGCTTGTGCGGTGTGGATACAGCCCAATTGACTTTGCTCTCTCTAGAAATGCAGAGAGGAGCTTGTGGGATGTTTTATTTCATGTATTAAATGAATGTGACTGGCGCTGCCTGTTATACACCTTGCTTTGGATGGGTTGCGGTGGACGCTTTTACTGCTTGGCGTCAGATAGCAACATTTCTTGGGCAGACTCAGTTTGTCATCACACTGTCTCTCTATCTGTACCTGTTGCATTTCTGCCTGCCACACAGTAGTTAGCTAAGCCAGTTCCTGACGCCTGCTCTTTTGGAGAGACAAAGCCTTCCCTCCCATCTGCACACAGAGCAAAGGTTTCTCCCGAAACTCCAGCCAACCCTGTCTCCCAGCCTGACTCAGCGCCAGCAGAATGTGGCAGGCAGAGAAGCCGGTCAGTGAAACCTGACTCCCTTGAAATAGACCCAGGCCTGTTCCAGAAGCACACGGCAGAGATGGATGACACAGACCTGCTCAGACTTTGGGGAGATGGAGATGGAGATGGAGATGCTGATGTTACTCTTTTTCCCCAGATAATTTGTATTGGTTGTACATGCATTTCCAGTTTTACATAGAAATTTACATACAGATCTATTTTGAAATAAAAAATATACAATATACAATGCAGTATTCAGTATCCTGGTTATCTAATTTGTACATTTCTTTCTACTCTTATTGCTATTATGCTTGCATATTGATATGTAAGTTCCATTATTTATTATATAAGTTATAAGTTCTGTTATGTATTATTATTTATTATCTTAAGTTCTGTTATTTATTATAAATATGAGTTATTTAATAGCTAAGTAAATAAATAAAATCTTCCTTTCTGGAAATCTTATTCTGTTTCCTTGTATCTTCTCCTTGACTTCCCCTCCTCCTATGACCTGGTAATGTAATACACTGTTTGTTTTCCATTTAATTTTCTATACCCAAATATAATAGTCAGAAGTACTTATATACTTGGATTACCTGACCTGTTATATTAGTTATCTTTCTCCTTCTCTGCTTTGCCCTTTTCACAATTGAAAATAACTAAAATCATGGACATTTCCCATTTTTTATATTACTTTTACATTTAAAAGGGCTTAAAGTTATCCCATCCGAGGTAGTGCGTTCAGCGTTTTCCTCAGAGCCTAAAAAAAGTACTATTACTACTCCCCTAGGAATTCAGTTCCTATCATCATCGTCATCCTCGTCATCCATGTAAAAGAAAAAAACATGAAACTATTTGGTCACCTTATTTGCTTATGTAGCAAGCTCACGCCAACTCAGTGCAAGAAATAGCATGATTTGTGGCTATGATGACATGTTGCAGTCTGTGCCAAAACAAAACAAACACGGTGGGAACATAAGTCTGAATTGTGCTGCCAAAAATGGTGATGTAAAAAGAGATTTTTAAATTCAAACTGATGAACAATTCCAGTCCTCTCTCCACATTTCCAGGCTTGACCTTTGCAAATTTGGTTATTCGTGAGGCGCGCATGTGCCTTCCCCCCAAATTCCCCTCCTTCCATTCCCTTGCATTTTGCCAGGTGCAGAGAAGGAAGGCAAGCACCTGGACAAAAGGCAAGGGAATGGGTTGGAAGAGGAATGCACGTGCCTTCCTTCTCACCTTCTGAGCCCCTGCATTCCCTTGCTTCTGCCCCTGGCTCTGAGAACTCGCATCAAGGCGAAAGGCAAGGAAATGGGGCGGAGGAGGCACAATGTGCCTTCTTTTTCCCTTTGGAGCTTCTCCCTCTCCTTCTTTTTTCTCTGGCACTGGCACTGAGAACTTTCACTGAGGCAAAAGGGAAGGGAATGGGGAGAAAAGCTCATGCAAGCTGTCCTCTTCTCTGGAGCTCCCCCCTCCAATTCCCTTTTCTCTGGCCCCAGAGCTGAGAACTTGCATGGAGGCAATAGACAAAGGGATGTGGGGTGGGAAGGCTCACATGAGCTCTTCTTTCTTTCTTTCGGAGCTCCCCCTTCCCATGCCCTTGCTTCCAGCCCCAGCGTGCGAGAGGAAAGGAAATGGCAGAAGGATTGCAGGGAAGGGGTTATTCACCGTTTTTCCACTTATGTAAGGGCTCTGCACCCTGAACCCTCGGGAAAGTGGAAGGTCACTGTAGAACACAATACACAGAATCATAGATTCATAGACTTGGAAGAGACTCCAGAGGTCATCCAGTCCAACCCCCTTCTGCCATGCAGGAACCCACATCAGAGTGCCCCCAACAGATGGCCATCCAGCCTCTGCTTAAAAACCTCCAAAGACGGTGACTCCACCACACTCCTAGGCAGCATATGCCACTGCCAGACAATACACGTTGAGTATTCCTTGTCTGGCATGCTTGGGACCAGAAGTGTTTCTGATTTCTTTTTTGGAATATTTGCATATAGATAATGAGCTATCTTGGAGATGGGATCCAAGTCTAAACATGAAATTCATTTGTGTTTCCTGTGCACGTTTTACACATAGCCTGAAGGTAATTTTATTATTTTAATTTAAAATTTAACATTTTATTATTTCAAAGAATTTTGCGCATGAAACGAAGTTTGTGTGCACTGAACCCTCCGAGAGCAAAGGTGTCACTATTTCAGCCACCCATTTTGGATTTTGAAGCATTTTGGATTTCAGATGCTCAACCTGGATACCAGACATAGCTGTGGCTGAGAAAACGAAGGCTTTTATTATCAATGTGTCAGTCCTTGGGGATAGCAGAAACTGAAGAGAAAGGGAAGAAAACATTACGAAGTATCGTGACCTACAAATTAAGAACCACCATCTCTGGAAAAGGAAAACAAGCGTGGTTCCAGTCATGTCAGGTTCCCTGGGAGCCATTCCAAATGGACTGGCAAAACATCTCAATGAAATTGCCACAATAGCACAATTACAAAAAGCAACACTGCTTGGAACATGGCATGTTATTCAATGACACTTCACTAATTCCTAGGTTCTTGGACAGAATCTCTAAATCATTCATGGTCCAAAACTCCAGTTAGTAACACCTGGTACACTACAAAACTGAGATCACAACCACAACTTTACTGCTGTTATTGTTGAAATTTCCAGCATCTGTGTTTGTATCATGTCAAGCCACTGGTACGATGAATGTTTCAGAATCAACTTGGAGAGACAATCAGGGCTAATGAAGCATACTACAAAAAGAGAGGTTTATTATAGCTAATAAGAACTGGTTTGTTCAAATCAACAAGTGAAATTACAGCTTCTCTCTGCTCCTTAGCCTTCATTGCCATATCACCACACTGCAAGGACAGCAGAAGTCACATCAGCCTAGAGCAGTGGTTCTCAGCCTGTGGGTCCCCAGATGTTCATGGACTTCAGCTCCCAGAAGCCCTGAGCATTGACCATAGTGGGGGAACATCTGGGGACCCACAGGTTGAGAACCACTGGCCTAGAGTTTTCTCTGTCAGTCTCTAGGTAGGAAAGTGCCATGGGTTTTTGGCTTCGTCCTTTCAACAGACTTTGCTTTAAACTCTTAGTCCATCTAGCTCAATATTGCCTACACCAGGAGGACAAAGTCCAACCCATGAGCCACATGAATGGGGAGAAGTTGTGAGGACTGGGGGGTCTGCAGCCCACCAATGTCCAGGGGAGGGTCAAAATAACCCCAGACTCTCAGACGCTTCCTTGTTGTGTGCCTTCGGGTCATTTCCACTGTATGGAGATCCTAAGGTGAATCTATCATCTGAATTTCTAGCATGGTTTGTTCACAGGGGATTTGCCATTTTTTTCCTCTGAGGCTAAAAGAGTGTGACTGGTCCAAGACCACCCTATGGACTTCCATGGCTGAGCAGAGATTTGAACCTGGGCCTCCAAGAATCCGAGGTGAGCTCTCAACACACTTCACCATGCTTGCATTCCCTCAAGTTGCCTGCCCTTGATTTATGCTAGCAGGCAGTGACTCTCCGAAGTTTTAGGCCTGGGTCTTTCCTAACCTATCTGGAGATTCTGGGGGTTGAACCTGAAACCTTTTGCACGGAAAGCGTGTCTTCTGTCACTAAGCTATGGCTCTTCCTCATACCTGCCCTTCTTTTCTGCTTATATATAATCAGCCCAGACCTATTTTCTCATTTTAAACCGTCCTCACCTTGGTCTTTGCCCCACATCTTTGTCGTGCATCATTTCCTCAGACTCCCTGCTTTTCAGCTATCGATTACTCGGTGCCATGAGCTTTAGTCATCGGTGGTCCCTCTAAAACCATTTCCACACTACAATGTTAAGAGTGCTTTAGTCCACTTTCAGCATCCTATGGAATCCTGGGGTTTGTAGTTTAGTGAGGGACATGTAGAATTCTCAGCCAGTGAGTTCTTTGGTGTCAGTAAACTACAAACCCCAGAATTCCACAGGATGTTGAAAGTGGAATAAAAAACTCTTAACATTGTAGTGTGGAAATGGCCTAAGACTCCTTCTTCCTTGCTTATTGTTTATAACTGATGTCCCCTCCTCATTTAAAGCACTCTGAACTTGTTTTCCATTCTCCCAAACCCTAGTCCCTTGCTTCCTCTAATCCTTTCCCTCAAACCTTATTCTTCATGATTTCCTTGTCTCTCAGGTTTCCTTCTTGGAAACTTTCCCCCAGCCCTCAGACATTTACTGGACATGGATTGATTTCCAAGCAAACTGACCTCATTCCCTTCCCTCACAAAAGCTGGACAACGACCTCTTTTGTTCTTTGAGGAATTAAAACATTTCTAACCATCACAGAAAGCCAGATAGCCAATTAGCCTCACCACCCCTAGTATCATGTTGTTGCAGATTTTCACATTTATTCGCTTATTACTTATTTACAAACCATTATAGAATGCTTAGATCCAAAAAAATGTCCAAGTGTTGTTCATCAAAAACACATAAAATATGCACAGTAACAAAATTCACACATTCCATAGGTGGTTCATGAAAAAGATGCTCGGCGGGACTAAACAGGAAAGGTTTCCATTATGTGTTGTTTTTTTTTTAACACGTGGCTAAAACTAATACTAGCTGGTGCATGCTGCATATTAAATGGAAAAACACTCTGTGTAGTAGGTACCACCACACTAAATGCCCTGCTTGAAACAGTTGCTGGGCAAGTCTTTAGAGCATGTGGAAGGACAAGGATGGCCTGTACAGATGGCCTCAAACATCTAGAGGTCTCTAAGAAAGAAGGTGGTCTGCTAGGGAACCAGATTGCATGTTGCTTAGGCCTTCAGCACATATCAGCTGCCCAGCACTTATGACGTCATAAGATGGACTCATGATATCACTGCTGGGGATACACATTTATAGTGATGAATGATGGAATGTGACCCACTTTTGCAGCCAGACAGTACCCTGACCAAAGTGTTTCTAAGGTGCTGGAAATTGGAGAGCTGGAAAATGAAATCCACAGCGTGCGCATGGTCACAAGGGTGTCTTGAGACTACCAGTTGTGGCAAGTCCCCAAGAGGTTTATCCAGCTGCCTGTTCTCAAGACTTCCCACAAATAGAAGAGTGATACAGATATAATTTCCCATCACCCTGATCTCTGGTACTTCAGAAATGCTTCAGTCAGAACATCACCAGACTGTGAAGGTAGGTTGAGGGGTCAGCATCAGTTGTCACTGTGATGATAGAGCTCTGTCACCATAATTCAGGATCTCGACCATTGTATTTGCTGAAAGAATTGCACTGGGTCCTTTTTTTTTACTATGGGTTCTATTATTAAACCTTTCAACAGAGGGAAGTGGCTGGGGAATGGCTAAGTGGAACAGCCAGGATGTCAGGGCTGCTCCTCCACACCTCAGCATCTGATTGCTTTTTTCTGCTTTATGATGGGACTGACACTGCTTCTCTGCTTGGGATCTTGGCCATACTGATTCAGGGCAACGTGGTCCAAAAACATAATGACTGAGATCCTGCATTGCATTCATAGCTACACAGACATAGCTATGAAGGATCTAAGGAAACGATCCGAAAAACCCACCTTAAACTCCAAGGAGCTTTCGAGCATGACTGAAATAGCAGCCTACCCTTGTTTCTCAGGTGGAATCACAGGGCTGAAATTGGGCCTTTAATCAGGTTGGGAAGGGCACACACACACACACACACACACACACACACACACACACAATTACTTTTGGCCTAGGGGAACAACTTTCAGCCCCCACTGTCAGCCTGGCTGCAGGCAGTGGTCTGAGAAAGATGATCGATGCTTTATTAAAACATTAGCATTTTTATAGAGCTTCCAAAGAGAGAGAAAATGTGCACAAGAGTTAACATAAATGAGATAGAGAACAGATCCTTCTAACTTAGACATCATTCCTTCAGTGAATGAAAGCATATTCTCAGTTATCTTATTGACTTTGTCACAGTTCTTGCAAAAAGACAGAGTGGTTTGTTTAGAATTGCTTAGGAACTCAGAAGCAAAACACTAAATGCTCAGAGAACTTTGTACCCCCAACAGAACTACTGGGAACAAAAGAGGTCTGTGGTGTGGTTGAGTGTGTTTCAAGATAGCAGCCTCCTTCCAATCTCCTCCACTTACAGTGGGTCCTTGGAGTTTAAGGTGAATTCCAGGAAGCATTTATGGTTGTGTCAACAGTGCCACCATCATGAATGGATCGCACAGCTGAATACAAATCAGTTAGAGATCTGTAACTATGGTGCAGGTTGCCAGTGATTGTTTTCAAGCTGGGTTGGCAATTGAAGGTGTTCCAAATGTAGGGAAGATGAATTAGGGCAGCCAATTTCAGGGGGAGGGGGGAATAAATTGTTTCATCACTCTTTAATAAATTGCTCTTTAATAAATAAATAGAGTAATAAATTATTTCTCCAATGAATTATTTAATTGGATCTGCTCCAGTGCCTTCAACGTATTCTTCCAGGCAGAAATTCAGCCTTGAGCTTTCCCCTAAAACAGACAGATATAAAAAAAAGAAAAAGATGGGGGTTGGACATCCCTGGCTAGCAAGGCTGGCTGCTCAAGGCTAAGGTGACCAGTGATGATTGTGTCAGGCTAGTGACTGGCAATGGAGCCTGCTGGCAAGATTTATATAATGACTGGAAGGTCGATCAATAAGCTTTTCTATAGATTGAGCTCCTGCCCTGTTTAATCTCAGAAGCAGCTGATTTTCCGGGACTCATGGAAAAATCTATGAGTTAATTATGATAGAACCCCAGGACATCATGGGAGGGGCAAGCTGTTCTTCTGTCTTCTCCAAAGGATGGGGGACCACACAAGGTCAGCCCTTAGATGTGGGCAGAGAACGGGCTGAGTATATGTAGGTATGTGAGCTGTTGAGCAGTGCATTAATTATGCTGGGGTTAGTGTTTTGCCTTCACTGATGGCATACTTTTCTGTGGTGGTAGGGCTCTGTGCTCCTTTGAGGCAAGGGGCTATGCTCACAGCAGCCCTGCTACTGGTGGGGTCTCCCACATCAGATGGGCTTTTGCTGAGGAGCCAGACTAAGTGTGCCAGCTACTGGGCAACAGCACTAGTGAGGGGTGATGCTGGTGTAGGATATTCCAATAGCAGTGGTGCTGCAACTAACACTCATTACTAACGCACCAAAGGAGGCATGGCAAACCCCTTTTGAATGACTTTTACCATGAAAACCCTATGATGAGACAATCCCAAATGAAACAAGAGATAGTGCCAGAAGATGGAGCTCCCCTTTCTCAGATGGCACTCAACGAGCCACTGGAGTACAGTGGAGGACAACAAGTAGTGCTGTGGCTAATGACGCAACTGGATTCAAGCCGAAAGGATGTTCAGCCGTTGACATGCTCGAAGAAGTCTGAAGCTGCACAACACATATTATAGGAACATGGAATGCGAGAAGCATGAATGAGGGGATGCAAGACATAGTAAAACAAGCAATGGAATGTAATACTTGGGGTGAGCAAGCTAAAGTGGACATTTTGAGTCAGATAATTACACAATGTTTTACTCAGGAAATGAAAATATAAGAAGAAATGAGATGGCATTAATAGAGAGATGTAGCAAAAGCAGTCAAAGGATATAATGCAACTCCTGACCAAATAATATGAATAAAACTTCAAGGAAAAGCCATTAATATAACCATAATCCAATTTTATTCTCCAACTACAGAGGCAGAAGAAGAAGAAAAAACCCTGAAAGACTCTATGCCTGAGTTCAGGAGGAAGTTGAGCACACACCGAACAGGGTTTATTAATCACAGGCTATTGGAATGCAAAGCAGGAAACAGTAGAATCAAAAACTGTCTGAAAAGTTGGCATAGGATCAAGAAATGAAGCAGGAGAGGAACTGACTGAATTTTGCAAAGCCAACGATTTATTCATCACAAAACACATTCTTTAAGCAACCAAACAGGTGACTGTATACGTGGACATCATCTGATGGTCAATATAGAAATCAAATAGTGTACATAACTGGAAGTGCAACATGGAGACGCTCCATGCTCTCTCCAAAAACAAGCCCAGGAGCAGATTGTGGCAAAGACCATGAACTGCTGATACCAAAAATAAGAGTAAAGCTAAAGAAGAACACTACACCAACTATTGTGCCAAAATACAACTTGAGGAACATTCCCATAGAATTTAATGCAAAAAATAGATTTGTAATATTAAGCCTAATTGAGTGGAGTCAGGGATCTGAAGCTAGAGACTTTGTCACATGCAGTATAGCAGGACAGTTATTTCAGATGGAACTACAATGCATCCAGACACAGGCTGATCCCCTTTGTACTTATCTACAAGCTTTGTAGAGAACATAGGTCTCTAGATCAGTGGCACGGCCAAGGACATGTAACATGTGTCCACAGAATGCCAACACATTCACATTTAAAACCCTTTTCTCAACTCTTGTGATCAGAAACTTCTCCTCCAGGAGATAAATGGATGACATTATTTACCACCATGACTGTTAAGAGATGATAGTCGTGTTCGCAGCAGCAACAGTTTTGTGAATGGCCAGCGTTTCACTGTCATCTGATTTCCCTCTGGCCTCACAGTTTACAATTTCTCACCCCATGCGTGTTATGTATGCATCTGAAATTCTGGATGCATCTGATGAAGTAAGCAAAGGCTTATGCTGTAAAGAAATTTTCAGGTGCCACAGAACTTTCTGTCATTTCTGCTGCTACAGAATACCTACACCCTGGGAAAAAGAGAGTTTCTTATTTCTTTGCAGAACAAAATTTGCTCCTTATTTTTTGGTTTGATGATAGGTTCTTTCCTTCTTCCCTTGCTAACCTACAACATACTTTACTGTCATACATTTGAGAGCTACAATTGTTGTTCTATTCTCCTTCTTCTCATGACCTGCTATTGCAAAATAAAGGCTTAACCAAGAGTGTTGCCTTTATTTTTGTTATAATTGATTCTGAGATAGCTCAAGTCTTCCCCTATCCTTTACATAAAGAGCTGAAAAGGTACCTGAACTTGGTTCTCGGCCACATTTATATTCACCAGTCTGGGACAAGCCATGGTCTCTCAGCTCCACCTCTGTTCCGAGGTAAGACCAGCCAGCTACCTGATAAGCAACTGCTAGCCTCCAGGCTAAATCCAGTCCCTCTAGGAGATCAAACCCGCAGTTCCTGGAAATTGTGAATCTGACAACATGAACGAACTACAGTCTTGGCAATGGGATAAGACAGTGGGCCATTACAATGCCTCTCCCATCCCACATAACCCCCAATAATCTTCCAGAAAAGGTGTATATGCATACATGCCTTCAAGTCACTTGTAGGAAAGCTCCATGAATTTCATAGGGTTTTCTTAAGCACGGAATACTCACAGGTGGTTTGCCATTACCTTCATCTGAAATACAATCTACAGCATCTGGTGTCCCTTGGCAGCCCCCCGTTCAAGTCTGTTTGTATTTGCCCTCAAGTTGCCTCTTAACTTGTGGTGACTCCATGGATTTTCCTGTTGTTATGGCTTCAAGTTGTTTCCTACTTACGGTAATTCTTAGTGAACATATCACAAGGTTTTCTGGGGGCTGAGAGTGTGTGACACAACCAAGGTCACCCAGTGAGTTTCCATGGTCAAGCAGGAAACTAAATCCTGGTCTTCAAGGTTGTACAGGACTGTTATAGCGCGATTATTGCACTTTCAACATCCTAAGGAACAGGCCTCCCTAAACTGCAAACCCCAGGATTCCATAGGATGTTGAAAGTGCAATAATCGCGCTATAACAGTCCAGTGTGGAAATGGTCTTAGGCGAAGAATATTATCTAAGCACTACCTTGGAACTGTTATGAATGCGAACCTGGTAGAAGTGTGTACAAAGCTCCATCTGGTGGATGCATTCTCACATTACAAAGGTATTACAAAGGAGAAGGAAAAAAAAGGCGAGAGAGTTGTCTATCAGCCCTGCCTCATTCTGCAAAGTCTTCATTGTCTTGGACAATACTACTAGAACACAGGTGGCTGAGAAGAGAGCTGTGGAGGCAGAAGACAAAACAGGGCAGGGATGAAATGCACTGCAATGCAGAGCATTTGTAGAAAAGGGATAAAGTGAGGGAAGAAGCCACCACAGCTCTTTGGGAGTGCACCAGGCTTGTATCCAGAAGATGCCAGGTTCAATCTCAGGGGTCTTCAGCTTAAAAAAAGGGGATACTGGGAAAGCCCTTCCCTCACCTTACAGAGCTCCTGCCTCCAGCTAAGTCCTTGGAGAGCTGCTGCTGGTCATATTAGGAAGTATGCAATCCTCTAGATGTTGCTGGACAGCAACTTCCACCATTCCTTTCCACTGGTTATGTTGGGTAGTGCCGCTGGGAGTTCACAGAACCTCAAACTTGGAAAGAAATGCAGCAGACATCAAGACCTACCTCTGCCATGAAGGAATACACAAGTAAAGCTCTTCTGGAAAATACCCATCCGACGTCTAACGATCTCCAAGGAAAGAGACTTCAACACTGTCCACAGCAATCTCTTCTACTGTTGAACAGCTTTTCTGGTCAAGAAATTCTTCCTAATATTTAGGCGGAATCTCTTTTCTTGTAATTTGAATCCACTGGCTTGTATTCTACTCTCTGGAGCAGCAGAAAGCAAGCTCACTCCCTCTTGGAATTGCTAACCAAAAATCTCTGGAAGGTCACATGACTGTCATTCCTGAGTAGAAAATACTCATTTATATAGATCAATGGTATGCTTTGGTATTAAGCACCTCTACATGTATGCAGTACTCAGTTAATTTGGGTATTACTTCAGTGCAAATTTGTCCCAGTTTTACACAAATTTAATTCTCATGGCTTCATCTGAAGAATCCTGGGAATTGTGGTTGGGCAAAGGGGTGAGCATTCTCTGTTGGAGATTGCTGTTGCCCTTCAAAGAGATACAGTTCCCTATAGGGAATAAAATGTCTGGTAAACCAACTTCACAGCAGCACAGATAATGACCCTCACTACATGTGTCTGAGCCAGTGTGTGATCGGAGAAAAACAGCATCTCTTTTCTAGCATCCTCACTTCACTGCTGCCTAGACCCTTTGTTATTTTGTCTCCCATTTCAGTACAACTTATCAAAGACAGCAGGACCGCTTGAAAAACAAATGAATGCATTCATTTTGGAAAACAATCTTTTATTGTCCCTGGAAGCCTCTTCCTCATCCTCACCTGTATTCCGCTGCAATCAGTTCTGGCCCCTGCAGTTGGCAAACAATGCTGATAAATTTATACAGATCGGCGGTAATACCATCCCCAATTTGCAAGGTATCGTACAGTATACTGGATTCTCTCCATGGTCTTAACGCAAAAACTCTTCTTTAATGCAAAAATACCCTTACATTTCTCAGCACTCCCCATGAGTCACAGTGTCTAGCATTGGCTTCTTTTGTGGATGCTCCCAGAGACAGTGAAATCAGCTTGCAGGATGTTGGAAGGGCCCGGGTTTCTTGGAAGGGCTGCTGCCCACCAGCGAAAAGGGTGAAGGTGCCAGGCTCCAGCTGCCACTCTCCAGCCCACACGGCTCTCTGGCTGAAGGACAGCAGAAAGGGCACCTTGACAGCTTGTCCCACGGGTACCAGCACCCGTTGGAAGCCAACCAGCTGCCAACGGGGGACTGGTACTGATGCTGCTCCCCAACGGAGGTAGAGCTGTACCACCTGCAGAGACAAAGAGCCAGCAGGAGAGAAAGGTATCAAGATTTCCGCTTCTTGGAAGCCATCAATGGCGTTCAGCCACATATAGGATGGTGCAGACCCTGAGCAATAAGCCAAGCAAAACAATAACATCCCATCTACACAAAAACAAGAGCTAGGAATCTACCAGGGAACCTTCTCCAAGAGTTTCAAAATTGCCTGTTTGCCTGACATCTTCCTTCAGACTCCCTCTGTTATTCCATTATGAGCGGGGTTAATATGGAGAATCCTGCTTTCAGGTATGTAAAGAGGTATGGGAGACCTGATTGTTTCTGGATCCTTTCTTTGCATTGTCCCAGGAGCCTACAGATTCTGAGGTTCCAAGCTAACTTTCTCCCTGGTGATCATGTAATTTGCTAACAGTTTGATGCAGTGCTTACCAGTAGTCAGAGCCTGTACTAAAATGCACAAAATTCCCATTAGAAACTGCTTAGAAAATGAAACCTGTTTAATACAGGAAGCCAGAGAAACTTCTTTTAAGTCACTCACATATAACACTAGATCCTGATCTAACCTGCTGGCTTAAAACTTCCATTTCATTGATATAGATAAATCAGTAACTGGACTGAGGAGCTGGCACTGGTGGTAAACTAGCCGGGTGGTGGCAAAGCAAAATTGAACATGTCTTGTAAAGCAACTGGCCACAGTTTTACTAAAAATGAAGGTGCTAATGTTGTCTGTTTTGAGTTTTGTCTGTAGTACCAGATTATGTGAACTCTCTAATGGAAGTGGTTTCTGCAAGACCATTTACTTCTTTAAGAAATGTCTCAAGATTTATAAAGCAGCCAGTCCTTACTTTTCCACCTAACCTACCCTTAATGCCACACAGTATCACCGTATTGCTGTACAACTACCCTCAGACGGGAGATACTGAGAGACGTTGTGCTATTTTGAGCCTGACAAATGGGGAGCACTCGGCTCCTGACTGATGTTCTCAGTGCCTTTTCTGAGTCTTCAGATAATGGCAGCGACACTCAGGAGAAACTCCTTGAGATTTGCTCTTGCACATGGCTTCCCACCCACCCCAACCACCAAAACATCATTAACATTTCTGAGCCGGTTACAAACTGTAGTTATCACGCCAACCCTCCTCCTTCCTCTCTTTGCTTTCAGTCTTAAGAAATGTATGCAAGAAAGCAATCAAACGATCTCACCTCCTCGCCAGCTCTGGGGCCAATGTTCTCCACCACCACTGAGACAGTGAGGTTACCACAAATGGGCAGAACGTTAGTGCCCAGTACCAAATCGCTGTACTGAAAAGTGGTAAACGAGAGTCCGTATCCAAAGGGGTACAGTGGAGCCTCATCTCCATAGTAGCGGTATGTGCGTCCAACCATTGTGTAGTTCTCCATGGGTGGTACCTGTGGGAAGGGGCACAGAGAGATATGAAGGAGATGACAGAAGGTCCACAGGCCCTGGGAGACAAACTGAAGAGAAACAGGGTGGGATATGTCTGAGTTCCAGGCAAGAGGAAGCCAAGAAGCATATTTAACTCCTAAGGAAGACCCAAGTATTGCTTCTGTGTTGGAGCTGGCACTTATTCCAGAAACTATCGATGTTGTGCTGAGCCATGGGTTTGATCTCTTCTCTGTTGCTATGGCATGCAAGTGCTCCATAAGGGCAGCCCCAGTTGGGATGGGGCAGACAAAGGAGGACCCCCAACCCCCGTCCTGGCCAGCGAGAAGGTCCATAAGCTTGGACAAAATGAAGAAGACATTGTGGGAAGTGTCTGAGTTCCAATGAATAGCAGCTCAAGAAGTATATTTAGCTTGCCTGGTAACGCTCTTGTGTTGCACCTGGCATTATTTCAAGAAACCACAGAGAACTCATGATTACCAAGCCATAAAGAGGGTGCAGCCTGGTTTGAAGAAAACACTCTTAAGTGGGACCAATGGCACTTTCCCACTTACACTGGTGTTATTATTGTGTGCTCTCAAAACGTTTCTGATTTATGGCAACCCTAAGGTTTTCTGGGGGCTTTTCTGGGGGCTGAGAGTGCGTAATGCACCCAAGGTCGCTCAGTGGGTTTGCATGGCTGAGCAGAGAATCGAACTATGGTCTCCAGGATCATAGTCCAAAATCAAACCACTACACCACGCTGGCTCTCTGCAGTTAATTTAACGAGCAAATACTCAAAAGGAGATGCTTGCTTCGATCCAGGCTATTTGACAACCATGTCTCCATGTACAGGTCTGTCTGGGCCCTGAGATTTTCAGAAGAGACCTTTCCTTCAGTACCACCACCCTTGTAAGCACTGTAGTTGGGAATGCAAGAAAGGTCCTTCTTAGTGGTTGCCCCTAGACTTGGAACTTGCTTCCTAGGGAGGCCAGAATGGCCCTTCCTTGCAGCAATTCCATTGGCAGGCAAAGACTCTTTTATTCTAGCAGGCTTTTGAGAACTAAGTTTTTAAAGAATGAGCTTTTAACAGGGTGCTGTACTGTTTTAACCTTGCTTTTTAGAACAGTGTTTTCATTATTTTGAACAATTATATTTTAAACTGTTTTAAAATATTGTTGACAGGTTAATTCCATTTCAGTGTTGATCTATATGTTTTTAACTTTATTCTGTTTTAATTTGTATGCTCCCTTGAGTCCCAGTTCTGGGGAAAAGGTTGGGTATTAAAAAAAATCAATAAAATTAATATTGTTTTTCCAAAGGCTGTAACCTTGTCAGAAAATGCACAACAAGCTTCCCACTGTCCTAGGTTGGGTCTTACCTGGTGCATACCTGCTGGCCAAGTGGCAGGAAGTCTGCCAGCAGGGTTTGTTCCATTGGCTCCCACCAACACCTTGGCAATAGCCAGACCAGTGGCCTGACCAGGGAAGAAACAGGCTAAAATGGCTCCCACGCCATCGTGTGCCTTGGCCCAGCTCACGTCAAGCGGGCCTGCGTTGAACAGTAGCAGAATCACTGGACGCCCAGCAGCTGAAATGAAATCCCCAAGCTATTTTAAATGAAGAGGCTAAATCCCTACCATGTACATCAATATTCTCACAGTAACATGCTCTTGAACCCAGTACTGTAGTTTTTGTATAGAATTATGAGAACTGGACTTGGAGCGCTTGGGGAGACAAAGCTCATGGGGCCCCCGGGCCAGTCCTCTCTTTGCCTAAGCTTCATGGACTCCAGTCCACTTCACCTGATGACTTCATGGATGGTGAAAGCTTATGCTAGAAATTTCTTCGTCTCACCTAGTGCTACAGAATTCACGTCTATCTTTTTATGCTGAGACAGATTAACATGGCTATGTCTTTGAATACTACCTCACAGGGTTACTGTGTTGATCAAATGAGGGGTGGGGTGAGGAACAGTATATGCCCACCTGAGCTCCTTGGGATATAGATGCAATAAACTATTTTGGGAAAAGCCAAGAGAGGAGAAATCACAGGCTGGAATCCTATTGGTGACATCTACTTGGGGAACTCTGGGTATGCATATATCTCTTTCTGGATGGAGTTGAAGGGGTCCCTGCTGTTAAGTGCACTCCACCTTTTCCTCATAGAATCATAGAGCTGGAAGAGACCACAGGGGCCATCAAGTCAAATCCCCTGCCATGCAGCAATCTACCATCAAAGCATTCTTGACAGATGGCCATCCAGCCTCCGTTTCAAAATCTCCAAAGGGGAGGAGACTCTGCCACACTCCCAGACAGCATATTCCACTGTCAAACTGCTCTCTTCTAGCTCTATGATTCTAATAACAGCAACAGTGGGTCAGCATGTGACTGGGAATGACAGGCTGTTCATCTCAGGACTTTCACACAGGATTGTGTCTTCTTGGGGATTTATCATGAGATTGCAAGAAGGGGAAACAAAAGAACTGAGATGATCCTTTTCTCTTTCTGCTGCTCCCAACCGTTTGCCTAACAAATGCTGAGAGCAGTATTTCTGAGCAGACATGACAGAAGGCAGAGACCTCCTTCCACTCACATTATCTGCACTTATTAAAAATCAAAATTAAAAATGTAAGTTAGGGATGAAGTTTACCAGAGGAAGAAAGCTCTTGCTTCCAACCTCCTGCTGACAAAAGGCACCATCCATAACTGGACGGAGCTTGTAGCTAACCAACTGCCATGGGGTCCCCATCAGAGGCTTCACAAGATCATCACTATCTATCAACTCCAGGTGTCATAGCAAAGCATGCCGGGATGTGCCTGCCCTTCCGCAAGTCATGTCTTAGCACCCAGGTTCTGCTTCACATCTTTCCCACTGGCAGCTCCCGAAATGCTTCCTTGGGGGAAACAGCCACTACTGAAACTCACCCCAGGCCACAGTGTCCTGCAGAAGCTCCAGCTGGTGTCCAGGCAAAGCCAGGTCTTTCCGATCCAAAGCTTCAGTCTCAAGGCTAACTCCTGAACAAAAGCAAAAAAAAAAGAAGCTGGGTTACCAAGAGCCCCTCTGCTCCCTCTTGTGCCCCAGTTGTCATCCTCTGCACACCAGGAAGGCTTCTCTCATGGCAACTCTCTATACAACTGAAGGACATCACTGACACAGAAGGAGCCTTAAAAACGCTGGAAAGATATCCATCAGTGGGTCTCGGTATCTACTGCGGTTTGGTTCTAGGACCTCCCACAGATACCAGAACGTATAGATGCTCAAGTCTCATTATACTTATACATTATACATAATGGCGTAGTAAAATGGTGTCTCTTACATAAAATGGCAAAGTGTTCAAACAAGTGCTGGAGGGAGCCTGAGGATCTGTGAAATGGTGGGAGGCAATGGCAAGGCATGCCTACACATCAACATAGTGCTTGGCATATGGTAAGATCCAGTATTTCCAAGTATGACGCTGCAGAAAGCAGGTTATTTCAATACATTACTTTGCTGAATGTACAAGGAAGAAGAATGACATTTATTTTTATTTATTTACTAAGATATTTATAACCCACTCTATCTGAAGATTTCAGAGCAGCTTACAATAAAAGGATAATAAAATGACACCGTTCTCATTCCGTACTGCTTTGCTCACAATAGTTTTCTTTGCTATGTGTGCCTTACCTGTACCCAGGCAGACAACCACGATATCTGCTGCTTCTACCACTGCCTTCACTTCGGCAGGATAATACCGACTACAAATGGGACGGCTACATCCAGCAGCATACGAGACTTTTGCTGAAATTGTTGCCAGGCCTCTCCTGCATCAGACAGAGACAAGAAGAGCTCATGATAGTCAGAAATACATGCATTTGCTGCCAAAAATGTCTAGATTTGGGCAACAGGACCTATGAATTGCTAAATGCAACTAATCATGCATTGTGCACTGCTGGCAAGTTGCAATTCTCCACCTCATTTTGCACACATAGAGGTCAATACAGATTTGCAGTCCGCTTATGGAGACTCTAGCAGAACACTGTATGAGCCTAGCAAGCTGCACTGGATGAGTAGATCAGGCTGTACAGAATTTTGCAGCAAGTAAATCCACAGCCCAAGATCACAATTCATCAGCTGACTGGTATATGTACTTATTTTAAAAAGAGGAATTCCCTTCCAAAAGCTACAATTCAGAATTTGCTTTCTGTTTCCTTTTAAAGCTAAGACTTACAGGGCCTTCTGCTTCCAAAACCTAACCTCTTTAATTTTGGTCTCCAACATTCTCTCTGACTTTACTTTAAAAAAACAAAAAGCAACCTGAACAATGTACTTCCTAGTTCCCTCTAATGGCTTACAAGATGCACAGCTGAATTCCATGCAACTGTTAGCAAGGCAGCTGCACAGTACACAGAAGGATTTTTACAATACTCAGTCACGGTAGTCCCTCAATACTCCGGACAGATTGGTTTCAGGACTCCTAGTGGATAGCAAAAAAATGTGGATGCTCAAGCGACTCTATTTGCATGGATTCAGCCATCTCTTCCACTTCAGCTGCCCGTGCGCATACAGTGCAGGCAACTGTCACATGCATGCTTCCCCATCCCTACCAAACAACCAGTTTCCTCTCTTCCCCTTTTTTGCTCTCTCCCTGCCCTGCTTCAGTGCCTTCTTCATCCTCAGCAAAGTACTGCAGAACAGCTTCCTCCGTGGTTCTCTTATGACACCGCTGGGCAGGGTGGGGGAGAGATGAGATGTCCTGCACTGATTTTTTTTGATTTTTTTTTAAAAATTATTATTATTATTTTTTATTTGCTGTGGGTTGAATTAATGCATGGTTAGTTCACAAATACAGCAGGCCCCCTGTATCTTTGCTCACTGATCTAAGACTGCAGACGAAAAAACTGTGGATGAATGGAGGAATCCAGAGTCCAGGTTAGGGCAGATGTTCCTTATACCTTTTAGATTCTAAAAGGCACATGTGGCAGTCATACGGCTTGTGGATCTAAGCAAATCAGACCTCGGAAGGATCTGGATGAGTTATGGGACCACTTGAGAGCTGTATGCCAGAAGCTGTTCTGGGCTTTGTAAAGGAAGAGGAGTCTTACAGTATGGTAAATAATTCCTAACAGCTTATCAAATGCAGAATCGGTGTGGTATAGTGGTTTGAGTGGGTCTAGGATTCTGGAGACCAGAGTCTGAATCCACCCTTGGCCATGGAAACCCAATGGATGCCCTTGGGAAAGTCACACTCTCTCAGTCTCAGAGGAAGGCAAGAACAAACCCACATGTATGAAGCACTAAAAACTAAACTGGGAACTCTATTAATATAAGGTTCTGCTCCTGGTAAAGACGAAGGCACAATCTTGCCATGGGGCATGATATGCTTGTTAGCATATCACACCACTGGGATGTACATGATAAAGTCTTAATTAAAGAGAGATTACAGGTTTGGCACTCCTACATATCCATACCCTGGAAGATTCCAGCCTGCTTCTGCTGGTGAGGACAATTGCCAGAGCAGAACTCCAGACACCAATCCAGTATCACAAGGACCAGTTCCTAAGGTTGGGTCATCTGGGATGGGAAAGGGATGCAGGAAGAAGAGGCAGAACATCCTTTGCATCTCACCTGGGTGTATAGATGTACTGGATTTGTGCAACCGGAGCATAGTCCCCAAAGAGAAGTCTAGGATTGTTTGCAAAAGGCCCGACCACCTGTCAAGAAGAAACATGGGGACACAACAAGAGGATCAGGTCCCCTGGAAGGGCTGAGATCTTCTGCAAAGGGAGATGTCTACAATCTTGTTGACTGGCCGCTGTTGTAGCACAATTTAAATAGGACTTCACTTGAAGCTGGTCTCAAAATTATGGCTCGGAACATACCTGCTACCTTATGCCATTTTTAAGAGGGGCTTATAAGTCTCAGCTCATGTCTGCAGTCTCTTTGCAGACCTTGTGAGACTAAGAGAATTGTGAGGTGAAGCTTGAAAGTTCCTATTAAAAATGGCAAATGGCAGCAGCGGAGTTGGTGGTAAGTCCTGCCAGCCACCCACTTCTGCCTTGTGAAGGAACCCTGACACCTCGAAGGCAGAACTGGGCAGCTGGCATTCTCCCCACTGTGGATTCAAATGTACTGTGTATTGCACATCTGCATCCATGATAGGTTGAGTCCCAGATAGTGCTCTTTATGTATGCGCTAAATATGGTTTTGGAGGCCTAGATATATTACCTTTTTCCCACTTTTGTGGGCATCCTGTGCCCCTAACCCCAGCAAAAGTGGAAGGACAACTGCATATTCTGCACAGCCTAACCAATGGACGGATGGCCACACTTCATTAAAACAATGCACGCCGCAAATCTCCTAATGCTGACAAAGTCATTGAGAACTTATCAGGAATGAGCAAAGGAGTGAGGCAACCTCCCATCACCCCACTGGAAATCACTTACCGCAACCGTCTTGTCTGACACATCTTGGGCCTTAAGAGGCAGGGTTCCTTGCTGATTTTTTAGGAGCACAAAGGACTGGATGGCAGCCTCGAGGGCCAGCTGGCGATGAGCTTCAGTCTCCACGTCGCCAAGTCCCAGAGCATTGTAGGGGTTCATGGCTGGTGGGTCAAACTCCCCCAGGCGCATACGGGTGCGAAACAGTGGGCGAACACGGTCCTTAACTGTCTGCAGGAGGTAGGGAGACAAAACACAGAGCCAGCTAATCTAGCAGAAATGTGATAGGGGAACTGAAGCGGGATGAGTCAGAGCTCCCACACCTCTCTAGAAGCTAGGACTCCCCTCAATGCCTTCTGGTACAGCTGGCAGCAACATCTGGAGTGGACCTGTTGACTTTGGCTCTTGACAAAGGTGCTAAATAAGAGTGTGCTTTTACCATGCTAAAAATATTACTAAATTCTCCTGATACAAACCCAAATTCTGTTCTAAGAACACTCAAACTGTTTAAAAAGAAAACCAATTAATGAGTTTTGACCTACTACCTGGCTTGGCTATATTCTCTATTTGGAACAGTCCCAAGATTAAAGAAAATCAGCAGTTATTATCAGTGCAATCCTATACAGGTCTACACAGAAGTAACTTCCAGAGAAGTCAACGAGGCTTATTTGCAGGTAAGTGGCTTTGGGACTGCAGGCAGTATGTTTTGATTATTATCCCCTCTTTGCTGCCTATTGGTGCTTTCAGAACTGGGAGAGGAAGATGAAGAGAAACAGAAATAGTGGATTAGTTGTGAAAGATGCAGCTTTGAAACAAGAGAAAGAGTAACCTTAAATCACAGTTGGATGGCACCTCAAAAATCTAACCCCTGGTTGACAGGTACAGGTCTATGTTGGAAGTGTCAAAGACTGCAGGCACACTATTTCATATGTGGTGGACATGTTCTAAAGCTAAAATGTATTGGAATGAAATTCATAAGATAATATGTGGTGTACTGCAGGTTCAAATTGATAAGACTCCTGAAATGTACTTGTTAAATATGACACATATGTTAGAGGGAACTGAGGTAAAGAAATATTGGAGAATAATACTGTATATGGCCTCGACTGCCCGTATTGAATTTGCAAGGCTTTGGAAAAGTGATGCAATACCAATGACAGAACAATGGTGGGCAACTTTTATTGAAAATAGAAATGCAGGTATTGTTTCACAGAGATTAAAAGGGAAATCAGATGATGATATCTATAAAGAATGGCAGATGATTTCGGAAGTGAGATGGGTCTTGACAGGGAATAATACATAATTCATGGTATTAAAGGTTCTTACAAGATAAAATTCAGAGAATATCATGGAACAAGTAAAGTTGAGTAGAAAAACAGGAACTAATGAATTAAGTAGATAATACTAACAATTTATTGTGATGCATTGATAACCGTTCAATGGAATGATAAAAATTGTAATCCAGAGAGAAAGGAAGACAGTTGTAATATGACAATTAAGAATACAATGATAATTGTTTGTTTTATATGTTGGAACTGCAATAAAACTACTTAAAAAAAATCTAACCCCTGGTTGAGGCAAGAAATCCTTCTGATTGATTTGATATATATCCAGCTTTTCTCCTGAATAGGGGTCAAAGTGGCTTACCATATAAATTAATACAGAATTATCTAAAACGATATGGAGTACAAAAATTAAAAAAGCATTAGACTATATATCCAATGAAAATACAACTTTGAAGATATTAGCAATAAAACAAATCACTTCAAATGCGTATTCCATATTACATATGGCGCTGCAAATCCATCTACCCTGGTCAGCTAAGGCTGAAGGCAGGAAGATCTTTGGCTGCTGGGGAAAAGAGAGTAAAGAACAGTGGTTCTTAACCTGTGGGTCCCCAGATGTTTGTGGACTTCAGCTCCCAGAAGCCCCAGCCACTATTGTCAATGCTCAGGGCTTCTGGGAGCTGAAGTCCAAAAACATCTGGGGACCCACAGGTTGAGAGCCACTGGTAAAGAGGGAGCAGATCACACCTCCCTGGGGAGGGAGTTCCAAAGCTGAGAAGGTTCTCTCCTGCGTCCACACCTGCCCAGCCTAGGAGCTACAGCATCCCTTGTTGGTGTGCCTCACTCCTCAAAACATCTAACAAAGGAAAGTCCATCACTTTCAGAGGAACCACTCCCAAACACTAGCAGAAATTTGTTTATCCTTAATCCCTTCTTGTAATTTGAAGATGTTGCTTCAGGCCTTATTCTCTGAGGTTAGGGCAATTATTTGAGTTTGCATCTAGATTGCTTTTTTCCTAGCTCTGCAGCATCCTTTAGGAAACGAGGTGATTTCACACAATGGTACATCTGATCTGCAGTTGGTTGTATGAATGATGTCCCACCCCTGGATACCCAAATGGCACAGCATCTCCCTATTTGTCCATGATGGCATTGCCCCTTTTTCCCCCAGAGAGGAAGGAAACGTTACCTCTAAGGAAATGTTGCCCTTGGTAACAGCCTCGCTTATGTGGGTGAAAACATTTCTTCTCATCAAATACGCAAGTTCCAGGTTGCATCCAGCATTCACAGAAGCTGCATTACGAAGAGATAAGACATTGGGGTAATTAAAACAAAAAGTCACCACAACACTTCGCTGGTGATAGCCAGTGATATATCTAAGTCTTTTACTCCAAGTCTCAAGTCAAGTCTCAAGTCTGGGAGCCCACTTTATACCTCAGTCTATATTCCATAATTTCTGAACAGAGTTAAATAAAGTGAGTTTTAATAATATGAGTAGAGTCCTGTGTCCACATTTGCAAGTTTGCTATCTTCAGCTTTTGAAGTAGGGAACAAGATCCTTCTTACTTCCCCTTCCCGGAGCTGGAGACTTTTTTGACAACGGGAATAAAAGAGTCTGTAGCTTCTGAACTAGGGAATAGGATCCTTCTTAGTCCCTCTTAGAAGGAAAGATCCTTCCTTTTCAAGCCTGTCGCCTAACACATTTGCTGTTCCCCTCTGAGATATGAACTCTGTGCCCTGGGAGGGACTCTTGTCTTCTGCTCTTGCAGAAAATTTTAGAAGGTTCCCCCAATATACAGCATGGCCAGAATGCCCAGGAGACCTAAAACCCACCTCAAGCCCATTGCCTAACCTGTTTGTTGTTGCCCTCTGAGAAATGCACCCATACTTTGGGCTTGAGACAGACCATGATGTGACCAGTAGGCAAAAAGAGATTGAAATGTTCTTCAAAGTTGTAAGGTTTCTGAAGGAACGTGTTATGTTTCTGAACCAAGGGCAGCAAGTCAGTCACTAAAAATATACAAGTCATGAGTACGGTCAGTGTGTCATTTATTGCCAAGTCAAGTCCAAGTCAACTCACTGAAGTGACTAAAGTCCAACTTGAGTCCGAGTTGATTGACTCAAGTCTACATCACTGGTGATAGCTTGCCCACAAAGCACAATCTGGTAATTGGTTTTGGAAAAGCCATAGCTTAGTGATAGAATTTACCTGTGTTAGATTGAAAAGCTCCCCATAGCACACTTTGCAGCATCTTGAGGAAAAGTTGGAAAAGATGTTATTGAAACTCCTAGCAAAACAGTGCCAACAATGAACCTACCAGAAAGAGCAGCCAGTACCCTCCAGATGTTTTGGACTACAATTCCCAGCCTTTTAACAAATTAATGTACATTTTAATAAAAGGATTTACCAATGCAGTGCATAATACAATGACATAACCACAACACAGGAAAATGCCATATAAAAATAGCCAAACGTACAGTTCCATGTGTACCTTTCTAGGACAGAAATTAGCAGCATACTAGTAAGTAGGTAGGCTTTTAATTTATCAAGATGTTTTTAAAATTTCTGTAGGTTTTATTAATGTCTTTAATTTTTTTGGAAGCTGCCTTGGGCCCCACTCTGGGAAAGGTGGCATATAAATAAGCAAGCAAGCAAGCATGCTTGTGTGCGAAGAAACTTGGATGAAAAGAAAGACTTCTAGCATGCATCTGATGTCCATAATCATCTGCAGTCATCATCATTCCAAGAGCTGTGTATTCCAAAGAATGGGGCAAATACACTCAACACCACTTTCTGAGCAGCCATCAGATAATGATGAAGCTCACGATTGTCATGGGAATGGCAGTGAAATTAATTTTTACTCCATTTCCCATATCAAACAGTATTTCAATGTATAACCACCAAAAGGGCCCCTCTTAATGTTTCACGGGAGTGGGGAAGAGTGTAAGGGACTACTATGAGCCCTGGTCATGCTGGCTGATGGGCAGTGTAGTCCAAAACATTCACCAAGCTGTCTAGCCCAATGGAGATAGTATGGTCAGCCCTCCATTTTCAGACAAGTTCAGATCCTTGCAACAGCAGAAAAATTGTGAATAAGAATAAAAGTCACAAACAATTTTTTTTGTAACCTGAGAATGCTTCTCTAGGAATCTCTAGGTCTTTCAGTATGGTTCTACAGCAGAAATGGGCCACAGAGTCATACTGGAGGATTTAATAACGTCTAGAGAAGTGTCCTCTCTAGAAATCCTTAGGTCCTCCAGTATGTCTCTATAGTGGGAAGTGGACCGTAGAATCGCACTGGAGGACCTAGAGAGAATGTATTTTTTTCCATGGCGGGGGTAAATACAGTAAGAATTTTTTAAATAAATAAATAAAGTAAGTAAAATAATCCACGAGTAATAAAATTCACAAATGCTGAACTGGCCAAAGTGGAGGGCTGACTATACTAAGTTAGATGGACCAACAGCCTCACTCTGGGTGAGCTGCTACCGCTAAAGCTGCCTAGAAGCAAGGTTGCTCAAGACTGAAAATCCAAAATGGCACTCTTAAAAAAAACAACCACATCTAATTTGACAAGTTTTCTCATAATGCTACCTCAAATCTGTTGCACTGACCTTTTTCATAGTAAGCAAGGTCTGCTAAATAGTTCCGATTTGTCTTCCTTTGATCTGTTCCTGAATGGCTTTCCAACCTCATTTTATCTACTCCCTATCCTCTCATGGGTTTTCCCTTCTCTCTTCTGTTCCACCACATATGCCCTCCTGTTTGTTCTGGTTACCCAGCAGCAGCCCTGGGCTCCCACTACCAGCTCCCAATGACACCTTACATGGTAACTGTGCAAAGGCTCCCTCCTCCAGGTCCCCAATGACTCACATGAACCTTTGCTGAAGAAGGTATGGGAGGAAAATGGTCTCTGGTAGCTGAAGAGAAGAGGAGAAGGAAGCAAATGTAGCCTGCATGGACTACAGGGCCAACTTGAGGGGCACACCAAAAGGAACCTCTGGGAACTGAATCAATGATCCAGTGGATTATGGGCAGCCCAACGCACAGGGCCCAGAACCACACTCTCTCCTCTGCGTTACTCACCTATTGCAGTCTCCAGGAAGCTGTGGGTGAAGTGGTGCCCGATCATGATCAGCTCTATAGCTCCCTGGTCACTCACCACGTAGCCCTGGAAGCCCCATTCCCCACGCAAGATGTCGGTCAGCAGCTTCTTGTTAGCACAGGCCGGGACCCCATTAATCCTGCCAAGAATGAAAAGAGGGGGCCCTAAGAGAACTGCAGCTGGCTGTTACCTTCTGGCTCCCAGCTGTAAACACCAACACCTTTATTTAGCTTTGATGTAGCCCATTTAAGGTGCTTAAAGTACTTTTGAGTGCACTGTTCTTGGGGTTGCTATAGCTGCGTGCCTTCAAGTTTTTTTGCTGACCTATGTCAACCCTAGGGTTTTCTGAACAAGATTTGTTCAGAGAGAACTATAAAATTGTAGAGTTGGAAGAGACCACAAGGGCCATCGAGTCCAGTACCATTCTGCCATGCAGGAATACACAATCAAAACATTTCTGATATGGCTGCCTAGCCTCTCTTTAAAAACCTCCAAAAAGGGAAACTCCACCACACTTCCAGGCAGCATATTCTGCTGTCAATCTGCAATTACTCCCCGGAAATTCTTCCTAATGTTTAGACAGAATCTGTTTTCCTGAAGTGTGAAGCCACTGCTCTGTGTCCTAGTTCAGGTCAGGGCCTGTTTCAAACTTTTGGTCTTGGTATTTAAAAAGAAGCTTTGCACTTTAACCTCCCTCAGTATCTTGCAGCTCAGTTTGTTTGGAACATTCCATCCAGGAATTTGAGATCTGCAGGCAAAGGATTATTGTCTGTTCCACCAATGTGTTTGGCTCTGGCAAGGCTGTGAGCCTTTCAAGATCTGGCTCCACATTTATGGAACAGTCTTCCTTTGGACCTGGAAGAGGATCTCACCTGTTTAAATAGTTGAAGACCTTCCTCTTTGACTCTCCATCTTAAGCTGCTGAGTTGTGTTTAAGGTGCTGAGATGGGTTGTGACTGGTGGGGTGTTGGGGATTTCATGCCATGTATTGTTGTAGTGTTCTGTTTTATTGTCTTTGCCCCTGATTGTGTATGTTGATGTTCCACCCTTTGGTGTAAATAAATAAATGCTATTAATATTATTATTCGTCTCTGGAGTAGCAGAAAACTGGCTTGTTCTACTCTCCATATGACATCCCTTTAAATATTTCAACATAGCTATCATGTCACCTCTTAAACCTTCTCATCTTCAGGCTGAACATACCCAGCTTCCTGCTCCTCATAGGGCCTGGTTTCCAGGCCTTCTACCATTTTGGTGGCCCTCCTCTGTACACTTTCCAGCTTGTCGATATCCCTCCTGAACTGTCATGCCCAGAACTGGACACATTATTCTAGGTGGGGTCCGACCTAAAGAGAAGATGTGCCTCTGGCTTCCTTTGGGACCAAAAAAGTGTGCCTTGCCCAGGATCACCTAGTGAGTTTCCATGACTGATTCAAAGCCTGGTCTTCCAAAGTCCTTGACTAGTTTTCAAGCTACTATACCATGCTGGATTTCTGCAGTACTCGTAACAAATCCTCCTCCTCCTCCTCTTGTTGTTGTTATTATTATTATTGGGGAGAGAAGATTAGAGCTAAGCCTGAGAAAACAGTGGTTCTCCTAAGAGGCCATAGTAAGCTCTTAACTAAGGTGAAATTTGAACAGGGGACTTCTCTGGTCAGGGGAGACCACTAATTCCTTCAGTTCCTAGAAAGCTGGCTGTCTATCTTCTTTCCCAAGTACTTAATACAACCATTAACACAGCCGCAGTTGGTGGTTTCTATATCAGCGGAGCAGCAGATCTACTTCAGGTTTTAACTTGCTTTCAAGGAGCTATCCAAGATGCTAAGCCTCTTTTAGGAAGCGTTCAGAACTATGGAGAGCTCCCTTAAAAGTCTTGAGTAAAACCAGGAGTGGATTCACTGTCCATCTGACACGGGATCCAATAACCACCACTGAACCATATACTAACCAGCAATTTCATTCTTTCTACAGTGACTACTCTCATGCAAGCATTATTCAGGAAAGGTCCCTAGAAACTTCAAATAAACATTATTGCTCATACAGACTGCCCCAGATTAGCACCCACTAGATGTCTTAGACTATAGCTTCTGCACTAGACTGTTATAGCGCGATTATTCCACTTTCAACATCCTACGGAATCCTGGGGTTTGCAGTTTAGGGAGGGGCCTCAAACCCCAGGATTCCATAGGATGTTGAAAGTGGAATAATAGCCCTATAACAGTCTAGTGTGGAAACAGCCTGTGTCTGTATTCTGCTACTGAAAAATATTCCAAAATAAAATAAAAACAAACCCACACCACAAATCAGGCTTGACAAAATACACACTGAAACAGTTTTCTAGCCACCAAGGGCTGACTATCATCCCAATGTCAGGGAGAAGGCGCAAACACACATACCTGTTATAGCTGCACATGATGCTGAAGGTTCCAGCCCGCACACAGGCCTCAAACTGGGGTAGAAAAGTCATGCGCCAGTCGCGTTCCTGCACCTGGTATGGAGAACAGATATCATTCCTTTCTAATGTACTGTTATCCCAACTGACCACTGCTGGTAAAATTTTAGACACCAGGACATGCAGAAATTTGTTGCACAGGAGCCTGTAAAACTGATCTCAGTTTCTAGGTTTTTTAAAAAATTTTACTTTACATTTAAACCTTGCCTTTATTTTAAAGAGAAAAAGGCAACAGGGTCAGTTTTCTCTCCTCTTCATTTTTTACATTTTATTCTCATAATCACCTGAGGTGCAGCTACAGGATGTTGAGAGGTAAAATGTGGGCACTGCCCTCCTTAACTAAAAATTCTGTCCAAAATGGAATTTTCCGTCAGTCTCGCAAATTTCTAGTATTGCAGACAGTGAGACAGTAAAAATTGTTCACGCTTTGAACTCTTATATTTGCTATCTTAACATTCTCTTGCTAACTGCTTGTCTCTTTTATCTGGATTCATAAAATGTATTTCTAAATGTTCAACTGAGGTTTTAAGTTACTGTGGTGCTAGAAATTTGGAGACTGGAGGAAAATTTTATTGTGAGGGAGGAGAATTAATATTTTTTGGGGGGAGGTTGTGCTATCATTTGCTCCCCACAGCTAAACCCAACGACCATTCTGTGAGGCAGACTAGGATGAGACAGTGTGACCAGCCCAAAGTTACCCAGTGAGCTTTGGGAATGAATGAATGCCCTAGGCTAAAACCAGCACAATAATTTTTTTTTTGTGCTGTGGCCATATTTAATGTCACCTTTGTATGGTGTTATGCCCAATATTGTATTTAAACCATTTTTATGTCTGTTTGTTGCAGTGTTTCCATCCCACATCTTCCAAATCTTTTCAACTACCACTCTCATCATTTTTGGCCATTGATGATTCTGGCTGGCAGTGATGGGAACCACGGTCCAAAATGTCCCGGAGACACTAGGCGGGGGAAGACTGATTGTAAGTTGTTCAAAAAATATTGTTACAGGGTGACACACAGCGTTGCAAGCAAAATCTGATAACACAATATTCTAACCACCATACTGTACTAGTTTTCATATTGCTGATGCCTAAGAATCCAAGTAGTTTGCCAACCGTAGCATATTAACATGAATAAAGAAAGACAGAATTTACACATGTAATTCTGTCTTTCTTAAATAATGCTAGTACGCCACGGTTGGCAAACTACTTGGGTTCTTAGGTGTATACAAGAGACGTAGGGTGTTATAGTGTTTACAGCACTGGAGTAGGACTAACGCGATTCAAATTTAAATTCCCAGTCAGCTACAAAGTTCATGGAATGACGACGGAGCAGCCGTCATCTCTCAGCCCAACTTATTTCATTGGGCCTTTGTGAGACGGAGAACTAGGCTAGAAAAACTTGGAAGGAAAATGAGTGGGATAAATATGCAATATTGTACTTACAAGTCCAATGCAACTTGGACAATCAAATGCTGCAAGAAAGTGGGATTCTGCTGCCAGAACAAGGAGAAGAAAGAAGCTTAAAGCTGAAGACTGCACTTGGGGGTGAAGATAGACTGCAAAGTGGTACAAGGACCCCCCACCCACTCCCTAATTTAGATACTTCCTGCCGCCTGCTTCATTTACCACCCAAACTAACCTTGGCATCAAAGGACAACCGGGAGCTGGGTATATCATCAGGGCCCCCATGGACATCGAAGTGCTTGCAGCCTGCGCTAGCCTTGACATAGCGGGGATGGTCACCCTGAAGCCCCTTCACGAAAGCCACACCCAGCTCAGCCGTCAGGAAGGGGTCCTCCCCGTATGTCTCCTAAGGGACAAATAGACAGGTAGATCCATGAATGTTCCCCATTTCTTCAGGGACACATCCCTCCTCTCAGCAATGCTCTGGGCTCCTCCATCTCAAGCCTCACCGTGAAAGAGCCACAGCCCTCAACAAGAGTTTAGATTTCAGCTGCTTTGCACATTCTTATGACTGCATTGTCAAACCACGGAATCTGACACCATGAGAAGTTCTGAAGGCTCGGACAGCTATAAAGGAGTCTCAACAAATCGAAGGAGGATGGGCATAAGAGGCATATATTCCCTCCAGCACCAGAGATAATGTGGATCTGGTATTCACAATAAGGACACCTGTTCTGGAGGGCAAGGCAGCAAGTTTTCCCTGAAAGAAATGTGTTCCAGGAGGCAGAAAATTTCAACTTCTTGGAACAAAAAACTAAGGATTTGGGAGCCAAATTGCAATCTCCTCCTTTCTATTTTGCAAAGTGTTTTCTGATCAGTGATGTAGTCAAGACAGAAGTCACAACATCAAATGACATGATCTTTTTTCAACGTGTAATCTGCTCCTGTCGTTGTTCCCATTACCCCCTCTCACAGCCTTTCTTTTTTTTGTCTGGCTGGGAGTGGATTTCCCCAGTAACGGTACATTATTGTGAGTTGTCCTATTTAAAATAAATAAAATAAAAAATCAACAGTGCATTGATTGTAGTTACCTCCACCAAAACACACCCCACCCTTCGTCTGTGTTCACAACATAGTTCAACGGTCAGTCATTATGCAGACTTTTGGCCCTCCACGTTGGTGGGTTCAGCACGTGCAGATTTGATTATTTGCAGGGTTTTTAAATTTATTTATTTATTAAAAAAATCTTACCCTATTTGCTTCTGCCACAGAAAAAACATGTTCTCACTAGGAATCTCTAGATCTTCCAGTGCAATTCTATGGCCCGCTTCTGCCGGAAATGGACCGTAGGGTTGCACTGGAGGACTTCCATTTTCCACTGAAAGTTGACCACAGAATCGTGCTGGAGGACCTAGAGATTCCTAGAGAAGTGTTCTCAGGTAAGGCAAAAGAGCAATGATTTTATTTCTGTTTTTATTTAATTTTTATTTGCATTTTTCCATTTTTGTGGGGGGTCTTGTACTCCTAACCCCTGCAAAAGTAGAAGGCTCTTTGCATGTAGCAAAATCAGTTGGCGTTCAAAGTTTGTTACTCCACAGCTTTAAATGAAGCGGATAGAAGACTTTGTGTAGAAAGATGATCTGTATTGTAATTAATAAAATGGAGACCAGAGTTCCACAAAGGCGCCCTTTGAATATCTCCAGTTTTAAGACAGCCTTCTGGTAATGAAAAATAATTTGAGTGGCTTGGTCTTGAACAGCTCTTTGACCTCGATCTATTTCACGTCACACAATTATGGCACTATGATACCTCATTAATTGTTCTGGTTGCATGCTATGGAATCCTGGGATTTGTAGTTTGGTGAGGCACCAGAGTGCTCTGCCACAAAATCTCTAAATACCTCACAAAACTACAAACCCTATGATGCCCTTGCATGGGATCCAAGCACTTAAACTAGCATAACGCAAAAAGGCAGCGGCAGAGCTTGGAGTGCACGGAGGGGTGGGTGGGCAGGGCTACGCTGCATGGAGGCGTGGCCACAGTGCAAGGGGCAGGGTTACGGCATGCAGGGGCGTGGCTAAAAGCTGGGACCCCCCCAAAATTCCTGCCTGAGGCGAACAGTCCCCATCACCCCCCTGTCCCTACGTGACTGCAAAAAAGCACCTAATAGCTTTACCAAAGATTTCCATTGGATAGAGACGAAAACTGTAAGAACTACTTTGCTGACAGGGGTCTCACATAGCGCTCTGCAATTTTGTATTCTCCTTGTGAGTCTGTCATGATGAGTGCTTGTACTTTAATTGGCCCCTACGTTATTGCTGATCATATTATGGGCTTTATGGTAAATCCATTCCATTTAAGAAGACATCACGTCTCCAACTAAAGGCGACCAAAAGAGGCAGGACCAAGCGTTTCTGCCCCTAATGAACTCAGGAGTGCTGCCTGCCCAGCCTGTCCATCCCAATCACAGCTTTCCCCTTCCTCAACCCATCAGTACCTGGTTCCGGCCCCACAGCGGGTGCCTCATGATGTTTAACACGGGACTGAAGCAGCTGAGGCCTGTGTGGTCGATATATTTACCACGGGAGACAAAGTAGTTGTGGTTGGCCCGAACCTCTGTGGCCGTGGCATTGGCAACGCTGTAGATGAGTTGCGTGCTGTCGGGAAAGAGGAATGAGCAGTGAGGGAAAGGGGGAAAAGTCCTTTTCTAATCTAGCAGTCCCTGGTATTTAGGACAGAGAGAGGGTTGTCAGGTTGTCATCACCTCAGAATGCATTTTAGAGCCCACAAGACTACACAGGCAGAAATATTACCTCGTAGGCTAGGAGCAGAAAATGACCGGGGAGTTTTCTAAGAGAAAATCCACCACATTTATTAGCACATTTATATCAAGAAATTTTACACCAAGAATGTGAGGAGGAGACCGTTAAAGCAGCGATGATACAATGGGCACAAACTGTCGGACATCCAATACAGTTAGAATGGTGAGTTGGCAACAAACACAGAAATTTACTGCTGCTCAAAATTTAAAAGAAAATTATTACGAACTATTTCATAGATGGTACATGACACCAGAAAAATTAAAGACAATTTATAAGACGCGTACAGGGCAATGTTGGAAATGTCAAGAGAGTTCTGGTACACTATTTCATATGTGGTGGTCATGAACCAAAGCAGAAAAATACTGGAAAGAAATACGTAAGAAAGTATGTTCAATTTTGAAGATTCAATTTGGGATGATACCTGAACTTTACTTGCTAAATATGACACATATATTAGATGGAATGTCAGTGAAGAAATATTGGAGAATAATACTATACGTGGTGACGACGGCCCGTATTGAGTATGCACGACTTTGGAAAAATGAAACTATACCTACTATTGAACAGTAGTGGACAACTTTTATGCAAAATAGAAATGCGGACATTCTCTCACAAAGATTAAAAGGGAAATCAGATGAAGACATTCATAAAGAGTAGAAGATTGTTACGGATTTGGGTTGGGTGTAGACAGAAGGCAATGCGTAATTCATGATATCAATTACTATACAGGGTAATAATCACAGAAATATCATGCAACAAGTAAAGTAGAGAAATATAGCAGGAACTAACGAATTAAGTTTGCTTATTAACATTTTATTGCAATACACGGTATAACAAATAGAGGAAATATTAACAATTGTAATCCAGAAAGGAAAGGAAAGGAAGAAGAAGTAACATTGCAGACAAACATTGCAGAGATAATTGTTTGTTTTATTTGCTGAAACTTTAATAAAATTATATATATATAAAAAAGAAAATGACTGGGGAGTTTTGATAACACCCTGAAGTGCCAATCCAGCCCATCATCTAGAAAAGCATTTACTACAGTCTTTGGACCCCTTTTTGTGTTCCCTCAAGCCCCTGCAATCCACCAGAGCTCCTCTTAAGTTAGTTATTTATTTTTAAATAAAAATTCAGCATAATTTTTGGGCAATTTTTGCCCCCAAACCACGCAGAACAATCCCCTCAACACAACAACACACACACGCACACACAAAATACCCACACCTCCGGACGTACATGAGAAGCCCATCGTACAGTAGAGTCTCGATTATCCGACATAAATGGGCGGGCTGATAGTCGGATAGCCGAAAATGTTGGATAATCCGGAGGGCTATCCTTGTCACCATGTTTGGGGGCGTGTCTGGGGGTGCGGAAATGCCTACAGCCACACCCCCAAGCAGCCGCGACGTCGGATAATCCGGAATGCCAGATGACCGAAGGACGGACAATCGAGACTCTACTGTATCTCCAAAAATGCAGCCTTTCCCAAAATGCAAAACAGGAAGTGACACCATGTACTTTCATCACTGTTTTGAGAGGGACCGCAGAGCAAAATGTGTGGATTTGGGCCTTCTGTAGGTGGAAAGTATGGCCCATGGCTGGGGATGGTGGGGGGGTGGAATCGGGAAAATTGGTCCCTAACCTACATGCATTTGCCCACCTCTGAGGCAGAATCTTGTATCTCTCTGCTGTCTCACTCCTGGTATGACCTGTCTGAATATCAACTCTACAGTTGCAGTTGCTGTCATTACAGTCATCCCTCCACATTCGCTAGGGTTAGGGGCACAGGACCCCCATGGAAGTGCAAAAACTGTGACTAACTCTACGCCTCTCAAACCATATTTAATACAGAAAAAAAGTATGATCACCATATTCAACCCACCATGGATTCCTTTGAGGCACCAGGGTTCCTTCCCAAGGCAGAAGTGGGGGGGCTGGTGGGGATTATTGCCACCTCCACTGCTGCCCCACACAATTTTTAATAGTGACTTACTAGCCTTGTCGCAGTTTCTCCGCCTCATGAGGCTTGCAGTCCCTATTAAAAATGGCACAAGGGGGCAGCAGAGGGGACAGCAAATAATCCACGAATAACCAAATCCGCAAAAGTGAAACCCACGAATGTGGAGGGCTGATTGTAGCTTTTAATGTTGTCAGGCCATTACTTCTGTGCACGACCTTGAAGTCCAGATAATGGACTACAACGGCACTTCACAATATTAGGTGAATCAGTCCAAAGAGAAGAATCTAGTTTATTCTAATCACCACACTGCTGAGTCAGATCCAAAAAAGATAGGAGGGAGTTTAGTGAAGAGATGTTTAAGCCCCATCTTTCAGGAGCAGCCATACCTGAAGGAGGCGGCCAAGCCCAGGACTTGGGGGAAGGCAGTCGCCCAGGCTGGGGCCTGCGAATCTCCCCGAAGGCACTCCGTGTTCCAGTTATATGGGCCAATGCCCAGCCGCTCAATGGGTGGTGCAGGACCGTTGGGACCTGCACCCCCTCTCGCCATCTGCGGAAAGAACAGAGGTTCAGGGAGCTCTTCAGAACTCTTAGCGTTGCAAATTTTCAGCGACTCCCAAAGGGCTGCATCCTTTCCACCCAACCTCAAAGCTATTCTCTGCCGTCCCCTCCAGCCACCAAACATTCAGCCACTGATGAACTGTTCATGGGTGTGATCCCAGTCTTTGAACATGAGCAATTCATTTTAATACACGAGGCTGCCCTTAATCATGCTTTACGATTAGAACAGTTTGCAAGAATTTCAGTGTGGCTTCTCTCATAAGTATGCAAGATGTGTATTTGTATATGCGATGGAATAGCTCTGACAGATTAAACAGGACTATAGTTTGCTAAAGCTCTACTGTAGTCATTTCCGCACTAGACTGTTATAGCGCTATTATTCCACTGTCAACATCCTATGGAATCTTGGGGTTTGCAGTTGAGGGAGGGGCCTCTGAGGCCCCTCCCTCAACTGCAAACTCCAGGTTCCATAGGATGTTGACAATGGAACCATAGCGCTATAACAGTCAAGTGTGGAAATGGCCTTCGTATCAATTACCAATTGCTTCTTGCAAATATGCATCTGCGTAGAACTTCTAAGGTATTCCAAGGCACCAAATGGTTAAATGCTGTATTGGTCAATGTCATTCTCCTATCCAGGCAAAGGAGAATAAGATCAGAAAGGGGATTGCAAAAGTAGTGGGAAGGTGTTATTGGAACTGGTAATGCAAAAATAAGGAGACAGGAACTTGGTCTAGCTCCCAGGATGAAAGAAATGTAAATGAAGTGTCTGGGAAAATGCCTGTACTGGTGGGGTGATCTGACATTTACGACTTCCATCAATCATTGCTATGTGTGCCTAAATTTGTAGGACAAAGTACAAAATCTGTAACTATTCAATATGCGGTAGTTTCAGCAACTTCTCAGAAAAATGCTGTGTTGTTTGCTTTAATCCAAATAGATGCTTCTGTTCAAACTCTGAGTGAAGTTTGTGAATGCAAGTTATCGAGGACATGACAGCATCTTCACATAAGTCATGCACATCCTATCCTTTGCTGTACTTTCTACAGATCAGAGGAATCTACCAGTGGCTATTAGCAAAGGTTACAGTGCTTCAAATGCAGTTTTCCAATGAATGCCAGGTTGAGAGCATCAGGATTTCAACTGGGATCAAGTCATGGTTGGAATCTTCTTACATGCCTTTATTTGCCTTTACGCAAATGGATGAGACAGACCTTCAATCAGAACTAGCACAGTTCTTGTAACACTTTCTAGAGTGAGCTTTTCGATACCCTTTGCCAGCACTGCCAATTCCTTCCCCCATAACATCACAGATTAAAGATTTTCTTGTACCTGCAGCACCATCTCGTCTAGAGTCAGCCTGTTAATCAGGTCGTCCAGTCGCTCCTCCCAGGGTAAGGTGGGATCTCTGAAAGGGAAGTCCTGGCCACCGCTCAGCCCGGCCAACAGCAGCACGGCAGTGATGTAAAACACAGCCATCACTTTTGGAGTAGAGGAAAAACACAAATATGAGAGTACAGGAGCTCTGCCACAGACCCACATCACACCCACCCCAAAATCAATCCTTTTCTTCTTTGGAATATTATATTGATCCGGGGCATGAGGACCAAAGAAACCCACCCCAAAGGAGGTTCACCGTACAAACTTCTGACTACCCCCTTTACTTAGTCCATGTGTTCCTAAGTTCTCTGTTTATTCCCAGTCGTTGTTATTGTTGTGTGTCTTCAAGTTACTTGCAACTTAATGGTGACCATGAGGCAAACCTATCACAGGGTTTTCTTGGCAGGATTTGTTCAGGGGGAGTTTGCCTTTGAGGCTGAGAGAGCATGACTTGCCCAAAGTCACCCAGCAGGTTTCCATGGCTGAGCAGGGATTTGAACTCTGGTCTCGTGAACCATAGTTCAACAATCCAACCACTACACCATGCTGGGTCTCTTACAGTACGTGCCATATTTTTGTACACAAAAATAGAGTGCAATCTAGAATAAGAATTAGATAATCTACAATAAGCCCTGATCACATATTTTATATTCCAGAAAATCAATTCTTAACCTTTTCTTTACCATGGACCTCCTTTGAAAATCTTTTTTTGCTGCAGACCCCCAAGACTTAACTCAAGGTTTAAAACCCTACGGTCCATCAAATATTTATTTAAAGTTGCTCATTCGGGGGGGGGGTCTTCAAATTGGGAGAGAAGGGAGAAATAAGTAAATGTGCATACTCATAACATTTTTATTGGGATGACTCCATACAAATTTGCCTTTCTTTCTTTCTTTTTTTTTTCTTCCTTTCTATATTAACTGGAAAAAAAAACTTGTAACATTTCTTCAAGCCTTTGTGGACCCCCGGCGAGGACACTGTAGTCCCCTGGGGGTCCAGGGACCCCAGGTTAAGAACTATTTGTTATAGAGGAAACTAAAATGCAAAGAGAAGAACGGACAAGCTTCATTGTAGTGCAACTTTGGGAAGAGGAGGCTTCAACCCTTAAAAGCCTCTCTTGTTCATAGAGGCTCCCAGATTATCAGGAACTCTTAAAAGCAGGTTCCCAAATTGCAAAGTGAGCCTCCAGGTGTACAGGAGGTTCTCCTCTTTCAACCACTGTTTCCCATCTGTGACTCGGTGACTTTAGTACACTAGCTTGCCATTCTTGGGCCAGTCTTCACATGTGGGCCTGAATTGATCTCACTGTGTTGATAAAAGGATATCATCATGATTCACTGGATGACAACCAAAGGAAGCAACCACAGGAGATTCACTGGTGCAACCTTCCCATTGCTACTGTGTGCCTTCAAGTCATCTGACTATGGCGACCCTAAAGCAGACCTATTAGGTGATTCTCTGGGGCCGAGAGAGTGTGACATGCCCAAGGTCACCCAGTGAGTTTCCACGGCTGAGTGGGGAACTGAACCCTGCTCTTCAGGGTTGGAGATCAATGCTCAAAACCACTGCTGCTTCTCACAACCTTCCTATCACCCCTTGTATAGAGTCCACATGGTCCTAAGCTCCCTATTTGTTCACAATAGGTGCCACAGTTTCGCACGGATAATATGCAATCCAGCATAAACCTAGTCAAACATTTTGTAATCTTGAACAAACAAACATGTAAAGACAGGAGTGCACAGACTCCATTCCACCTCTGCCGTAACGCCCCTCCTGAAACTGCAAACCCCAGGATTCCATAGGATGTCGAAAGCGAAATAATAGTGCTAGAATAGTCTCGTGCGGAAATGGCCCACGTCGGGGACGGTTGTGGGCTTTTATAAGGGAGAAGCCAAACTGTTCCACCTGCATACAGTTTTTTGCTACACTTGGGTGGTTTTCAGAAATTGCCTAGAAATTGCCTGATTTTAAAAAAAAATACAGGGGGAAGTTCTAGGGATTTTGGGGGCTGCAAAAGTGAGCTTCAGGAATTCCTTGGAGGCTTGGGGTACCCCCCATACACCTTCCTCAGCTCTATGGAATAATGGCCAGATGTTTAAAGAACATCTGTAAGATAAATAAAAAACTAATAGTAATAATAATAATAATAATTTGTTACCTGCCTCTCCCCAAGGCTCAAAGCAAGGTACAACACAGATACCACTAAAAAGAAATTACAGCTAAAATACTCTAAAAACACAAATACAAATATAAATATATCTTAAAATACAAATATATCTTAATTGAAATGTATCTCTCGCAGAAGATTTTGAATTCATTCCCAAACCATATAACAGTCTATTAGTTTCTTAATACTTCCAACGGGGCTACCCTTGCAAGCTGATTACTAGCCGAGGTGCTCTGATGTGCAATTAGAGAATGAAACCATTAAACCATTAAAGACCTGGACCACCAAATGCACCCATCCAGGGGTGTGTCTCAGCTCCGTTCACCTGGTATTCTGCTCCACTGGGAGCCAACCTGGTGTTTTAAGTGTCGGACTAAGGCGCTGCGAGACCAGGGTTCAAATCCCTCCCTGCACCGCACAGAAACCGGCTGGGTCCCCCTGGGCAAGTCACACTGTCTCAGCCTCAGAGGAAGGCCACAATGACTGTGAACAAATAAACCCAAGAAAACTTGGGCTTACCAGATGTTGGAACCAACTTGAAGGCAGACAAAACAACAGGCCCCACTTGGGGAAATGCCCCACTTGGGGAAATGCTCCTCTCAAGTAAAGGCTGCTTTCCATCCCCTGGGGTCATCTAGTCCAACCCCCTTCTGCCATGCAAGAACACCCATCAAAGCACTCCGGACAGATGGTCATCCAGCCTCTGCTTAAGAACTCCAAAGAAACAGACTCCACCACACTCCATGGAGGCAGCAGATTCCACTGCCGGACAGTTGTGACTGTCAGGAAGTTCTTCCTAAGGTTCAGGTGGAATCTCCTTTCCTGCAGCTTGAATCCATTGCTCCTTGTCCTGGTCTCTGGAGCAGCAGAAAACAAGCCCGCTCCCTCCTGGACATGACATCCCTTCAAGTATATAAACAGGGCTATATGTCCCCTCTTAACCTTCTCTTCTGCAGACTAAACACCCACAGTTCCCTAAGCCACTCCTCATAGGGCTTCATAGCTTCCAGATCCTTCACCATTTTGGTCGCCCTCCTCTGGACACACTCCGACTGGTCCATATCCTTCTTGAAATGAGGTGCCCAGAACTGGACCCAGGATTCCAGATGAGGGCTGACCAATGCAGAACAGAGTGGCAGCATCACCCTCCATCTCCCCACCTCTCTCCCTCACCTCTGCACCTCTGGATTGCAAGATCCGATCCGGCCGGGGGCTGCACTGGCATCTGGCGCAGAACCTGCGTCTGCAGCTCTCTCCGCCTGCGCCTCGCAGGCTCACACAACCGGCCCGACGGGGCAGCTCCCGGCCCCAGCAAGAGCCCACGCAGCCCGGGGGGCTTGTGCGCGGCTGCAAAGCACTCCCCAAGAGAAGCCGCGGCTTCCCCCTCTGCGCAGAGCCTGCGTCTGCGCAACGCCTCCGCCCCTCCTCTTTTGGACTTTCTCCCGCGGGATCCGGCCCTCCCATTTCCTAGTGTCCTAGCAGCACGGCCAGCTAAGGGCCCGAGGAAAGGCAGCCCCGCTGATTGGTGAAGTCTTCTCCCGGAGTTGCAACGCAAAACGGCCCGGTCGAGTTTTGCCTTCTTCCCTTTGCGAGCCGCAGCCCCGGCAGTTCCTGGAGCCTGCTGTTCCCGCACCGGACAGTAGAGGGCGCAAGGGTCTTCCTTTTTGGGTTTCTTAAATGTTGCTAAATAACAAAAACAACACAATCCAAACATCCGAAGGAACAAAAATACGTGCGTACAAACGTTAACAGACGTCCACACATAACTAAACCCGATAATAGCAAAAGGTAGCTAAAACAGTTCATATTACTCAAACATTTCCAGGTAACTCTTTTTTAAATATTTTTTATTAACAGTTCAATACATAAAAGTACATATTAAATAAAAAATAGTTATACAATCTGTTGCAGCTCATTTGGTGCCCTAGTATCTTTACCAGAGTATGTAATACATATTAAATAAAGAACAGTTATACAATCTGTTGCAGCTCATTTGGTGTCATAGTATCTTTACCAGAGTATGTCATTATTAATGTATATCTCATAAATAAGTAACTCCGGCCTCCTGCAACATCTATAGAAAGAAAAATGTTGTATATATTTGTTCCTGGTTAATCCTATGGATACGTTGAAAAGGGGTAACAAATGTGTAACTAAAAAAAAAATGTAAAGAAGGAGGTATTATCAACTATAAGACCTAATAAAATAGGAAACAGTTGGAGTAGCAACAAATTTAATATACAAGACATTAAGAAACATTTCCAGGTAACTTTTAAGTCATACATTGTATCTCATAATTTTTATTAATTGTTGCTTTTCACTTATCATTTTACTTACTTAATTTCTCATGTTCATAATTAATTGTTAACTTACTCTAGATTTCTTTATACTAATGATCAATCATCTAAAAATAATAATTATCTATTATAAAAACAACATTTTAAAATAGCGAACAGAATACATCTTCTAAATCTTAGGTTTAGTCATATTTCGTCAGATCACTTTCATTCTTTTTTAAGCAATCAATCTACTACTTCTATTCAAACAAATATTCATTTTGTGTTCTGCCTTTTAGTCTGTGCGTAAAATTGTCCATTTCGACAGTTCCCATTAGTCTCTTTGGCTGTTTATCCACTGAGGGCATACGGTTCTCGATCGACAGTGGCTTATGCCTCGGAGTCACTTGTCAACTTCTGAATTTCCCAGGTTTTCTTCGGCAAGAAATAGTCACAAGTGCTTTTTGCCAGTTGCTTCTTCCCAAACGTAACTGACAGCACCTGTGGTGGCCTCCCATCCAAGTACTAACCACGGCTAACCCTGCTTGACTTCCACGATCCAAGAGGATCTGGTGTCTTTAGGGTATTTAGGCTTCAGCCATGGCCTGCTGGCCCTTTAGCAGGCATTAGAACTGTCAAAACATTTTTTAGTAGAAAGAGGAAAGGGTTTTCCAGTGGCAGTGTTTATTGGCATAAACACCCTGAAGTTACCATCTAAGCTTGGAAATTAAGCCAGGTCAGACTTGCTTAGTGTTTGGATGGGAGATAGTGTTGCCAGGATTCCAAAATAGAATTAAAGTACAGTCAAAATTCATGACATGCAGGTTGACAATCAGAAAGGGGCGATTAACAAGTTTGTGCTTTACCCAAATTCCAGATGGAGGTATTGATTGCGGTTAACTTACGCTTGTGTCTTCCATGTAAAATTAACACATTGTCCACCTTCATAAACATGCCTTTCTCTCTTTATGAAGGTCCCATTCAGCACTTCATATCTTCTTACCAGTTTCATAGAACCCCAAACGAGATACCCAGGAATGTTGTTGTTGCCATTGTTAGTTGCCATCGGGCCACATTGGCTTAAGGTGATGTTAATTCGGACATTGCTATTAATATTGCTATTAACATTGCTCGCTCTCCCTGTTAACAACAGCTCTGCTTAGGGTTGTGGATTCAGGGCTGTGGCCTCCTTGACCGTGTCTGTCCACCTGTAATGAGGCCCTCTTTTCCTACCGCCGTCCGCTGTACCGACCGTTACTGTCTTTTCTTTGTCCTTTCTGTAAGGCCCCGCTTTGGGGGTCCCTGATATTAGTACGGTTTGGATGGGCACCGTGCCTAATTGGCACAATATTGGATTGGCAACTGTATTAATTGGCTCTGATATCAAAATCAGACCTGAAAAGTGATGGAGAGGTCAAACCGAGCGAGGGAAGGAGTTTGACTGTAAACGTGAGGAGGACAGGTCAACTTGAAACTTCCTCCAGGTGAGACTGAGTCATTTGTCAGGCAAATACACACCATTCCTGTGGGTAATAAGCTTAAATAGAAGCTGGAATTTTCCAGGGAACCCAACTGTGAGATACCCACCAGGACACTGATTGACAGATATCTGTCCCTTGTACATCCAGATTCCTTCCTCTTTCCTCACAGCACCCACAAGAGACAGCTATTGCAACACCCATCACGTCTTTGTCAATCAAAGCACTCAGCCCATCAGCAGGCGAAAGACTCATTGTCCACAATAGGTTCCCTTTGTCTTGCATCTGGAACCTACACAGCCACAAGCCATTTTCAGGGTATAAATACCCAATTTGAGGAGGCCTGTCACTCTGTCCGTCTGGCTCCTGAATGAGAACTGCCCTTAGGTCCTACCTAAGCCAAAATACATTCTGCTCATCACTACTCTTCTGGACTGGTAATTATAAATCCTCCCAAATCCCTCAGCCTCTCTATAATTTTTCCTCCCTTTCTCTTTGAGTTAGCTCTTGTGTGAATGTGTGATTGTGTGTAGTTTGTTTTACACGCATGAGTGAATTTCCCGTCAATAAAACACTGTGGTTGAACATTTTCCCTGGGTTTTCGTGTGGTCTGACTCTGTAAAAACTGGGATAAAGATCTTGCTGTGTTGCCCTGCCCTCAGTTCTGCCAAAGCCGGTACTCCGCTAATTTCCCCAGCCTTTGCTTTGAAGCGAACCAGGGACCCCCAGAAATTAGGGTAACATTTCTTCTCATGTTATGTCCAAAGTCTGAAAGTCTCTGGACCTTTCCGCACTGGACTTTTATAGCGCTATTATTCCACTTTCAACATCCTATGGAATCCTGGGGTTTGCAGTTTACAGAGGGGCCAGCCAGCCCTTCCCTAAACTGCAAATCCCAGGATTCCATAGGATGTTGAAAGTGGAATAATAGCGCCATAACAGTCTGGTGCAGAAATGGCCTCAGTTTGGTCAGGTTGGCTCCTAGGGAGAATTCAGGCTTAATTTGCTCTAAGACTCACTTTTTTGTCTTTATTTTTTTTTCTTCAGTCTATGGTGTCTGTAGTACTTTCTTCCGGCACTTCATTTCAAATGAGCTGATTTTCTTCCCAGCAGATTTCTTCAACTTTCACAACCGTACATAGAAAGTGGAAATATTATGGCATGCCATTGGCATTCAATGATAGATCTTTATACTTCAGGATCCTATTTAGTTCTTTCATGGTTGCCCTTCCTATTCTTTTTCTGATTTCTTGATGAAAGTCTCCATTTTGATTTATGACTGAGCTGAAAGTATAGAAAATCTTTAACTATTTGAATCATCTCCTTTAGCGTTATGCAACTCAGAGATATATCATCAAATAAAAGACAACCAATTTCAATATTTATTTTATTTCTTTTTTTTCCAGCCTACCCCACTTTTCTACTAAACACTTGGCACTCGAAGTGGCTTTTCTAGTGTGCATAAACACTGCAAAACCAAATGAAATGCCTAACTGCAGATAAAAGCATGTTAAACAAGCCAATACTAATTAGAAAAAAAAAAAAAAGTCTATTAGGACATGCAGTCTAAAGTCAGTGAAAACATGACACAGCAACAGTTGAACCTGTTCATTAGGAAAACAAGACTGCCCAATAATAAGGGTTCAGCTGGCAACAACAGCCTTCACTGGTGCAGTGCCACAAAGGTAATACAGATGATGCCAAGCAAATGCAATTCTTGACTGCATAAATAGGAGTATAGCATCTAGGTCAAGGGACGTGATGGTGCCACTCTATTCTGTTTGGTCAGACCCCACCTGGAATACTGTGTCCAGTGTGTTTATGATGAGGAAACTTGCATACTCACTTGATCTTTAAGTGTGATGCAGGTATATGTGAACGTGATTTGGATTATACTCTGCTGTGTACACAGACCCATACACAGAGAAGGAGGAAAAATAGTGCATTGCCCATGCAAACAGCCATATCATACATTATATTGTGTGTACTTCAGGAAAAAGTTTCTCCACCATGCCTGTGGATAACCTCTACATAATCTTGTGAGTTAGCTTATAAAAGTGTTTCCAGCCCATGTTTCAGTGCTAAGTCTAGATTTGAAATTTTATCTGCATGTTGCATGTGTGTAATTCTGTCTCTGGGAGTGGAGTTGATATCCAGAGACCAGGACAAGGAGCAAGGAGATTCCACCTGAACCTCAGGAAGAACTTCCTGATGGTCAGGGCTGTCCAGCAGTGGAATACACTGCCTCGGAGTGTGGTGGAATCTCCTTCCTTGGAGGTTTTTAAGCAGAGGCTGGATGGCCGTCTGTCGGGAGTGCTTTGAGGGGTTCTGCGTGGCAGGGGGTTGGACTGGATGGCCCCTGGGGTCTCTTCCAACTCTACATTTCTATGATTCTATGAGTTTTGGGCACCACAGTTCAGGAAGGATTTTGACAAGTGGGACCATCTCTGGAGGAGGGAGACCAAAATGGAAGAAGGCATGGAAACCATGTCCTATGAGGAGCGGCTTAGGGAGCTGGGTATGTTTAGCCTGGAGAAGAGAAGGTTAAGAGGCGACATGATAGCTGTATTGCAATATTTGAAGGGATGTCATATGGAAGATGGAGCAAGCCTGTTTTCTGCTAAACCAGATACTAGGGCATGGAGCAATGGCGTCAAACTTCAGGAAGAAAGATTCCATCCAAACATCAGGAAGAACATCATGACTGTAAAAGCATTTCGACAGTGGAATACACTGCCTGGGAGTGTGGCGGAGTCTCCTTCTTTGGAGGTTTGCAAACAGAGGCTGGATGCCCATCTGTTGGGAATGCTTTGATGGTGTTTTCCTGCATGGAATGGGGTTGGACTCAATAACCTTTTTGGTCTCTATGATTCTATGATAAAGAGAGAGTTTGTCTGTACAGTCACTGTGCATCCATGGAAAAATTCCTTTCTTGGAATTCTCAATTCTTTCTTAACCTCAGTCAGCTACTGATGTCTACCTCAACTGCTGTGCCAAGGTTCAAACAGGGGCCTGTGACACTTAAGATAACCCAGTCCCAAACAATTTAGGCTCTGAACTCCTGGGGACTGGGGTATCCTAGAGCTTTCTAGGTAAGATGCAGCATTTTGCGTGGAAACACATCAAGAGGTCTTTAAGCAAAAGGGCTCATGGTATAGTTATCTGAGTGCTGGACTAGGATTCTGGGAGATTAGTGTTCCAATCTCCAATTAGCTATGGAAACCCACTGGGTGGCTTTGAGCAAGTCACACACTCTCAGCATCAGACGATGGCAAACTTCCTCTGAATAAACCTTGCCAAGAAAAACCTGGGATCGGGTTGCCATAAATCAGTGTTGATCTGAAGACAGGGAAGAACAACGGAGGGGTGTTAAAGCAGATCTTGGTTGGCATCCGGGTCTTCCGATACCCGCTGAAGTTCTACGGAAGGAACTGCATGGGAAATCTTCAGGAAATGCAGGGTGTGCAGACTAGCAATGGGAGTTTAGTGTCCCATCATATACACTTTATGAGGGTCTGCCGGTTGCCAGACAAAGATTAAAGGAACCTTTAACCTAATGGCTTTTTATTGGTCTCCACAATAGATTCCATCACCCTCTTTAATCACTCCAATAAATGTTCTCTGCTCATCCTTAGCGCCAATTAAAAAAATAAATTGAAACAGAGCAGGAAATTATCTGTGTGGAAGAAAATGCCAACTGAAACATGATTCCAGGCACGCATTCCACAGCATGGTGATGATGCGTCCTTGTTATGAAAGTAGTTTTTCTCCCTCAAAGTTGCCGGCTCTTATCTTGAGCACCATCCAAGTGCCTATAGCAGTGCCTATAGATTTACTGCCACTCCTCCTCCTCCCAATGATACCATTGGCAAGAAACAGCATTTATGGTCGAAAAGATGCAATTGCTTTTGTCTTCACAGAAGACAAACCATGATTGGCTCCATTTGCTGACATGGGAAAGAGGAAGAAAGAATGCAAAGGTCTTAAGAGTTGAAGGTACAACAGCTTAGTACAGCTACCTTATAGATTCTGGTGCAGGTGAGGAATTTTGAGTTTTTCCCTTCCATTTATGGAACTTTTATTCTGTTTCCGATAGAAAGGTGTTACTAGGTCAGGAATTTGTTGAACCTTGGGAAAGGCAGAGTCATAAAGCCAGTTTGTTCTTGGTTTGGCAACCCACCTTTTGTGCTCAGCCAGAAAAAAAAGAAAAAAAGAAAGAATGACAAAACGTGGTTCTGTGGTGGTGTACAAACTGTGGAAGCTGGAGTGGAAGCTGAATTTACAGACTGTATTCACAGCTTTGTATCCAAAGGCAGTTGCTGCATAGACGTGGGAGAGGTGAGCAAGAAAGAAAATGATAACAATTAGAGTTCAAAACAGAACCTGCTTTCCTTATTTGGAAGCTCAGACTCTGATTTATGCGAAGCAAGGTTTGATAAGATACCTTGATGTCAGCGGAAGGCAGCTCATAGCTCAGATCTTCAAGGTTGTTATTACAGCTTTTTCTAATCATAGCAGTAGTTCTCAGGTATGTTTGTGATGGATTTGCCATCTCATGTTGGAAATGGAGCTCAACTACTAGAGCAGGCAGGCAGGGCACAGTTTTCCTTTGTTAAAAAGGGAGAAAGATGCAACCGTGCCCGCACAAGCATCTACGTTCACCTAGCAGGCGGCACAGACAAAGGTGAGTTCTCTCTTTGTCTTGTCCCTTCTATTGCTTTCTCACTCGTCAATAGATAACTCTCAAACTTGACTTCACCTATGCCCATTTTCTTTTCTCTCTTGGTCCTGTAGGAAGCCGTGGTAAACCCTGTCTCTTCTCTCTCTTGGACATGTGTTCTTGCTAGCAAAATACCCTTTTCCTCAAGGACATTTACCTGTTGGTGATTCTAAACACCAGTTTCCATATAGCCTTACTCTACTGGTCTTAGTATTTACCGAGGTCAATTTGAGATGCCTGGCAGGCAATAAAAATGTTAGTCCGCTTGGCCAAAATTGTAATTCTGAGACAGAGGTAGAAGAATGGTTCAGTTTTTAAAAGGAGACTGGTGCATTACTTCAGAGAGTGAATTTTTGTCCATATTTCATCTGTAAAGATCCATCAATGCCAGTCTTTGGGCTGGCATCCTGGGTCATGAAGCTGCCAATGGCATGACGGACTTCTCAGTGACAAAGTGGCTGGTAGCCCAAGAGCTGCTGTGAAGAGCACAGCTAAGTGAGCAGGTTCGAAAATGCCATTATCTCTGCTAATCAAACAACCTTGGTACTCTGGCCCTGCGAGTCCAGGCCATTTCTGCACTAGACTGCTATAGTGCTATTATTCCACTTTCAACGTCCTATGGAATCCTGGGGTTTGCAGTTTAGGGAAGGGCTTCAAAGGTGGTGTTGTAATAGGGGAAGCAGAGTGGTGTGGAAAAGACAAGATGCTTTATCAGACCGGGGACCTGCCATACCAATCTGAGAGAGAGAAGTAAACCCCGTCACAGGGAAGATCTGTTTATTGTGGGTCTCCAGCATTGTAGGCCATTTCCACACTAGACTGTTATAGTGCTATTATTCCGCTTTCAACACTGTAACGCAGTGGTTCTCAACCTGTGGGTCCCCAGATGTTCTTGGACTTCAGCTCCCAGAAGCCCTGAGCATTGACTATAGTGGCTGGGGCTTCTGGGAGCTGAAGTCCAAAAACATCTGGGGACCCACAGGTTGAGAACCACTGCTATAACGCTATAAAAGTATAGTGTGGAAATGGCCCCTGGCTGCATTGGTCCATTAGCTAAACCATGATCTTGGCATTTTTCTCTGTACCAAACTTTTTCATTTTTTGATGGCCCGACAATTCGTGAGGATTTGTAAACAACCACAAAGAAAAAAATTAGGCCATAATCATCATGTTGTGAACAGATGACTGGCAAAATAGAGGCTGAGATCATTTAGTGGGACAAATCCGTTTCTGCCTTCATCACTAAAACCATTTCATTTCACAAGAGGCACTGGAAGGAAAGGCGATAATTCTTCTAAGCATATGGAGGAAGGCGAGAGTTCTTGGCCAGATGTCCTCTGCTACAAAAGTACTAGAGAGGTGAGGTGAGAAAGAACTAAAATTCTAGGTAAAAATATACATATTATCTTTCAGGTGAAGGCCATCATGACCAGATGTTCTCTCTTGCCTCTACCAGGTCAGCGTCTCTAGATGATTTTTCTGTTGGAAGTATTTACAGGTCTGAAAGGGTGTAAGCATTTAAATTAAGATATCTTGAGTTGCAATAAACTATTCAGGCTTTTATTATGGTGGTGAAACCTTGGCTCACATGCTTGCCTTTAAATCTGCAAGACACTTACGAAGATGGAGGCCAAAATGTTATTAGCCTATAAATTTTAAGCTTATCTATGCTTTCCCAGGCATTTATTTACATATAATTATTCTGAAATTGTCTTAGAATGGCTTAGTATTCTAACAGTTTGATGTAAGCCTGGGGTACGGCCGCATTTGGGCTATAGTGGATATCCTTTTGCCAAAGGATTTTGTACAGCTGGTGTGAAAAAAAGGTATTGAAAATGATTAGGGAGCTGGGATGCTTTCCCAAGTAGAACAAAGTGCAGCATCTGGAGCATTATAGTTTATTTTTAAAGAGTTATGGAGCTGGGGACCTCATAATATACACAGTTTATAAAATTAGGTACAATGTGGAGAAAGTGGCTAGGGAAACTCCCTTCCTACTAACAGCTAGAACTCAGAATCTTCCAACAGCCCAAATACATTTTGGAGAATGCTGAGAGAGGGAGAACATTCTCAGAAAGGTGACATCCAGATCTTGAAAGTAACTAGTGACAAACAACAAGTTACTTGTAATTAATCCCTGTTTGCACTAAGACAGGAGTGGGAGGTTACAGGGTCACATTAGCCACTCAGGAGATCTTGGAGGGCTGTACCAACCCACCAAAAACAGGAAAAAAATCAAATTTTTTGCCCCCAAACACTTCCTAGGGAGAGTGAGGAGCATTTTTGCAATGGGCGGCGGTGGATGGGCCATTTTAAGGCTAAAAGATGCCTTTTTTAACAAGAAGAAGTGACCCAGAGGTCACTTCCTATTCTAAAAAGAGCTCCTTCCTATCACAGCAACTCCTGTGTCTAAAATGGCTGAGCAGGCTCCAGTAACAACGTGAAAACACCTCCATACTTGCTAGAGAGCATCTGGGGCCACGTAAACAGCTGTGGGTGCTGCATAAGGCGCTATCGGTTGCACTTTGCTGATGCCTGAATTAAGGCCTGCCTAAATTATATTACAAATGGAACATAAAGGCCAGGATCGCCTAGTAGTGGTTTATAATGACATAACAGTCTGTTAGGTGGGCATAATTCACTTTTTGGATGGAGTGTGACAACAGCAAGGGGAATGACAGCAAAACCCATTGGTGCTCTGGAGCCAAGAGGGCAATCTTTCCTTTCCTATGGCAATATCTTTCCCTGCCGTTCTTTCCTCCTGCCCCATTGCAATGCACTGTATGTCCACTGGTGCAGCACAGTTTACGCTACCGCTGCCTTCGCTGGTGTAGCTGCACCAGCCAACTGAATCAAGGCTAATGAAGAACAGTTCAACTCATTTTGCCATGTAGCTGTAACTATTTTAGAGTTGCAGAGGGTGCTTTCTACCAAAAACCAGCAACTTGTAGTTACTTTTTTTTTTAAAAAAAAAGGAACTAAGAGTGAATGCTTACGAATAACAAGAAAATAACTAACTGATTTTAAAATGGTTAAGTGTACAGTAATCAACTATTGGGGAATGCCTTGAACTGCAACTAATTACTCTTAAAAACTAATTTTTCAAGCTCTGGTATCAGTCTCATACAGAGTATAAAACTAATACTGAAAAACCTATTACGGAACACATACAAATGTTGGGTTGCGTTAATTTCCACACTGAGTTATGGAAATTGAGTACGTAGGGGCATATTTGCACCATGTTTCCCGATCAGAGAGCCATGGAGAACACTAAGGACACAATTCCTTGACCTCAGTTTCTCCTCCAGCACCTCAGTTCTTCCTCCAACTAGGCACAGGTTTTCAAGAAATAAATGCTATAAATATATAGATATATATATTTAAAGCTACAGCTGAGATGCTTTCATTCACAGGACACTGAGCGTTCTGGGAGAAGACTGTGTTCTATCTTTCCAAGATGGCATGGAGCGCACAGAGACCTGAGAGACACCTTGAGCTTATTATGTGGCTACTGCTCCTTTGTGGTCACCAATCTGAACTACAGCGGTGTTCGTAATACACCAAGAGTCCTTCACTGGGAGTTTGCACAAGTCTGAAGGGAGCCACCGTGCTTCGCATTGGTGTCCTGGTGGCACCTCTTGCATCATGTCTATCCATCTCAGCCTTTTGGGCAACCTACAGCATTATCTTATTCTTCTCTGAAATCCACAGGACGGACCATCATGCTAGTCATCTTGAAGCTGTGACTGGGCCCTTTCCAGTAGTGCCACTTCATGCCATTGTATCTGATTGTGGCCGGGGTGGGTGGGTAGTATATGCCGTTCAAGTTCGAGGGACCACAGGCATCAAACCACCAGCCTGGAGTGTCGGGGTGGGGAGGGAGAGTGGGATGGGAAGAAGAAGGAAAGATGAGAGGTAAGGAACATTCATCCCTAAGGCCCTTAGACACCTCCACTCACAACTTGTTTTCCCAAACTCCCCCCTGAAATGTGTTCTCAGAATGATTTGGACTGAGCAGATGTTTTTCAGAATAATAATCTCTCTGCTGTGGTTCTTGGTGCAAAGGCAGGTTTTTGACAAATAGCAGTGTTTGTTCCAAGTATTATCAGAAACAAGTTAATTCTTTCCTCTTCTGCTGCAGTTCAGAGGAATATCTGCTTCAAGGATGATGATTTCTTTGAAGACGGGGGAGGAATTTTCCTACTGGCCCCTGCAGGGGATTTCCTCCCAAAGCGAACAGCAGTGGGAATTCGGTTCATAGCCGGCTGATTAAGGGACAGCAGTCTATTGGTTCCCCACTCTAAACCTGAGTTCTTGCCGTACTTCCTACACCTAAGCTGCTCCTTCCCGGTACAGTTACTATCAGACTCCACCTTCTACCCTCACACTTTTATATTCACTCTGTTTGCTAGAGAAGGACCTCTGGCCCTGCTATGCTCTTGGCCTGCAGGTCTCATCTGTCCTCGCCGGCATAGCCCTGGTGAAGGGTGCTGCAGTCCAAAACCACACGGAAGGCCACAGATTCCTGATCCCTGCATTAAATTCCCCAACCTTCTTCCTCTGTGGAACTCAGTGCTAGTGACATACAAACCAGATCTCCCTCTTGGCACTTTGTGGAAGCAGAACCATGTTGTGAGCCCTCTGGTCATTCTCCAGGCCACCCAAATTTGCAATGCAAAAATGACGGGTGTGACCAGCCCCCTCTCCCCTTTTTGCTCCTCACCTCCACCTGCCATCTGGGCACACTTGCATGCGCAGCGGTCATTGTCCACATCCTTGGTGCTGAACTCTGTCCCTGAAGGACTCAGGCTGCTGGTGCGCCCAGCTGTGCCGCTGTATCTCCTCACGTAAAGTCTGCAGAGGGGAGAGCGTGTCCCCGTCAGCTACGATCTGCATCAAGGACTTCTCCTTTGAAATTAGTGCTGTCAAACTGAAAACTGGAGAGGGTCCCTGTCCCTTTAATCATTGTATAGAAGAGAGAATTTCAATAGATTTTACTTGTCACCCAAACAGCTCTCAAACAACACCTGCTGAAATTGTCTCATCTACACAACCATGAAAGGGACAGGAACGTCTCCAGTTTTCACTCTGGCAACCCAATCTGAACTTTGAACCTGGGTATTTCTGTTTGGATTTGGACGAAACAAGAATAAACCACATGAACTGGAGATTGCTAAATGAAGCACTCCCTTCTTTGGGGTCTGTCCAAAGACAGGAAAGTGGTTTGCTTATTAATAAGCCCCCCCCCAAAAAAGTCCGGTTGAATTACATTTACCTTACAAAGAGAAAGAAATAATTTTTACATCTTATGTTAAATTGCCATATAACTTTAAGATAAAAATCTGCGTTAAAATCTTCTTACTAGAATGAAGTTATTATTAATGTTTTAAACTTTTTTTTGGAAACTGCCTTGGGCCCCATTCTGGGAGAAAGGCGGCATATAAACACAATAAATAAAATAAAAACAAAAATAAAGTTGAAAAATGTTGTCTGAAATTTTACTGTATTGCAACCTCCATCTCTGTCTTGAGCTTGAGAGAGAAGGAAATATCTGCTTGAATTTTTGAAAACCCCATTTATCATCCATTCCATTTCTTATCATTAATTGATAACTTAATTGAGTTTCATTAGTTAGTTCCTATCACTGATTCTGCCACAGGCTTTTGGGGTGTTTTCTCTTCAAAATAAACATTTTCCTGAAACCCTGAAAGCAACAAAAAGGGGAGGAAGGGGACATGAGAAAAAAAGAGGGAGGGTGATTTGATCCTGAAGGCCCCTCCCTAAACTGCAAACCCTAAGATTCCATAGGATGTTGAAAGTGGAATAATAGCACTATAACAGTCTAGTGCAGAAATGGCCTCAGTGATCACTAGTAGTATGGAATGGAGAAGAGCCATAAACTTAAGTAGATTAGGCTGTACTATGTATCACAACTGCTGGTGCTATTCATTTCATTTTTTAAAAAATATGATTTTATTATTTTCTCTAGTTTGAAGGAGAGCCAACATGCTGTAGTGACCTGAACTTGGGTCTATGATTCTAGAGAACAAAGTTTGGATCTCCACTCGGCCTTGGAAGCCCACTGGGTGACCTTGGACATCACACCCTCTCAGCCTCAGAAGATGGCAAAGGGAACCCTCCTCTGAACAAATCTTGCCAGGAAAACCCCATGATAGAGGCACCTTAAGGCTGCTATAAGTTGGAAATTACTTGAAAGCATGCAACTACACTAACTAGTTTGAAATTTTTGTTTTGCTATTACAGTGTTACCATTGATTCTTGTTTTGTTAACTTTACCCTTGTTGTAGCATCGTGAAATCTTAAAGACCAACATGTTTCATTTGTTGTTGTGTGCCTTCAAGCTGTTTCTGAGTTATGGTGATCCCAAGGCGAGCCTAGCATGAGGTTTTCTGGGGCTGAGAGTGTGTGACACACCCAAGGTCACCCAGTGGATTTCCGTGACTGAACAGGGAATGGACTGCTGATCTTCATGGTCACAGACAAATGCTCAGACCAATGCACCATGCTGATTTCATTTGGCCAATGTTTAATGGATTCCAGCCTACCTCTTCAAATAACTTTATGATTTAAAATTTATTATTGATTATATGCTTCATAGGCTGAAGTCATATACTGGACACTGGCCATGTGAAGGTCTGACCCTAAAAGGCAGTCTAGAAATGTTATAGATAGCTGTCTTTGGACAAGGAGACAACTCCGATTCTCACCGATAGTTCTGCTCCTCAGGGCCAACTTGAAACTGGTCATACAGGGCATAGGCCTCATTGTTTTCCCAGTCTTGGAGTTTGATTAGAAGGGAATAGGACGCCTGAGTGGTGAGCAGGTGGATGAAGTCATTGCCCAGCCAATATTCTCCAAGCGGGGATCCGAACCCCTGCAAAGATTACGTACACAAACGTGGAAAGAAACAAAACGGAACGGTGACACAATCCCAGTACAATAGGCAACAGCAGACCATAATACAGTCAACTGAAGTTACAGAGCTAGTGACTGCTGGTAACGTGGCCAAATTTGAACAAAGCACAACTTGAAGTGGTAGACCTGTGTCTAAACTGTACCCCTTTAGATTTCAAGTGGGTCTCAAATTACTGGATTTTCTTCCTTGCAAAGGTACCCTGCATGTATGTCACTAAGTATGTCACTAAGGCCATTTCCACACTGTATTGTTCTAGTGCTATTATTCCACTTTCAACCTCCTGTGGAATTCTGGGGTTTGTAGTTTCCTGAGGCCAAAGAGCTCTCTGGCTGAGAATCCTAAAGGCCCCTCCCTAAACTGCAAACCCCAGGATTCCATAGGATGCTGAAAGTGGAATAGTAGCACTATAACAGTGTAGTGCGGAAATGGCCTTTGTCTCGACATCTTACATAGGAATCGTTTTTCAAGGAGAAGCTTTCAACAGTAGAAGCCACTAACCCCAGTCTGAAGTGGTGCCGCCTGGGTGCAGATCCGTCTCCTCAGTGTGAACCAAGCCAAAGATGTCCCTCTTCCCTGGGTGGAATGCTTGTCACACTAGCAGATGTTGGTGGAAAAGTGGGACAGCAACATGCCAGGGCTGTCTCAGAGCTTCAAAATCAAAACACCCAAACAGGAACATAACGTCCAGCTGTCCCAGTTTGGCAGCAACAGTCCTGGTTAATCCCACTTTTTCAGCTGCTTTTAAAATATCCCAGTTTCTGTCTCCTTCCTCAACCTTCCTATTCTTATCCTTAGCATACTTCAGTTGCTACAAACTGCGATCAAAGTGTAAAAGTGGTTTGGAGTCGATGAAATCAGCAGATGGGATAGGAAGGGACGGAGTCCTGCCCATCCCAGTAGACTCTGGCAAAAACAAACTGCTGCAGCGTCTCTGAGCATGTGTGCTCTTCCACTTTTGCCACCTTGACCACACTTTGATGTTCTACAGCCGCATGTGTCCCAGTTTTCATCCATGAAATGTCAATATAATGGGTTTTCTTCACACAGGCAAAAAAGGTACATTTTGGCTATGACTCCCACAGTCCCCCTAGCCAGAAGCAACAGAATTGTAGTCCAGTCACCCCAACCTTTGTCCAGATTTTGCTCCCAAATACCTGTTATGGGATTTTTTTTATAACCAACCTAAAATGTGGTAGCAGTAGGTCTTCTCTGGCTGGGACCTGCATCCTCCTTACCTGTTTATATTCCTTCCAGGTGCGCTGGAAATCCACCGATCCATCCTTCCGGTGCTGGATCACAGTCCAGCCTCCTCCACTGGTTTCCATGTCACAAAGTACCTGGCAGGATTGCAGTATGTTAGTAGAACAGAAAAAATTCTCTCAGTTGCCTTACAATAAAAAGCAGACCACATTCAGAATGGGCAAATAATCTGTGCCTTCTCTCCCTGAAACCTTTCTCTCTGAGAGTTTTTCTCGCAAATGGATTTACTTGCATCATTACATCCCTGACTGGGCCCCCAGGTGGAACCTTTCCACTTAGTGCTTCAACCAGCAGCCCATTCACACTACCTAAATATAGTGTACTATTACCACACTTTAATTCCCATAGCAACATCTAGTCAAATCCTGGGTCTTGTAGTTTGGTGCCCTTCCCTACACTGCCAATCCCAGGATTCCATAGGTGGAACCATGGCTGTTAAAGTTGATTATCATGTTATAATTGCATATCCTCCAACTGTTCTAATTTGGCAGGAACAGTGCCAATTAATCCTACTTGTCACTCCACTTTTCAGCTGTTTTAAAAATGTCCCAATTTATCTCTTTTCCTCCCACAATCCCCTTTTGTCTTCAGCGTACTTCAGTTATTTCAAACCAAGCTCAAAGTGCAAACATAGTTTGCGCTCAGTTAACTCAGCAGATGGCAGAGGAAAGGACAGGTCAGAATCCTGCCCTTCCCGGTAGGCTCAGGCAAAAGCAAACTGCTGCCGCCTCTTGTGCCTAGTGCATTCTTCCATGTTAATAACTTTTGCCATCTTGACCACACTTTGATTTTCCTTGGCCACATGTCTCCCATGAAAATGTTGAAAGGTATGTAACGGTGTAGCATGAATGCCCCGCAGGAACCATGTGGGGAAAAGGAGAAGAGGAACAAACACTACAAAGGAATCTCCATGATCTCTTACTGGTGGTCAGTGATAATACGAATTCCCTTCAGGATATCCCCAAGGCTTAGAGCAGGGAAGGGCTTTCCAAACGGTGTGCCGTAACACATTAGTGTGCCACCTGAAGTGTGTAGGTGTGTCGCCTACAATCTTGGAAATGTATGTTATTATTTATAAATCATAGATTTTTTAAAATATATGAAAGGTTTTCATGAGATATGTTGTGTCCCCATGCACTTTGTTATTACAATTTATGCATGTCTCTGCTTCTCTTATAAGAGGTTAGTTTAACCTCCGGTTTCCTAGTAAAACTGAATTTACTGTGTCGCGAAATGATTCATGTCTAAAAAGTGTGTCGCCAGCATGAAAAGTTTGGAAAGCTCTGGAGTGGGGAGAGAGGTCTGGGAAAGGGGAGGGACTTTCCACAGATCTCTGTGGGAAAAGGAAGAACTTCTTTGGGGTGGACTCAGCTTGTATGTTAGAGGTTCCCTTGCTACCCATTTAAGCCCACGTTCAAGCACTCAGACTCACTTTAGCAGTAGCTGTAGTATTGGGGAACCTTATGGTGTAGACTCCACTTTTGATGAATCCCAGTTTGTATGCAGTTGCACAATCCTTGAATGTCCTCTGCTCTTCTAAGGGGGCAGGAGAAATTTCTGCAAGAGTCAGATAAAGAGGTGTTTTTTTTTTAAGTACAGCTATCAACTTTTGGAGATTTCTATCTATAGTATGTGCATTTTTGTAGGGCTAAACTACACCCTTCTGCAAAATGCTCCTCCATCATAGCTGAACGCAGCCAATATTGATGATATCCAGAGATGATTAGAGCACAGGGAAAAATATTTGCATGTCCAGCATGGGTGTCCCAGACAGCCTCTGAGGCAGAGCTGCAGTAGTTACATGTAACATAATTAACTTTCAACAAAGGAATAATGAAGTGGTATTTCAAAAACAATGCAATGAAAGGGGAGTAAGCTACTTTTGTTAGCATTAGCAAATCTCCAGCTAAGCTCGGAGAGCGGCAGCGTCATACAATTTCCAAGGCTTTGTTCATTTGTTGCTGCAACTTGCAAAGGTTCTCTAGACCAGTAGTTTGTAACCTTTTGTCGTTGTTGTTGTTAGGGACCCCCTGAAAATACAATTTTTTGCTGGGGACTCCAAGACTTAACACAAAATTTAAATGTTTAAATTTATATTTAAATATTCAGATATGAATATCCCATTGATTGTTGGGGTTGATTTGGCTGATCTGGCAGGCTAGGTGGGTGTTCTGTTCCTCCCTCCCAAAGTTGTACACTTGGTGGATGAAGACAACCATCCCACATAAAAGGAGTATACTGTTCTTTGATCAAGGGTATACAGTAGATTTAAATATTCAAATATTTATCTAAATTTTCAAATAGTTTTATATACATATACATATACATATATATATATATATTAAAGGTTTCTGGAGACTAGGATTCAAATCCCTGCTCAGACACTGGGTGACCTTTGGCAAGTCACATCCTTTCAGCCTCAGAGGAAGGTAAAGGCAACCCCTCTGTGAACAAATCTTACGCCCAATCCAAAAAAAACCTATGATAGGTTCACTTTAGGGATGCCATAAGTGTGAAGTGACTTGAAGGCACACAAAGACAAAATTTTGCTGATGGGGAAGTTCTTTCTAGCCATCATATCTCTCCCCTTTGAAAACTGATTTATGGCGACCCTAAGGCAAACCTATCAAGTGGGTTTTCTTGGCCATATTTTTTGCCTTTGAGGCTGAGAGAGTGAGACCCACCTGAGATCACCCAGTAGGTTTCTATGGCTGAGTGGAGATTCAAATCCTGGTCTCCAGATGCCTCCATGTGCCTTTCATTAGGAACCATTTCCTAATGAACACTATATATAATATATAACACACTAGCCTGTTATAGTGCTATTATTCCACTTTCAACATCCCATGGAATCCTGGGGTTTTCAGTTTAAACTGCAAACTAAACTGCAAACCCCAGGATTCCATGGGATGTTGAAAGTGGAATAATAGCACTATAACAGGCTAGTGCAGAAATGGCCAGGGACGCAGCAGTGGGGGTATGTGTGCATGTACCCAAACTGCTCCCTTACTTGCAAATGAGGAAGCAGTTTCAGCACCCACAATCCTGCCCTCCCGCCTGCCGCCATGTCCCCATTGCTGCTGCTGCTACTGGTCTCCAGCAGCAGGACTTTGCAGACCCCCTAGGGGTCCCTGGATTCCAAGTTAAGAACCATTGCTCTACAGGGTCTCTGCATTTACGTAGCTAGCGTTCTCCTCCCTCCCTTTCAGCCGTTGTGGTGCAAGGGCTCGCCCTCGCCTCTGCTCTTCATCCACCTCCTGGCTGAGAGCAAGCAAGCTGGGTTAAAGCTTCCTTACCCTCTCTCCCTGACCCTAAGCCCAGCTGAAGATGCTTACGTACGGTTGCACTGGGAGACCAAGCCTATCAGGTGCTTCACCGTCTCTGCCAGTGACGTCTGCTGCTTCTGTAGGGCTGTGTTGTTCAGGAGGGCCATGCCCAGACGCTGCTCCAGGTGCCCCACAAAGTCCATCTGCTTGGAAAGCAGCCTTTGCATTTCCAGCTTCTCAGTCCTAAGGCCTTGAAGTTCCTCCTCACGCTTCCCCTCTAGGGCCAGAATCTTCCTCTCTAGAAAGCTAAGAAAAAAGAGAAAGAGAAAGGATGACAAACAGCCTGGGGCCAGGAATACTCAAGGACCATGGGGTGATCCCACTGTGGTGTAACCACTGCCAGCAACAACTTCTGGCCATCACACCTCAGATCGTCACACTCTTCGTAATGGTATTGTTGCTGCCACCAAGATCCCCACCAGATCCACTTCTTTTTATTCTCTGTATAAGCCTGTTCTTTCTTTAAGGCTGCTCTTCTTAGCTCACAGGCTCTAATTCCAACATAGCAATTTAGCAACCAGGCGGTAAGCTTGATCGTGTTAAATAATAGATATTGGTTTATTAAATACAATTTAAGGGCCAGTATCCTGCACTGCACGTGCAGAACATAAGGCAAGTGTCAAGCCATGGCCATTCACAGGTTGGGTGGGAATGAGGAAGCAACTCAGACAACCAAGAAGCAGGCTGTCTTGGCTGTGAGGAGAAGAAAAATAAGGTCACTCTCCATTTGGCAGAGCAAACTTGATTCTCTTCTCTGCAGCTGCCAAGATGGGCAACTTCTTGGTCACTGAGTCAGACCCCCTGCTTTCTTCATCTAACAGATGGCCTCAGAAGTGCTCCCTGAGCATTTACATCCTAATCCCACTGATTTTGGCCCCTCTTCCACCCAATACAGCAAACTTCTTTCCCTTAGTGATCTATTTTATATCTGTACAAGCCTTGGAAATTCCACCAACCCTGCTGATAGTTCCTTCCTCTGCCTGGCTGATGCTGTTTTGGTTACAGAAAGATCCACATACATTTGCCAGTCTGGAAATATACGTTTGCAAATTAATAACAGAACTTAAAATCAGAAGCAGCCCTAACCTGTTCCTTTCTTGGAGTTTGCTGATCTCATGAGTCTGCAACAGAAGCTGTTTCTCAAGTTTGTTGGTGGATAAGGAGTTTTCCAACACTTGGATCTCCAACCGTGAGGTTTGATTGAGAACCTGGTTTGAGGGGGGAGGCAGGAAGAAAAAGAAAGCTTAGGCAGAGGAGAAAAGATGGTGAGTTGATCTCCGTGTAAAGCTCTCACCTGAATGTCATTCCTGAATAGAAATATTAATGAAATTTATAATGATCTGGTCTCCAGTTCAGATCTGTGCATCCTGGAATACTAGGCAATATTACAAATTGTGTAACATTTCCTCTCTGAAGTTCTGATTTGACACAGAATATTATATATAGGTATATCTCATTTAACAAAGCCTCTGATAAAGAAGCTCCTTTTAAGAATGCCTACCCAGTTTCCTTGTTCTTTGTCTAGCTGGAAGTTTTTTTAGCAGTATCAGCCCTGGGAGGATGGTAAAAAAGTTCTGTAGAGACACAGACCTTTGATATCAGACTGCAGCAGCCTGTCTGCATAAAAATGCAATACACAAAGCTTGAGCTGAAAAGGAGTGGGATTATTCCATAGCCAATCCTACTGTAACCTAGCATGCCTGCTTACAACAGGGAAGCTAAACAGCAGCTGCCTCCAGAATCCCTTACTGAGCATTCAAGGAACAGCAAAATGGAGAGAAAAGGGGAGAATCATAGAATCATAGAAATGTAGAGTTGGAAGAGACCACAAGGGCCATCCAGTCCAACCCCCTGCCATGCAGGAAAACCCTAAAAGTGGTCTAATCCTAACCTGAAACTTCTATTGAACTGGAACATACCTTTCCCTTCCTAGATATAGAACAGGTAAGCCTGCCTCACAAACTCCCCTTAGCATGTTAAAAAGCATAAATCTAAGGCCCTTTCCACACAGGGTAAGTAGTACGGCGTGGTGCGACCTCAGACGGAGGTCGTCCGCACTGTGGGAGCGGACTGGGTCGGACTACTTGTCGCAGTTCTGCACCTCAGTCCGCTCTGGAGCGACCCGAAGTGGCCGCGCAGCGTGCTTTTTAAAAACCTGTTTTTATAAGTTTTTCGAAAGCATGGAGCGTGTCACTCCATGCCACTCCATTCCCGTGCTCTGGTGCAGATTTGCAGGAGCGCACCAGTGCGTGCCTGCAGATCTGCCGGGGCTGGACTTCCAGCTTACCATTTTGGACGCCAGAGCCACCGTTTTGGATGCCGGGGACTGCAGAACAGCGAGCTCGCGCTGCTCCGCATGGGGATGGACTTACTCGGCTGCTGGTAAGCTCCGTTTCAGCACGTTTCCCCCGTTTCCCCCTCCACGTGCGGAAAGGGCCAAAGTCTGGTCACCAAAATGGAAATCATAAGAAAGGAAAATGGATATGTTTTGTAAGGTCTCAGGAATGCCAAAATGTGTGTTGGTTTACTTAGGCAAGGCAAAGCTTGACACGTGCTTATTGCTAGCATTGAATAAAGAGTTTTCTAAAACATGTTGAACTGCTCTTCTTTTTTGTGGTAATGGAACCTATCCCCCTTCTTTCCATGTTCTTACTGCCTCTGGTACCAGATTTTCTGTTAAAGAAGTTAATGCCCAGGAATGCATCTGCCTCGTCATCTGAGTTATTGTTGTTGTGTGCCTTCAAGTTGTTTCTGACTTACGGCAACCCCAAGGTGAACTTATCATGGGGTTTTCTTGGCAAGATTTGTTCAGAGGGGTGTTGCTTTTGTCTCCCTCTGAGGTCCTTTTCACACCTTACCTGGTGCCATGAGGGGATCATGCGAGAAGCCTCTTGCAAGAGGCACTCGCGTCCCCTCTGCTTCCCCTCCGCACCAGCTCCATGCTTGCCACAGAATATTATATATAGGTATATCTCATTTAACAAAGCCTCTGGTAAAGAAGCTCCTTTTAAGAATGCCCACCCAGTTTCCTTGTTCCTTGTCTAGCTGGAAGTTTTTTTAGCAGTATCAGCCCTGGGAGGATGGTAAAAATGATCTGTAGAAGCGTGAGCGCTCTGCTCCTTCCTTCCACTGCACAGCCGGGTACTTTCCCAAGCTGCGCTGGGGGAGGAAGCGTGATGATCGTGCATCCAGAGCCTCCACCCACAAGCTAAGTGCATGTGGGCCCTGGGAGGGACGCGCGATTGCACATCATTTTCCGCACCAAGCTGAAAATGATATCATGCGTGATCGCTGCCTACTGGCCTCAGGAGCGTCGCGCAATTGCGAGGACGTCATGTGAAACGGTCCTCGCAATCGCGTGAAGCTCCCGTGGCCATTTCGCAACAGGACTGGTATGCGAAAAGGGGCTGAGTCTATGAGAGTGTGACTTGCCCAAGGTCACCCAGCAGATTTCCATGGCTGAGCGCAGATTCAAACCCTGGCCGCCATAATCGTAGTCCACGGCTCAAGCCACTAGACTACATTGGCTCCATGTAACTGAGGTATACCTTTAAGTACTTTCCAAGTCTTGTCTGAAATACAGAAGAGGTGTGATGGCTCCTTTCTCCCTCCCCCCGCAAAGAGCAACCCTCCTTACCTGCATCTCTACATCAGTCAGTTTACGGGTCTGCTCAGCAGTTTGGTTCAGAAGGCTGGTACCAATTTCCAACATGGCTGCTGTGTGGTTCTGCACAACACTGAAGTGGCTGTCAGATATTTCCATTCTCGCGTTCTCCTGAAGGTAGCCCTCCAGCTGTTCATAAGGCACATTGAGACCAAGAAAGAGAGAGAGAAAGAGACTATAAAAGCCTGGGTTACGGTTAGGGTTTATCATAAGTTACAAGGAGCAGTTACAAGAGTGGTCTAATCCTAACCCGAAACTTCTATTGAACTGGAACATACCTTTCCCTTCCTAGATATAGAAGGAATCCAGCCTCTGGTATTTTTCCTCTTCTCTCAAAAACTGGAAAAATTAACATATTACCCTAAACTAGAACCAGGAAGTGCTATGCCTCTCCAGAGCCTAGAAATTTATCTTCACATAGTGATTAGTTAAAGCTATAGCGAACAGGAGTCCAATTAGTAGCCAGTTGTCGTTATATATTATTAATAGACACCACGCTGCATGGCAGATTGGGTCTCCAAAATGCTCCATGCCATCACTTTTGTAAATCACATAAAGTCACACAGACAAGTTCATTCTGTGCTGATGTTGATACCACCACCACTACCACCATCAGCAGCCTGCTTAAATAAGAATGTTTTTGCCTGGTGGCAAAAGGAGAGCTAGAGGCCAGCCTAGCTTCCTGAGGAAGGGAGTTCCAAAGCAGCTACCGAGAAGGCTCTCTCCCATGTCCACAGCCGGCAAGCCTGCAACAGTAGCGGGACTGAGAGAAAGCCTTCCCCTGCAGGTCTTAGGGCTCTAGCAGGTTCGTATAGGAAGATATGGTCTTTATAATTCGGGAAGTTACCTTCTCCTGAACTATAGCACTAGAGCTCTCTGGTATGGAATTCCCAGGACTTCCACAGGATTATGTACGATTATGTAAAACTGCTATAAATTGTGCAGTGTGGATACACCTACTGGGTCTTTCTTTGAACAGTAGCTTTGGAGAACTGATTAGAGGAGAATAGGGGACAAAATATTGTAGCCATGACATATTCCCTAGAGTGCTTAGAGTTTACTTTGCTGCAATTCACGTAACAAAAGGTAGCATATTTTCTGATGCTTTCCCAGCTGCTGTGGTGATATGGAACCAAGAACTAGAGATTGTGGCCCTTTCCGCACTTTACCTTCTTCCGGTGCTGAGTGCGGGGAGTGTGCGAGCAGACTCCAGCAAGAGGCTCTTGCGTCCAGGGTCCTTTGGCTCCATACGAGCTGCCTGCTCACGCGAGAGCCCTGCCTCTTCCTTCCGCAGCACAGCCTGGGAGTTTCCCAGGCTGCACTGGGGCAGGAAGCACGATCGGCATGGCACCGGAGGCTCCGCATGCCAGGTAAGTGCGCGTGGGGCCTGGGAGCAATGTGCAATTGCGCACCATTTTCGGCTTCTAGCTGAAAATGAAAAGGTGAGTGATCGGTGCCTCCCCTTCCCTGGAGCGTTGCACGATTGTGAGTGCGTTGTGCAGATCGCTCCTCACAATCGCACGACACTCCAGGCTCCCTTTTGCTTGGAAAATGCTGTGCGAAAAGGGCCTGTGTTTGGCTGCAATACATAACAATAACAAGCACATTAAAAACGTGTGGTGTTAATTCACCCAATTTCCTTCATTTTGGATTTGATTTTGTGCAAATACTAAACATTTTTTTACGAGCACATTACAGCAACTAGAAACTATGCTCTTGATAATGTGAAAAACTAAAACTAAAACCCCTCCCTTCTGATCTTTTCTTCCAAAACAAAAGTGGCACATAGAGCATTGTCTTGTGCAGGCACAATGCTTCCAGCTTATGAACATGAAAACACAATCCCCTTTGGCTCATTTTTATCAATTATTATTTCACTTTAAAAAAAAACCCACGGATCTTCTCCTTCCATGTAATGAAGGATCTGTTTGTGTTTGCAGCTTTTTGCATACTTTCCCCATATACACATTTTTTCTCTAATTTAAGGAGACAATTTGGCCAGCAAAATGTACAAACATAATTGTTCTGCCAGCTTTTTGCTAGAGTTCTTGTCATAATAAATTTTTCTTCCTCCCCCTTCATACCATGTACAATTGCATTAGCCTCTGTCATGCCCCCTACCCTGGTCTACAATTTAGATTTCAGCATAGCCCTTGAATTTGTACCATTGCCCCTTTTCTGTAGCATTTTCTCCTGCTTTTGTGACATGAAACCTGGAATTAGAGGCAATATTTGGACAAGTTATGTAAAAGCCTAGTCTCTGAGCTTCCTGCACGTGTATTACATTATACTTACATTGGCTCACAGTGTGGGTGTTTAGTTTTGCTAGTTCACCCAGTTTAGATAGCCTTGTAGAACTCTTTGCAGCCCAGTGGATCAGATTTTTCCTGTTCTGGCACCATACCTTCCAATATTTCCCGGATGAAAACTGAGAGTCATGTGGCCAAGCAACATCCATGAGTTGTCAAGATGGCGAAGGTTATAAACGAGGAAAAATGCACAAGGTAGGAGAGGCTTCGGCAGCCTGCTTTTGCCTGAGCCTACTGGGAAATGCAAGTTTCTCCCTGCTTCCCCTGCTGGGTTGAGTGCAAACTACCTTTACACTTTGAATCTGTGTGCACCAACTGAAGTAAGATGAGGATGAGGCAGAAAGGAAGAGAAGGAAGAGAGAAACCGGGACATTTTAAAAGCATCTGAAAAAGCGAGATGATAGTGGGTTAATTGGGACTGTCCCTGTTATGTGGCACACCTATAATTACCTCCTTTTAGTTTCCTGAATGAGTTCAAAATGCTGGAGGCAAGCAACAAAATAGCCTCTGGCCACACTGGTTGAGTGATGCTACGAACTTTCCCAAACTCTGTAAATGTGTGTAAATTGGGGGAAAGTGCACGCAAAAATGAATATGTTATGGGAAATTGCAAGCAAAAATTTAATATGAATATGTGTTTACAAATGCAACCAGATGTGGAAAGTGGACGAAATTGACTTATAACTGAATGCGTGCAAAATGACACAGACCAGATATAAATGGATTCATCCGTACTTAACAGTGACTTCTATAACTGGACATCGTCTGAGGCTGGCATGGTTTGGGAAGCATCTCCTTTCGTACGTACTTCCCTTAGACTGTCCATGGAGGTACTGCTGAGGTGAGCCATTTCCCACCTTTCAAGGATGCTAGAACTGTGAAGAAGACAGGTCTATGGAGCTCACCTTCTTGAGTGTTTTTCTCACTTTCATTAATGCCCTGAGGCTTAGAAGCACTGTCTGGCCACATCTGTGCTGCCGTTTGCCAGCATCTTGTCAAAATGTGGCTCTTTCAGACCACATTCCACACTCACTCATGACAGCTGGAGCAAGTTTCATTCAACTAGAATTTTTTTCCTGACATCTTTTGGCTGGCTTCTTGGACATTTCTGACTCTAAACTCCATTCTTTTAAATGCCGTGTAGCGTTTTATTATGGGTATCTGTTTTATTATGATTAAAAACTCCTTGGGGCACCATCTGCTTAACAGAAAACATGGTATATAAATTTGAAATATGTATGAAAAATAAACAGTAGACTGAACATGATGGAGATCTAAATCTCACAAGGCCCAGCTGGTGCTAAACAGTTCTGAAGCAAAAAACAGCCCAAACTGGATTCTACCCCTGATCCACCAACCATGACATCCCCTCCAATTGTTTTAATTTGGCATGGACAGTTCCCATTAATTCTCTGCCATCCTAGTTTTTCAGCTGCTTTTAGAATATTGCAGTTTCCTTCTCCTCCTCCCATTTTCCCCCTTTGTTTTCAGCTTACTTCAATTGCTGCAAACTGAGTTCAAAGGGCAGAAATAGTTTGCACTCAAGCCATTTCCGTCCTACGCTGCTATACTGCTATTATTCCATGTTAAACATCCTGTGGAATTCTGGGGTTTGTAGTTTCCTGAGTCCAAAGAGCTCTCTGGCTGAGAATTCTAAATGCCCTTCCCTGAACTGCAAACGCCAGGATTCCATAGGAGGTTGGAAGTGGAATAGTAGCACTATAACAGAGTAGTGCAGAAATGGCCTCAGTTAACTGAGACAGTGGACCTCCACGGCCCCAGGCTGAAAGTCTAACAGCATATCCCTATGCAAATAAGTTCCATTTGGTTCAACAGAGCTTACTCCTGCAAAACCAAGCTTAGGATTTCAATCTGAATGAGGCCTTTTGATCATTATATTGAAGATTTAAGGTCTTTCTTCTTTTGACTCGTTGGCTGCACTTGTAGCAGTCATTCAGCTAGACTCTATATCCTGGCCCGAATTGTTTAGATGTTGCCACCGGCATCTAAATAACTAAATGCCTGGTTATTGTGGCAACTAAGAATAATCTCCAGACAACTATGCAGGGAAGCATTACATAGTATTTCCTTTTTCTTCCTCTTCTTCTTCTTCTTGCTCTTTTATCCACTGAATGGAAAGCAAAAAATCCAATCAAACCTTCCTCTTCCTGGTACTTAAGAACCAAGAACCAACATGGTATAGTTGGACTAGGATTCAGGGAGACCAGCGTTCGAATCCATGCAAACCCACCGGGTGACCTTGGGCAAGTCGCACTCTCTCAGCCTCAGAGGAAGGCAATGGCCACCCCCTTTCTGAACAAATCTTGCCAAGAAAACTCCATGAAAGGTTTGCCTTAGGGTCACCATAAGTCAGATGACAGCAACAAAACTTAAGACCTTCAGCCACTGTCACTTATTCATTCATCCTTCTTTTGCTTCCCTGGTTCCAAGGAACATTGCCCCTTGAGCATTTTGTTGCTAGATTTAGGTTCCATGCAACTGCCAGTAACTTAGCAAGTTTATATCTAATATGTTAACCAGTTCCTTGAAAGAATTCTTAACCTACAGCAGACTTTCTCCTAGAAGAAGAGATGAGGGTTAATTTGTCATTTAGGCTGCTGCTTTGTGCTTAAGGGACAAAATGCAACTTATTCTCTTTCATCTTACTAGGCATGTGTATGTGTATAAATGTACACAAATGTGCAGATCCCAAGACCCAGCATATGCCAGGTATTGCCCTTGGTGCCTAAGAAGGTTGTATACCACTGCCTTAAGATAACAGAGGTTCCTTTTGCTGTTTTATCTTAAAAAAGACTTCTTTACAAGAACCGGTGTGGTGTAGAGATTTGACCTTTGGATTACAACCCTTGAGATCAGGTTCAGTTCCCCGCCTGGCCATGGAAACTCACTGGGTGACTTTGGGGCATCACATATTCTCAGCCCCAGGAAACCCCATGATAGTGTTGCCATAGGCTCTCCATAAGTTTGAAATGACTTGAAGGCACACAACGATGATTGCTCTTTTACACAAACAACTAAAACAATAAGTGATACTAGATATTGGGGTAGCTTGGAGTGAATTCATCTTACTGGTGCTGATGTTCAAAACAGGTTGTCAACCACCATCGTATATACAGTAGTATTTCATGGGTGAAGTTTAAAAGTCTAAATTTACAAAATCATAAAAATGTCCAGCATTTTATGAAATGCATATTAAATGACTAAACCAGAGGAAGAACAGTATGTACACTGTATCCCTAAAAATACTGTCCTCTTTTCCTTTTTCTGTTCCTTCCAGACTCCTTCCTGCCAGTATTTGTCATGTGCACAAACGGATAAGCTGGTTGCACTGTTATTTTAAGAACAGGAATACCAGAAAAAGAACTAGCATGCCTGGAGAATGACGGAAAGAGACACAAACACACTCATTGTGGAGAAAACTGCCTAGTCTTACTCAGTTGTTAGAAAGTTGACTGAGGTTTTAAGCAGAAAAACCACTGTGGTCATATTATTGTGTACTTTTGAGTCATATCCTCCAATGTTTCAGATTAGGGTCACCAGCTGATGAGCAAGAAATGGGTCTCACTGGCTCTTGTGCCTTTAACACCAGTTTGATCTGCTGAAATAAGATAGTCCTAGAGCAATAGCCATGTTAGTCTGTTGCAGCAAAACAGCAGAGAGTCTTGTGGCTCATTAAAGATGGACACATTTCTTTACGATATTCATTTCCATGGACTTATCTACTTCATCAGACGCATGAAGTAATACCACTGTTGGAGGATAAATATACCCATACTCATAATATATACCATGGGTATATAGGTATACCCATATACCTATAATTTGGGGGTGGCCAGGGTGGAAATTGTAAATAATGAAGGCAGAGAGAATTGAAATTCCAGAAATATAGGCTGGAATCCTATTGGTATCATATACCTGTGTAAGACCTCTTAAACATGCAGATGTACTTTTTGAGTTGTTGTACAATGGACTTACTCAGTTTTTGGTTGCATAAGTGAAGTTCTATAAGCGTAGTCATTTTATGTGGGCCTAAATGCTATTGTTAGTCCCAACTAAAGTTGTTATTTGATATCAAATCAGCTTTGACTTATAAGAAACCTCCCAAAGTCCCAGTCACCAACAGTTCTATTTGAGTCCTGCAAATGCAGGGTAATGATTTCTTTGGTTGAATCAATCAACTAGCCTTCACTTTATAGTTAGTACCAACTGAAGCAGAGCCACTGAATCAGCTGGATTCTCCTGTGTTTTGCTTCACCATTCAACGATTGCTTCAGTGGGTCTACTCTATCCAGAACTAGATTCCAGACAGATGGTTGCACATTCTTGGATGTTGTGTAACTTATTTGTCATTGCCGTCAATGTACTACTCTATTCTTTGGAAAATAAAACAGCCACTGTGCATTCCTCACTGCGCAAGGAGACAATAAGAAAGTATACTGGCAGGCAGACAATGGATTGCATAATGCCAGTATTCAGCAGAAAGATGATGGAATATAACCATCATGGAGCTACAAGACTGCAGATTTACGCTACAAAAGCACAATGTTGCATCTTGGCTATAGCCCCCAATAATTTCCACAATTAATCTAGCGATATTGATGTTTGGAGATCAAGTTCTTATTAAAGGCACATAAGCAGTGACAGAAGTTGGCAAGGCTACTTGGAATGGGAATAGCCACATGTTAGGGGTTAGACTGGGGCATAGTTGAGAGTCATCGGGGTCCTGGGGAAATAACAAGACTGAGCTGAACCGTTGGACAAAGTCTTGAAGCACTGATGATGGGCCAACTTGAGAACTAGCATCATTGCACTATGAAGATATAGTGACTGTCCCTGAAGAGTTGGCTGTTTAGGGTACAGAATGAAAAGGAGGGAAGCAATGGGACAGAAAAGGTTTTTTTAAAAAAATCCTGGGTTGGGAAACCAAGAAACATCTTGGTCTCTAGACTCATCAGACTCTGCCAGTGTTAGTGAGGCATGAAAGTAATTTATCAGAATCTAGAGAGACATGCGTTCACCATGTAACTTTTCCAGGTTAAGATATCTCTGCCTACTATAACATACCCCTTCTAGCTGAAAAGGGCCATGACAAAGGATAGAGTACACAGACAGGACTTGGACTGGTAGAGCTGGGGAGCTCCCTGAGCCAGCAATCTCAAAATTATGACCCTTGTCAACAGCTTCCATGTTAACGGAACAGCGAATCTGTTCTCAGTGCTGATCTGGACATTAAAGAAGCTTTCAAAGTTTCTGTACCTCCTTAGGGGATTAGGAATTGCCTGTTGTTGCTGTTGTTATGTGCCTTCATGTCATCTCCAACTTATGGCAACCCTAAGGCACACCTGTCAAGAGGTTTTCTGGGGCTGAGAGTGTGTGATATGTCCAAGGTCACCCAGTGGGTTTCCACGATGGAGTGGCAAATCGAATCCTGGTCTCCTGGGTCACAGTACAATCAATGTTCAAACCACAATACCACATTGGCTCTCCTAACCCTTTGATAGTACATTTAATGCTCAACCTAATAATAGGAGTGGATTCATTACTCCACTCACATGGAAGGTGCCATATGCCATTGGCATGTATTCTGTGGCCAGAGATAACATTCATGTTCATTGTTCCAGATTTTCCAGCCATCCAACCATGGGTAGCTTCCAGAAAGTGGAGAAGAATGTAGACTTGGGCTCAGATATAAATCTCTCCACCTGGCCTCCTTTCTTAGCTGGTCTGCATATACATTGGGCCCTTGGTATCTGCTGGGGTTTGGTTCTAGGACCCCCCATAGATAACAAAATCTGTGAATGCTGAACTCCCATTATATACAATCCCTTGTATAAAATGGCAAAATTAAGGTTTGCTCTTTGGATTTTTAAAAAAATATTTTCAAATTGTGGATGGTTGAATTCATGGATACAGAATCTGTGGATATGGAAGGTTGACTGTATACATAAATGTTAATGAGAGCGAAGTGTGTGTGTATGTGTACATAAGAGATTGTTTGGAGAGTAGGGAGTCCCCCCCCCCCCCGGAAGGGTCCTATATTCTTGAAAGATCTGTCTGTCTTAAAGGCAGAAGAGGAGGGTAAGAAAACAATGTGGCATACCTGTTTGCCCCCACCCGCATGGGTCCTAAGGAAGATTTCCATCCTTGTTTTCCATCCAGAAAGAATCCACCGCTGCTCAAGGTTCCATGGCCTTGTGTGTTTACATGCCCTGGCAATGAGGTTCTGATTGTGAGTTGGCCGGTTGCTGCCCACTGCCTTTCTGAACTTGCCTGCTGACAGAGGCACCTCTGGGTTTCTCCTGCACATGGTTCCTGAATGCGCCATGGTTCGTCCCCAATTGGCAGTAACGGAGGACATTTCTGCACTAACCTGTTATAGCACTATGATTCCGGCCGTCCCCTCCCTAAACTGCAAACCCCAGGATTCCATAGGATGTTGAAAGCGGAATCATAGCGCTATAACAAGCTAGTGCGGAAATGGCCGGAGGTGAGAAATACTTCCCCAGTAAGTGTGTCTCCTGCTCTGAACCACAAGCAGAAATTGGAGGAAAACGGGAGACTTGGATCTAACTTTTTTTGTTGGTTTGGGTGTTCATTCTTCCCAGTTCCTTTGGGGTGGTCCAGGTGATCACTACCCTAACCAGCATATCTCTGGCTTTCTCAGAGTCAGAGATTTCCGCTTTCTTTTACAGAAAGTCAGGAAAGGATGCAAGTTTATTTCTTGTATGAACTTCACCAGTCTAAAGGTTCCTTTGTCTTTCCTCAGCTACAGTTGGTCCTCCATTTCCACTAGGGCTTGGCTCCAGGACCCCCCTGTGCCTACCAACATTCATGGATGCTCAAGTCCCATTAGGTACAACGGTGTAGTAAAATGGCGGCCCTTATATAAAATGGCAAAAATCAAAGTTTGCTTTTTGGAATTTGTTCTTAAAACTATTTTCAAGATGCAGTTGATTTAATCCAGGGATACAGAATCCAGGGATATGGAGGGCTGACTGTATGTCCTTTTTGACAGCTTTACCTGAGAGTGAGCTCTTTCCCAGATCCTACACAAATGGCAGGGGCCTGTGCTGATGCCAGCAAAGGTGGCTTTTCTTGGCCATTTCCAAGGGATTCCACTATGAGGTTGCAAGCATTTTTTAAAAAAAAACACCCTCTGGCACTCAAGGAAAATTCCATTGAGCATGTGCAAAGTGCAGTTTCTCCCCAAAAAGAGGCAAATACCTGACAGCAATGTGTCTTATATTGTGAAGGGTAATTTTACTCCCCAAATAAATAAACCAAACCCCAACTAGGATCAAGTCCTTAGAGCATTCCAGAGTGCCTTTCTCCCTTGACAGAAAATAGATCTAAAACAAAATGTGGCAAAGAGTGCCTCTGAGGATCTTACGGACATGTTCCTTTGAAGAGTGCCATTTTTGTTTGCTTGTTCTCCGACAACTTTCTGCAAAGATACATTATTGAAAAAGGAAAAGAAGACTCTTTTCCTTCCCACCCTCCATTACTTGTGTTTACATTTTTCTGTACTGGCAACTGGCCAGGAGGCATAAATTCTGGTCAAGCCAATTGAACTCTGGCCAGTGAGTGACCCGATTTCCAAAGCTCCCAATTATGCACGACAGTGCAAAACTGGAAGTCTGGAATCCTAGGAATATGGTGCCAATAAATGCACTGAGATTGGCTTCTAAATAAATTTCTGTTTGTAGTTGTTCTGTGTCTTCAAGTCCTTTAGGACCACTTATGGTGATCATAAGGTCAACTCTATCATGGGCCTTTCTTGACAAGGGCCATTTCTGCACTAGCCTGTTATAGCCAGCTGGCCCCTCCCGAAACTACAAACCCCAGGATTCCATAGGATGTTGCAAGTGGAATCATAGCGCTATAACAGGCTAGTGCGGAAATGGCCAAGATTTGTTCGAAGGGGGCTTGCCATTGCCCCCCCTGAGGCTGAGAGTATGTGACCTGTTGAGGTTACCAACAGGGTCATGCTTTAAAACACACATAACAAATGTTTTTAATACCAGTTTGGAGGAGAGTGTGTGTGCATGCAGACATGTAGAACTGGGGGTGATGGCAGAGTTGCCAATCCTTGCCTCTGCACCTTTCACGGGCTCCATAGTCCGTCAAAAACATTCAAAATTGAATGTGGCCAGAATTCCATCTCTGGTTTAGAAAAAATATTTTTTAAAATATTAAACAGTGGAGTTGGGGGAGGCTGCAACCTATTTAAAAGGTGTATTGCTGTCCCTGGAGACTTTCAGGAGAGAAAATGATAATCCCCCCACCTCTCTCCTTTTGTCTAGAAAGGGGGAGCTTTGAGGATTGGGGGAGCTGAGGGCCACCAAAAGAGCCACATTGCCCACACTTTGTATAGAGCTTCAAGATCTTACTTTTTTAAAAACAGACTTCCAAGGATCCACAAGTCTCTATGGCCAGTGGGTATTTCTGGGAATTCTAGTCCAACAAATTACATTTCTAATTTGTCTCTGTCTGTCTGTATGTGAGTGAGAGAGAGAGAATATAAAAGGGTGGAGGGGGTACAAGGCCAGCCCAACCACATCTATTGCTGATCCTTCCTATGGCCATTTCCACACTAGACTGTTATAGTGCTATTATTCCACTTTCAACGTCCTACGGAATCCTGGAGTTTGCAGTTTAAACTGCACTATAACAATCTAGTGTGGAATGTGGCCCCAAATAGATTTCTCACAAGAGCACATAGCCCTGCAGGGTCAGGCTTTTGCTAGCCCTTATTCTAACTTCAATCACTTGCTGCCCTAGCTGATATAATCAGCTCATACTTTATAAGAACAGATGATTCATAGGGAAAAAAAATAATTGCAATAGTGAAGTCAGGAATTAGAAGTCTCTTCCCTTCCTGCTCTTCAGTCCTGGCCAAAGATGCAGTCTGGGGAGCAGAACTACCTTACTCCAACTAAACGTTCTTAACAAAAGACTTGGCTATTTATAGCAGGGGTAGGAATCACGTAGCCCCTCCAGATGTTGGACCGTGTGTCGCATCAGGCCTTGCTCGCATAGCCAATGGCAAAGAAATGCATTCCAGCAACTTCTGGAAGGATGTGTGATCCTTTCCCCTGATTTATAGGACCTTTGGTGTACATTTGACACAAAGACCCAGCCTCCTTTAAGAATACACAAGACAGACGGAAACAGGGACCAGTTAATCATAGCACGCACAAAGTGCTGTCCGTACACATGGTCTTGCCGTGATCCTTAAAATTGTAAAATAAGATCTTTCTTAGTATTCACCATATCGCACAGGAGAAAGTGGCTTGTTTCTTCTGGGGTGAGGACACAAGAGAGAGCCTTCTTGGTGGCTGCTCCCAGCAGTGGAATTCCTTTCCATGGGAGGCTAGGCTCGCCCCGTCGCTGGTCTCTTTCTGCCAGCAGGCAAAAGCCTTTACGTTCAAGCAGGCTTTATAATGAGTAACTTGCTGGCAGGGAGTCTTTTTGAGGTGTGCGTGCATGTGCAGTTTATTCTTCTCTTTGGTATCACTTTAAACGATTTAATACTATTGGTAAGCCATTGTTTTTATACGATGATTTTCAATTGCGCTGACATTTGACAGTTTAGTTTTAGGTGATTCTTTTTTCGTGAGCTACCTTTGGTTCCATTCCAAGAGAGAGGCAATGTATAAAATAAATAAACAAATGGTTTAAAATGCCTCTTTGTGAGTTTGTGCCCAAAGCATCTTCCAGAAGGCAGATTTTCTGAGTTGTGACTAAGAGCCTTATCGCGCCGCCCCATAAGCCACGTTTGAAATCTGCCTCGACCATTCTTGTGAGGGTAGCTGACTGTGGACGCTCTCTGTCGCACCCTTGCCATATTAGTACTTTAACAGCATCGTTAGCATGTTATTTCCATCCACATTAAAAGGCATCATTACCAACTCCTGTACCTTACCCCTCACTTCATGGCCTTTTCCGCACTAGCCTGTTATAGCGCAATGGTTCCACTTTCAACCTCCTATGGGATCCTGGGGTTTGCAGTTTCGGGAGGGGCCAGCTGGCCCCTCCCGAAACTGCAAACCCCAGGATCCCATAGGAGGTTGAAAGTGGAACCATCGCGCTATAACAGGCTAGTGCGGAAAAGGCCCATGACTGGTTCCTATAGCTGTAATAACGCCATAACATGAGGATGTTATGACCCTAAAATACAACCCACACCACACTATACCACACCACTCATGGGCGGAAGAAAGTGCTATGAAACATCTGCACCTGAACTGGTTACTGAACTATTGAATGAAAGGGGGTCATTAATGGATTATTACCACTGTGAAAAAAATAAACACATTTTCAACAGCTCAGCAACGCAACGAAAGAGCAACCGGAAAGCAACAGTATCATGCAATAAGGCTGAGCCAAAGCAGGAGTATGCATAGCTATGATGGTGTAACACCACAATGTGATAAGTTTCTTAGTCACTCTGCCATATCATGCACCCTGTCTGTGTGCACTTTACATACAAATGTAGGGTCCATAGTTTTGTCCAGCTCCTTTCCATCCATGTCAGGGTATCCACTGGGTGGGTCTCTCTACAGGTCCCTGGCCAATGTCCTGCATAGGAGATCCCAAACTCCGGTGGGTATAGGGACACTTGCTTCAAACTGCACCTTTGCCAAAGCTAAACAGGGCAATGTCCAGACTGCTGGGCATAGAATCATAGAATCATAGAAATGTAGAGTTGGAAGAGACCACAAGGGCCATCCAGTCCAACCCCCTGCCATGCAGGAACACCCATCAAAGCATTCCGGACAGATGACTATCCAGCCTCTGCTTAAAAACCTCCAAAGAAGGAGACTCCACTACACTCCGAGGCAGCCAATTCCACTGCCGGACAGCCCTGACTGTCAGGAAGTTCTTCCTGAGGTTCAGGTGGAATCTCTTTTCCTGCAGCTTGAATCCATTGCTCCTTGTCCTGGTCTCTGGAGCAGCAGAAAACAAGCCCTCTCCTTCCTCTACATGGCATCCCTTCAAATATTTAAACATGGCATGGGAAGGGAGAGTTTCCTGGAGGCACCCCATGCCCCTTACATAGAACCATGTAACAGAAGAAAGGAGAGGTATAAATACTGAGCGTGGAAAGGTATTTTCTAAACTAATTTATTCCCACTATACATTACAATGTATAAAAACAAATTCATTGTCTCTGCTTATTATTTGCAATCTAAAAGGGGTATCTCTTTCCAGGCTTGTTTTGTTAGTTTCCAGTGGTCAGCGGTGACTTCTATGTCAGTGGGGAGGTGAATCTGTTTTGGGTTTAAATCTGAATTTTAAAAGAGCTGTTCAAGGTGTTGGATTTATTTTGGGGACAGGGTCTAGCACGCTGGATAGCGCTCTTAAATTTCAGACTAAAACCCAGACTGGATTCATTAGCCCCACTGACATGGAAGCTGTGAGTTGCTACTATGTGCTACTTTTTCATTGATTTTTGTTATTTTTCATGCTTTCAAAACACTCTTAGGATAGGCAAGAGGATGGCATAAGAGCTGAAAAACATTGCGCTAAAATCCTTCTTAAAGTGCCAATTAAAAGTAACAGGAAAAACTGATTCATCACGTCACTGATAACTTTATCCCCATGGTCTGTTTTTGGAATACAGCTTTGATACATGCTTGTTACAACAACAACACATGCAGGATAATTCCTTACAGGTAATTGCATTGCTCATAATATGTTATTTCAATGCACTGTATAAAGGCGATCAAGACTTGAAGACAGTAGCTTTAGAATGTATGCTCCTGCATATATGTGCATTCAGGTTGCCTATTAACTTATGGCCATGAATTTGGTAGGGTTTTCTTAGCCGAGGAACACTCAGAGGCGGTTTTGCCAGTTCCTTCATCTGAAATATAGACTAGGGGACCTGGTATTTGTTGGTGGTCTCCCATCCAAGTACTAACTAGGGCTGACCCTGCTTAGCTTCCAAGATCAGATGGGATCTGGTGCCTTTGGGGCAGCGGTTCTTAACCTGGGGTCTGGGGATCCCTGGGGGTCAGCAGCAGCAGCAAGGACGTGGCAGTGTGTGTGCGTGTGGGTGGGTGATGAAACTGAGCCTGACAAAAGGAACAAGTGTGGACACCCAAACTGCTTTTTTATTTGCAAATGAAGGAGCAGTTTGGGCACGTGCATATGCCTGCTGCTGTCGAGGCTGTGCCTGAACAGAAATGTGAATCCTAGTCTCCAGAAGCCTTTAGTCAATAAATGAATATTTGAATATTTAAATATTTAAATCTTTGAATTAAGTCTGGCAGCAATTTATATTTACAAGGGGTCCCCCATAAAGAAAAGGTTAAGAACCACTGCTTTAGGGTATTTGCTGTCTTGAATCTTATTTAGCAGCTTATTATAGTCTTTAGATGGCTTCATGGAAAAAGAGGAAGGATCTATAAGCAATGGTTGTTTGGCTGCAACAGCTGAATGCAGCCCTTCACATTTGGAGGATGTCTAACTCTGGTTATGAACTCTCCTAGTGGTATCTTTATTTGCAGGGGCTGCCCTGGCTGCTTCTGGTTTAGTGTTCAAGCACTGGGTCAAGAGCCCCGAAAGTCCCTTTGCTGACACAATCCCACCCTTGGCCTTACCTTCTGCAGCCACTGGGTATTGTTCTCCATGATGTCTTCTAGCTGCTGAAGCCTCTTTACTGGCCACTTGGCCTCGGCCGCAGGTGGGGCATCTCTCTGGAGTGAGTTGGAAACCTGGTAGTCGGCAGTAAAGGAGTCGCAGCCCCCGACCTCTGGCAGCAGGAACGTGTAGGTGCAGGACCCACGTTGCACCCGGTGCTGGAGCCGTTCTGCGGGGTCCTTCCCCTTGTTGTGGGGTCCAAGCCCCAAAGCCCCTGGATCTGTCCCTTCCCACAAGAGGAAGAAGAAAGGGGCCAGTGTCCACCAGCTGCCCATATTATAGTTGTCCCTAAGAGAAATAATTCTCTATGTCAGAATTTCAACCTGTGCTGTTATCTGCTGCACCAATTCCTTGCAGAGAAGAATGTTCAGACAGCTCTCAGACTGGGACTGAAGGTTTCAGGAATTCTCTTTCTGCATGTAGGAAAGCCACTACAATTACTTTCTCCGAGCTCTGGCTCACGTTCTCCTGACAACTGCAGGAAGTTTTATGATTATGATTTTTAAACCCTCCCACCGTCTCCCTCATCTTGTCCCACCCCACTCCGCTCTCCCTTGCCCCTGCAGGTTTTTGGAACACAGCCGGGCTTCATTTAGAGATGCTCGCTGAGTCAAGCTCCATGTCTGATGAGATAATTAGACCACAAGAATGTACTCTCCAAAGTCAGCAGCGCTTGGATCTTTCTGCTTTGCTCCAAGGCACTCCAAATTTTCCTGGCCAGCCGGACAGGAGAAAGGAACAGTGTTACTCTTCCAACCGTGCTTAGGAGATCACTGCATAGGAATATTCTGCACTTTTGTTTCAGTGTTAAAGCAAGAATATGGGGAAGAAATCCATTTTGGAAAAGAAAGACTGGTGTGGCGCAGGAAAACTTAATATTGTACTTTCAGCATGTATATAGGTGCACGCATGTTCAGTCCAGGGAATAAGCACCAGAGGAACATAATGAGGGTTCTGAACAGTCATGCATACTATAGGACTGGTGTTTGTGTGCATGTGCGTGTTCATGTGTATGAGCACGCACGGACACAGATACAATTTGATCCCTTTCTGTCTATGCCTCTGGGTATGTACACACACAGCCACATACAGAAGGAGTTCAAATTCTGTGCTGGGGAGATCAGAATTCTGCAACCTGTATTGCAGAATTTACCTAAATTATTTTTGTTGATACTTTGTTTCATGCAGCCCTCACTACGTTGCATAATTTGGACTATTTCCGCACTAGCCTGTTATAGCACTATGATTCCACTTTCAACATCCTATGGAATGCTGGGGTTTGCAGTTTGGGGAGGGGCTAGTGCGGCTAGTGCGGAAATGGCCTTGGTTTAGCTAGTCAAGGTATAATGAAGGACAAAAAACTGCCTGGGGCTCTTGACCATTGAATCATAGGATCATAGAATTGTGAGTTGGAAGAGACCACAAGGGCCATCCAGTCCAATCCTCTACCATGCAGGAATATACCATCATAGCATTCCCAACAGATGGCTCATCCAGCCTCTATTTAAAAACTTACAAAAAAGGAGACTCCACGAAATTCCAAGACAGCTCATTCCATTGTCGAACGCTCTTACCGTGAAGAAGTTCTTCCTAATGTTTAGATTGAATCTCTTTTCCTGAAGTTTGAAGCATTGCTCCGTGTCTTAGTCTTTGGAGCAGCAAAAAACAGGCTTGTTCATCCTCCATATGACATCCCTTCAAATATTTAAACATAGCCATCATTATCATGTCACCTCTGAACCATCTCTTCTTCAGGCTAAACATACCCTGTTCCCTAAGCCATTTCTCATAGGGGTTCATGGTTTCCAGGCCTTCCACCATTTTGATCACCGTCTTCTGGACATGTTCCAGCTTGTCAGTATTCCTTCTGAGCTGTGGTGCCCAAAGCTGGACGCAGTATTCCAGGTGGAGTCTGTCCAAAGCACATTTAGAGTGGTAAGCAGAATAGAGTGGACCACTGGACATACTATTCAGTCACCTGTCTGGCTTCTGAGACTTTTGCCTCTCTGGCTTCAGAGATTTCAGGAGGCCTGGCTCACACATGTTGAAGCCGAAGAATACTAGAAATTTGACTTTAAAAAAAGAAAGAAAGAAAGCTGGACTTTTTGAAAAGCTAAATGCTGCATACATGAAGGCTCAAACTATGGAGAGACTATATTCAAGACCAGCCTTATAACATGAATGTGTGCACTAGATCTACTTTAAACTTGTGCTTGTTAATTTCTGAAGGGAAAATATAAGTGCAGAGCCAGCCCTGCCTTTAGACAGAATGAAATAGCTGCCTGAAGCAGCAGATCTTCGTGGATGTGTTGTATTGATTAGTTCCTAGAGTGGGATTGGTACCACATATTCTGCCCCATGCCTCTAACCTGTTCTTCCCTGAGCCAGCAATGAAGTATGATTGCACTGCCTGTCTGGTCAACAGCGGTGTTTAGAATCGGTGATCCCAATTTCGTCCTTTCCCTCAATCAGAAAAATATAATGGACCTGCCCTTTCACAGAGAATTCAGCTCAAAATGTTAAGAATTGCCCCATGACTGGAAACACTAGTGATGCTGAAACTAGAAACTAGCTGGGCTATAATTCCCAGTATCCACCAGCTAACGTGGCCAGCAGCCATGTTGGCTGGGAAATTCTGGAAAGTGTCATCCGAAAAGGTACCACTTCAAAGCTCAGCATTAGAAGTACAAAGGTCTAAAGTAGAGCCTGCTGTGATGTTATGGACTTATATGGGGTAATAAATGTTGTGTTTATGGGAGAAATCAAGGTAAAGTATGATTACATATTTGATGTATAGTAAATGTAACAAGGCAGGTGATTTCTTGGGAGAGGTGTGTGTATGGAATATTGGGAGTGGCTAGTGATCAGTTATTGATTGGCTAGTGATTGGCATATTTAAAAGGTTAGGATTTACAACAGTTAGCCTGAGAGAGAAAGATTTGAGTTGGAGTGAAAGATATGAGCCTGTCAGAGTTAGGAATCTGAGGGAGAGATGTGAGTAGAGCTAATTAGGGTCAATCAGGATTTAGATGTAATCTTTAGTAATCCTGTTGGTTGAGTTCAGATACATGGTGTCTATGGTGGCGGCAGTGGTTCAAGGGCAGTAGTGTCCAGTGGCGGTATTCTAAGTGTCTCACATGGCAACCACAAGGATGTCTAGAAGTTCTAGAAGTTAGTGATTGGGTGTTGATAGCAGAGCAGTAAGTGGAGGTCTTGGAATAAAGAGAATTTTTCATGTTTGGTGTCAGAAGGAGGTTAGGCAGGTGAGCTTCACACCTCCTATGTGGGATTGGTGAATGCTGTAGTCCAACCCATCCAGAGGGCACATGTGGAAGATAGTTCCTTTTCCTTTGCTTTTTTATTACTTATTTTTAAACATAAAAACATGTAAAGTCAAGTTCGACATAACGCATCACAATCCAGTCATTCTATTACAATCATTCTCGTTGACTTCCTCCTGGTGAGTCTATCCTTGACACATACTTTACTGTATGTGTCATATCTACAGTAAAGTATACACCAGCATTTATATAACCTTAACATTTATATAATGAAGATCTTTGAATCTATTATATTAATTCAATTATGCTTTACACATACAGATAACAAGAATGAGGAAAACCACAAGAATGTTCACTTTTGTGCCATCTGTAAACAATATTTGTCTTCAGTCTTTAAAGCTAGCTCTCACCAGTTCTCCCCATGTATTACATATATAACAATATCCCTATTGTTCATAAAACTGTCTCATCTCCCCTCTATTATTAGGCAGGTCATTTTGTTCATCTGTATCATATCAACTAACTTGACCACTCAATCACTAATTATTGGGAGCACTTTTTGTTCCCATTTTTGTACCAGTATGGTCCTTGCTGCTGCTGTCATATAAAACGTTGTTTTTTCATGTTATTTTTCTAACTCATTTCTGTGGAAGGGAGTTTCAGGTCAGTTATGATCTCATCTGAATGGATGGATGGAGTCCCCATGGGGTCGAGGTACCAGATACCAGGAAACAGCTGAAAGGTCCAATATACTCATATTACTTTGTTTGAAAGATTTTTTAAATTATATTTTTATTAGTTAACAAGACCAACCACTTGTTGAACACCATACAAGGGCCATTGACTTCTTAATTTTAAAAGGTAACAATTATAATACATTATAATAAAATCATCATTAGATTTTTACCACAAGGACCTTTGTGAGATGCTCTGGTGGATAGTAATTAAATGCCAGTACTGCAGCCACAGCGTCGTGGGTTCGATCCTGCCAGGCTACAGATTGGCTTAGCCTTCCATCCTTCCGCAGATTGGTAAAATGAGTACCCAGCTTGTTGGGGGCAATTAATTAAACGCATTGTAAACCGCTTAGGGCAGAGCTTTCCAAACTTTTCATGTTGGTGACATGCTTTTTAGGCATGCATAATTTTGTGACGCAGCAATTCAGTAAGTAATTCACTAAGTGGAGGCAGCCCTTCCACCCGAACCTGGCTCACAGCAGCAGTGGCAGCAGCAGGAGAGGCAGCCTGTCCCCCCACTATGCTCGTGCGACGTACTTACACACTGTAGCGGACACACTAATGTGCCACGACACATAGTTTGGAAAGCTTAGGGAGTGCTTTGCACTGCTAAGCAGTATAGAAATGTAACCGCTAACTGCTATTGCTATTGAGACTGACAGTTTGAGGCCCTCCAGATACTGTCGATAGTATTGTACCTTCTGTATATGCAGGGTTCTGTCCTAGGATGTGTGCACCCGGCACATCCATTGACGTTAATTGAACATGAGTCTTCATGAGACCTCACATTTGTGTGTCTGAAGGTTGCACCAGCAAAGGGCGCACTATTTCTATTAGTACTGATATCATAGATAATTTTGTCATCCATCACCACTAGTGGCACTCGCTAGGACTGGTGAGAGCTGCAGTCCCACAGCATCTGGCAGGGCTAGTGGTGCCCACCTTTGCTTTAACAGCAGCTCAGTCCAGTCCCCTTGCCTAAGACCCCCCATCGTGGCTGAGGAGATCAGAACCAGTATCTTTGTGCCTCAGAGCTCACACACAACAGCTATTGCAGTATAACACTTGTAACATATTTTTCTTATATAAGTGCTTTTCTTTAACCGGCTAACTTTTTATTACTTGAAACCAATTCTCCAGAGTACCCTTTCCGAAAGTAACATTTTCTTTTCCAAAACAATAAGTACCAAAATATAATTGTATTTCTGGGATGTTGCATGCTTCTGTTTTGTAAAGGTCATACAGTGCAAATTTATTCCAGTAAAAATTTATGACTCTATTATGTGGAATACCATGCTGATTGGAATTCTGCCCCCTCCAGGTTTCAATGTTCTTATACAACAACATTCCATTTGCCTGTAAGTTCCTAGTCTCTTCAGTTCTTATCATATTCTTCATTTCATAATGGAAATCCTGACTTAATATTTTGAAATTCAGTTCTGCCCATGCCTTTACTCCCACAAAATCTTTTACATCTCCCAATACCTTGATTTAAAATGAGATATGGAAGGGCTATTCTGAGTGGAAGGTTTGGTTTTGGATGTCAGGGGATCTAACTTGATGCCCTTCCCAAACTCAGAGCTTGGAAAACTTACTGTTTGAAATGACAGTGCCAAGTATTCCCCCAACCAGCAAGTTGAACTCTAGCCAGTTGGATAGAAAAGGCTTCACTTGGGAACCTGGGAATATTGGCCCAATACATGCATCAAGATTTACTTTTTGAATGTAAACACACACAAGGCCAAGCTGTTAACACATATAACAGATGTCTTTAATACCAGTTTGCTGTTACCTTTTTTGGACTACAGGTCCCATATTTCTGCAGCCAGTTGGCTGTAGGATAATTGGACTGTACAGTTGGCCCTCTGTATGTGTGGATTCTGTATCCATGGTTTCAACCAAGCATGGATTGAAAATATTGTTCTAAAAAAAATCCAAAAAGCAAACTTTGATTTTACCATTTTGTACAAGGGATGCTGTACATAATGGAACTTGAGCATCCATGAATTTTGGTATCCACGGGACTAGGGGGTGGAGGGGTCCTGGAACCAAACCCAAGTGGATACCGAGGGACCGCTGTGGTCAAATACGTATGTTCCCCAGGCTCTCCCAAAATGTGCAAAAATTGACAATATCTGAGCAATGCTTGATGAAGCTGAAACAACAGTTGTTTACTCAGAGAGGTGACTTCAGGTCTGAGAAGGGGCTTGGCCAAATGACCTGTGAGAGTGTGCTCCTGACTCTTCCCTTGAGCAGGTTTACCTGGCAGCTGCAACAGGGCACAGATCAGTGCCACCTGGCTCCCAGTTTCCCACTGGTTTAATCCATTCCTAGCTCCAAAGTACAGTCATCCCTCCACATTCGCCAGGGTTAGGGGCACAGGACTTGTGGTCTCTTCCAACTCTAGGATTCTATGACTTGCCCAAGGTCACCCACTGGGTTTCCATGGCCAAATGGGGATTTGAACCCTGGTTTCCATAGTCCAATACTCAAACCACGACATCATTCTGGCTCTCATTTAGATCAATACCCTCCAGATTATTAGTTTTTTACTAGCCTTCCTTAAATTGGATTGGTCTTCCTTAAAGCAGCCATGCTTAGATTCAAGCCATAGAAATTAATGGGCTATAATCATGGTAGTTTATCTCATTAGTTTCAATGTGTCAGCATGAACAAATCAGGATCTAACCTACCATCTGGGTTTCGTGTGTGTACAGCTTGCACATAAACAAACAAATTAAGAAGTGGGGATATTAAATCCAGTTCTTTTAGCTATGTGCATGCTTTGCATGAACCATAATTTGCATGGAATCAAAATATATTCTTCTCAGCCATTCCTTCTGCACTTAATATCTGTTATTTGTCTTCATAGCAAGATCAATATGCGTGACTGTGGACAATCATATTGCATCTCCAAATATCCACCATCCCCTCTACCAGCAACTTGCTTTGTTCTCTTGTCTCTCCTTCCACCCATCGTTTGATTCCCCCCCCCCATATTTAGGACAGAAATAACTTTGTTTTTCTGAACTGAATGTGGAAAAAGTAAAACTGGCAGGTCTTCCCACCCCTGGCTGGTATGAAAAACATGGGAACCCTAAAGCACTGTGCTTACATTCTAAAAAGCATTCAATTTGGTCACTACACTGAGAACTCGGGAAGAAGCAAACAGCAGGTCTGTGGGGTTTTGCTTTTCTTTCAAGGTCAGACCACATAATATGTTTACCGGTATCTTTTTCCTTCTTTTTCTGGCAGAGGTGCTCCCTCCAATAACAAAAGACATTTGTTTGCCATAGCATGTGATTTTTTCCTCACATATTTTGCAATTAGATTAAGTGGAAGATAAACACGGGCTTAATTTGCAAGTCTGATTGCTGCTGAGGGATGCATCTTTCAGGAAATCCCATTGTGGGAGTGGTGGGAAGACACATCCCCTCCTAATATTGAGTTTAACTCTTACCTGGTGACACAGAACTGGCCTTCCATTTGTCACATGATATTTAATCTGCATCAAAAGGCGGAGGAGTGTGCTAGTAAGAATGCTGGCTCCATAAGAGGAGATGAATCTTGTAGACATGTTAGAAGTACAGTCAGCCCTCCGTGTTTGTGGGTTTCACTTTTGCGGATTTGATTATTCACAGATTCTTTGCTGTCACGTCTGCTGCCTCTCTCTGCCATTTTTAACAGGGACTGCAAGCCTTGTAAGACTGAGAAACTGCAAATGAGGCTTGTAAGTCCCTGCTAAAAATGGTGTGGGGCAATTGTGGAGGTGGCAAGAAGCCCCGCCAGCCACCCACTTCTGCTTTGTGAAGGAACCCTGGTGCCTCAAAAGAATCCATGGTGGGTTGAATATGGTGATCCCTGTTTCTCTCTCCTCCTCTTTCCCCTTTCCCTCTTTGTACTCCATTTACATCAGTTGCCACAAAATGCAAAAGGGGTTTGCGCTCAATTAACTCAGCAATGGGAAGCGAAGAGGAGGGGGCAGAACTTTGCCCTTCCCAGTAGGCTCAGGCAAAAGCAAACTGCTACAGCCTCTCGCAGCTTATCTGTTCTTTCTTGTTACTAATGTCTGCCATCTTGACCACATTCTGATGTTGCTTGGCCACATGTATGTCCCAATCTTAAGCTGCAAAACCTTGGAAAGTATGTTATTGGAGCCAAGTTATTTTTTCTCTAATAACTACCTGAAATTCTGGGACTTATGCTTAAAATGTAGCTTTGCCACACCCAGATAGGACTTTGCAGTCCAAAGAAAACGGCAGTCAGGGTAAGCAAGGGCTATTTTGCTGCTTGTTCAAAGGGTTCCTAAGCTGTGCAAGATGGTGTGTGTACAATAAAACATAACAGCGCAACAGTAAAACAGTAATTTGAAACAGCAGTTAAAACATCTTGCAAACCAGTCCAACAGTCACATAAAAACTGGTGATACCATTAGAAAACCATTTAAAATCAGCAGTGTGTTGTTGCCATTAATCCCGTAAAATCAGGCCATTGTTTCAACTAACAACATCCCAGCAGAAAGAAATTGGAAACAAATGGGTCTTCGAGGCCACTTAAAAGACAGAGCCAATGGGTGAGGGAACATATTCCAAGTTTTCACCAAGCTTGGCCTTCATGGTGGCTTGCAATTTTGCTTAAACAATCCAAAAATGTGCCCAAGACAAAGGCCATTTCCGCACCACACTCTTATAGCACGATGATTCCACTTTCAACCTCCTATGGAATCCTGGGGTTTGCAGTTCTGGGAGGGGCTGGCTGGCCCCTCCCGGAACTGCAAACCCCAGGATTCCATAGGAGGTTGAAAGTGAATCATCGCGCTATAAGAGTGTCGTGTAGAAATGTTCAGAGTTTAAAATGATATAGGCTTAATTCCAAAACAGTGAACATCAGAGTCAATGCAAGAAGCAATACAATTTTTGTCTGGTGCTGGAAAGCCAGCCATGTAGGCAGTGAGAGACAGGATTGCAAGACCTCAGTCTTGAGTCTCCAATTTTTGTGGGTCATCTCCAGGTGGTAACAACAACATTTATTTATAACATCTTTTTCCCCTTTTCACCAAAGAGCTGAACATCAGCAAGTCAGGGACAAAGGCAATACACATAACACTATAGCGACAGTAAGGCCTTTGACAAAGTTCCTCATGACATTCTTGCAAAGAAACTAGTAAAATGCAGGCTGGACAGGGCTACTGTCAGGTGGATTTGTAATTGGTTGACCGACCGAACCCAAAGAATGATCACGAATGGCTGCTTCTCATCCTGGAGAGAAGTGACTAGCGGGGTGCCACAGGGTTCTGTCCTGGGCCCAGTGCTCTTCAATATTTTTATCAACGACTTGGATGAAGGAATAGAGGGCATGCTCATCAAATTCGCAGATGATACCAAATTGGGAGGGGTTGCTAATACGACAGAGGACAGGATCAAAATTCAAAATGACCTGGATAGATTGGAGAGCTGGGCCAAGGCTAACAAAATGAAATTCAACAGAGAGAAATGTAAGGTCCTACACTTAAGTAGAAAAAATGGAATACAGAAATATAGGATGGGGGACACGTGGCTGGATAGCAGTACGTGTGAAAGGGATCTAGGAGCCTTCATAGACCACAAGCTGAACATGAGTCAGCAGTGTGATGCAGCAGCCAAGAAAGCCAATGCAATTCTCGGCTGCATCAACAGGAGTATGGTGTCTAGATCGAGGGAGGTACTGGTACCACTCTACTCTGCTTTGGTTAGACCTCATCTTGAATACCGTGTCCGGTTCTGGGCACCCCAGTTCAAGAAGGACCTGGTCAAGCTGGAGCAAGTCCAGAGGAGGGCGACCAAAATGGTGAGAGGCCTGGAAGCCATGCCCTTTGAGGATAGACTTAGAGAGCTGGGTACGTTTAATCTGCAGAAGAGAAGGTTAAGAGGGGACATGATAGCCATGTTTAAATATCTGAAGGGATGCCATGTAGAGGAGGGAGAGGGCTTGTTTTCTGCTGCTCCAGAGACCAGGACAAGGAGCAATGGATTCAAGCTGCAGGAAAGGAGATTCCACCTGAACCTCGGGAAGAACTTCCTGACGGCCAGGGCTGTCCGGCAGTGGAATCGGCTGCCTGGGAGTGTAGTGGAGTCTCCTTCCTTGGAGGTTTTTAAGCAGAGGCTGGATGGCCATCTGTCGGGAGTGCTTTGATGGGTGTTCCTGCATGGCAGGGGGTTGGACTGGATGGCCCCTGGGGTCTCTTCCAACTCTACATTTCTATGATTCTATGATTCTATGATTCTATGACACATGGAATGAAATCCCCAACACCCCACCAGTCGCTACCTATCTCAGCACCTTAAACACAAGTCAGCGGCTCAAGCCGGTGAATCAAAGAAGGCCTTCATCTCTTTACAAAAATGGGTGAGATCTTCCTTCAACCAGAGATCCTCTGCCTGTAGATCTTAAACTCCTGGATGGAACACACCACACTAGCTGACCTGCAAAGTACTTGAGGGAGGTTAGAATGTAAAGCCTTAAATTCCAGAACCAGAAGTTTGAAACAGGTACTGGCCCAAACTGGTAACCAGTGAAGGGATCTATGTGGAGAAGAAACAGGTGAACATTTATGGAGATATAGAACAACCTGGACAACCTCAGAGGAAAAAGGGATTAGGAAGACAAACCTGCTAGTAAACTGTTACAATAATCCAGGCATGAGATAACCATGGCCTGGACAAACAGATGGGCAGTCTCAGGAAGAGAAGAGAGAAGGCAGAGAGCGTGAGAGCTCAGCATTAAGATGGAGGACATGCGCGGCATGAGGGGCCTTGTGAGAGTGAGAGAGGGGCACAGGACAGAACAGAGAGGAGCATGATGTTAGGGTAGGCAAAACATAATCATGTAGATGTAAAGGGAGGGGGGGCCGTCACAGGGGTACAAAGTTTGAGAACCACCTGGAAAGGTTTCACGAAAACTGGGACTCAGGACCAGGCCCTGAGATCTAGCATCCATAAACTTAGTGTACCCATATAATATCTATGCATGTGACAAGGTAACTAATTAGAAAATAATTGGAAGTGAAGGGGTTAAGTCCAATGCCACTTGAATAGGAAAAATAAGCGAATTGAATTGTGCTTCTGAGTAAATAGCAGATGTCTGTCTTATCTCAAATTTTAGAAACAGCCTTGCAACATCCAGAGGTCTGGGAACTAAATGGGAGTAAGCATACTCCCTCATTTTGGCTGTAACCATTAATTTGTATCACTCTAAGTAACCTTGTAAACTAACCCTTTTGTTCTCTTCTGTACACGTGTATGCCAGTCAATGATGTAATGGAAAGTTAACCAAAGATCTTTTTCTCCAGTGATGGGCGGGCTAAGTAAATGATTGATTGCTGACATAGAATGCAAAAGGTATATAGTGATGCTACCTCAATTAATCGACACAACAGCTCTGAATTAACTGTTGCCCCTTGCGCAAGGTATTGTAATAAAGCTGGCTTTTTGATTTTTCCCTGAAACCTGGTTTTCGCCACTTTCTTGGCCGCTACATTTCTGGTGCATTGGCCGGGAAACGGGGGAAGGGACTATTCTGTCCCCCTTGACGGACGTTTGGACGTCGGGGATTGCGGCCCCCCTTGACAAAACCCAGGGCGCCCTCGACCTTTTGTCGAAGAGGTTTGGTTAGGGGAGCGGTGGCATCCCTGGCGACAGCGATCCAGTCAAAGGACCTCGGGTTACAGCTGGAAACCAAGCCTCCCATCCATGGCCCTTTGGTGAGTAGTAGACCCCCCTCGTGTTTGGGAGGGGGAAGGGGGAACTATCACTCCTCGAGGTTTCGGCTGAGTACCTCTTAGCGGTGAAGAGGGAAACCCCGAAAACTTTTGGTATGGCGGAATAATAAATGAGACGTCTCAGTTGTGGTTTAATGGGCCAGATGGGAGGTTGTTTGTCTGAATGAAAGATGTGTGTGTGAAATGCTTGCAGCATTGCAGTTCTTGCGTCATGCCATGACCGTCTGGGTGGCCAAGTCAGTGCTGGAGTGACTGGGGTGAAAACCCTTTGTGTGTGGGCGCATGAGACCCCTTACTCGTGCGTCAAATCCATTCCTATTGTGTCTTGTCTGGAATTTGGGAGGAAATGGGAGGGGAGAAATCGGCACCCCTTAGAGTGTACGATAAAAGAATTTCAAAAAGAATTTAAAGGAGGATTCAGTGGAAACTTACTATTGCCATTGTAGTGTAAAGTGTAAAGAGAAAAAAAAATGGTTTGTTTCCTCTCTCAGTGTTGAAGCCATTTCCTGAAGCCCCTCCTTCTTGGGCTCTCTGTTGTTTTAAGCCAGAGAAGTTAACTCAGCCAGAGGCTGGGAAATGGCAGAAATAAAAGTCAGTGCAAAAGAAAAACCTCAGGATAGTGAGGAAGCAATGCAGAGTCTCATTGTTTTCTCTTAGGTGTAAGAAAAAGCCTGATTTTGCAATTCAGGCAGGGGGAATTTTGAGGTTGGATCCAAAGGGCTTCAGAGAGCCATTACTATGTTAATGTTACAATTAACTGGAAAGGGATCCTTTTTGTTCCATGCCAAGAGGCAGTGGGAGCAACTCTCGGCATGACAGGAAACAAGGGGTTTTTCTAGGATCAAGTCTGACCCCCATGATGGAGATTTAATGGGCCGGCAGACAGAGGTTTTGGAATAGCAGAAATAAAGTTATAGAGAGTTAATGGAAAAAGAAAATAATAAGCCCTTAAGGTGTTGCATGGAGACATGCCAGGAGTTGGAAAAGATTCTCCTCTAGCAGAGCTCAAGCAGAGTCTATTATTTAAAAAAAAAAGAAGAAGCTGCATTTGAAAAGGAAAGAAGGAAAAAAGGAAGGAACTCTGCACACACCAGGAATTCCCCCTTGCCCCTCCTTTTGAAAGAGGAAAGGAAAGGAAAACAAAACAAAACTGACAGCCCTCTTTGAAAACCCATGCTCAAGGCTCCTTTTAGAATCAACGCAAGGGGGGACAGGTAGTTTCTCCCCTTTAATGATAGAAGCAAAGTCTGTTTCCTAGTAAATTCTCTCATGCCTTAGAAAAGGGAGAAAGGAGACTTCACTGAATATTTAATGAGCTGTCAGTTTGCAAATTCCCATCCATTCACCATCACTTGAGACTGTGTATGCAGTGGTGGACAAGACTTAGAAGAAATTTGGAAGAGGTTCAACAGTGCCAGCAGCAGAAGTCCAAGTGGCCCCTAACAGAGGCACTGGTGCTGCTACCAGTGAGTTCAGAGTTATCAATACACACCCTTCACCATGTCAGACCTACTAAGTAATAGAACTTTGCTCCAGAATCATGGCCTCACATGCCTCTAACTGGCAGGACTGTCAATAGTTGCTTTTGACCTTGTTCACTACTGAGGAGTGGAGGAGAATAAATCCAACATGAGGAATGGCGAGCCAGCCGGGAGGGCACCAGAGAAGAGGCAGAGTTCCCCTAGCTGATCCAGGGTGGGATCCAAATAATCTTGACCAGATGAATATGCTCACTGATTATCAAGTTGGTGGAAACAGTGATAGAAGGGATGAAGAGAGCTGTTGAGACTCCAAGCAGGCAGGAGGAAGAGGCAAGTGGAGAGAAAGAAGACAGAGGCCTAGATTGGGAAAGTTCAGGAATGATGGGCATTGTAGTACCTGAACAAGTTTTCCCCAAGAACCCTTGGAAATTCCAATGCAAAAGAACAGAGAGGTAGAGCCCCACAGAGGCCTTGGAGCGGCAGCTCTTTAGGAGACAACCACGCTCCACCCCCACCGGATCCTGTCTGCATGCCTGTTTGCCTGTCCTACCCTTGAGGGGACAGATGGGGGAGCAATAAGACCAGCAATAAGGAGTGAAAGCCGCTGCTAGCATTAAGAGGCTTCCTGGAGGAGAAGCGATGTGAAACAACAGCCCCCCCCAGCTGAGGTGCCAGTCAAGGAGGGAGGGCAGATGGCGGGGGGCGAATGGAAGCGGCGGATGCAGCGGAGGCTGAGAGGATGCAGCCGACAATAAGAGCAGGAACAGAGGAGTCAGTTTCGGAAAGGGGGGGGTTCACCCCCTCCCTTCCTAGTTCGTCTGATGTTTGGAATTTTAGAACCAGGCGAGAAAGAAAAAGGAAATAAAATGCAGCCAAAAGTTCAGGAGCTGCAAGGGGCTGACGAGGGCAGAAAGGAGCAGCTTAGCTGCCTACGGCCATCCACCCTGAACACGCCCGATCTCGTCTGATCTCGGAAGCTAAGCAGGGTCGGGCCTGGTTAGTACTTGGATGGGAGACCGCTTATGAATGCTGGGAGTTGTAAGTTTTTGTAAAAATCCAAAATGAGTAGAGGTTGGAAGATGAGAAGGTGGTAGGAAAACCCAGAAGAGGAAGAGGGTCTCTGGGAGCGTGCCAATGTGCCCAGTGTGGGCAGAAGAGGCATAGATGAGAAAAATCTGGACAGATGGTGAAGACAGTCAGAGAAGGATGTGGATAAGTGGTGGATATGTGGAAGAGACAGCAGGGACCAAGTGAGAGGTGATGTATGGTGGGAATCCTTTGTGGAAGATGACAGCAGAACTCCATGAATAATGGCATTGGTCAGCAGTTAAGAGGAAAAGTTTTGTTCTTCGCCCCATAAACTGCAAAGGGCAAGGGCTCGGAGTTGTGACATTCTGGTGAGAAACGTTGGCAGCAGAAGAATGGAGAATACGGGAAAGGGCCGAGTCAGAACTGCAAAGTAGCGCCCCTCACCAGTTCCCGATAAGATGGAAAACTGGAAAGGCTCCCTGGTGCAGTCCCAGCGGGATGGAGGAGGTGATGGAGCACCCCTAAGCTGGGGATTGTGGGTTGAGTCCCACCAGGGTCGCCACTACGAGCAAGCTGGGAGAAAAGGTGACGGAGCACCTCGTGAGTTGGGAGGGAGAAATAAGGGAGCATTTCTGAGAGGCGATAGAGCGCCTCTCCAGTTTGGAAGTGGAGTTGCAGTTAAGGGACTCTGGCTGAAGAAGGCAGAGGAGGAAAAGAGATGCACGCTGTGAGACAGCTAACAGACCGACAACAGCCCTGAAAAAGCCCACGCATCATACAGGCTCAAACAACAGACCTGCATTTGTCCACCAGATCATCAAAGATTAAATTACTGTGCTAGGAGTCCCCGGAGGAGTCACATTGTACCTGCAAGACCTCAGAATTTAAGGAAACTGGAGAAGATGAAACAAAATCCTGGAGACTCGGTAGTTCAACGTGTATGGTCCAAATAACAGCCCTGGCTATGTTTTTGGACTGGATGCCAGCACAGGACAAGCGGCATGATACCACATTAATCTTCTGAGCCCATTTTATAGAAACCTTTCATTCTCATTCCATGTGCAGCCCACAACAGAGAAACCAGGAGTGTTTTTGTTTTTTCCCAGAGCCCCATCATGATGGGGAAGAAGGATGCAATATATACTTCACAGAGTCATGAAGTTGTCACCTTTCAGCAAAAGCCCTTTTGGATGGATTAAGGGAACATAACTCTACAGAAAAGGGTTAGTGTGTTAGGGAAAGCTCTGAGTACAACAAGGGAGAAAATGTTAAAATAGGGGCTTCTTTCCCTACAAGCACAGGCGCACCCTCTCAAACCAGGAGACATGGGTGGGGACCTATCAGGTAGTAGTGACAACCCCCACTGTGGGAAAGGTGGCCAAGATGCTAAACTAGGGACACATGCATGATCAGATCTTGAATGTGGAAAACAATAGATTGAGACAGGTATAGGAAGGGCAGGAAGTTTGGTTTACCTATTTTATCACTAGGGATTGGAAGATATGTGTATATGGCAAATAGGCATGCCCAGGGAAATGTCTCAATGTTAACTTCTTTCCACTTACAGCATAGGCTTTACTGAGTTGTGGAAAAAGGGGGGTTGGTCCTCCATAGTCAGTGCTGGAAAGCAACCAGTTTTTACAATGGCAAATGGGTGTATGGTCAGCTTCTAGGATGAAATGATTTGGCCACTGAGGGAATCAATTTTTCACTTGGTGCACAAACTGATATAATTTGGCTGGCCAAAAATGAAAAGGATTCACAATAAAAGCAACAGGTACATGACAACACATGATCCCCATGGAGGGAATTGGTTTTCATGTAAAGCAGGTGCTTGTTGGCTGTCAGCTCAGCATGAAACTATCTCTTCAGTTGTGAAGGGGTACTCAGTATTTTGGTAAAATATAACCTGTTGTCATTATGTAAATAAGTTGAACGCAAAGAGGGAAAATGTGTTTTGAAGTATGCAATATAGGAAGAACATTCAACATTCTAGTGGTCTGCAGGCATGTGGACAAGATTATTGGGTTCCTTAGTAAGTATGGGTAAAAGCACTGTATGCAGAAGTACTTTGCACTAACATAATGGCTTTCCTAAATCTGCCAGTCTTTACTCTGCATGTTAAAAGTGTTGTTTTTTAATCCGTAATGCTCAAGTCAATGGAAGAAGGAAGTTGATGTGTATGCCTAACTGGTGGTTGCAGAAAGGGAGTCAGAAGAATTCTGGGCTAGGTGATACCTTTGACGCTCCGGAAGCCGCCAAAGTGTACACCAGACCCAGCAACTCCTGAGGAGAGAAGAATTCTGGGCTAGATTTAAACTGGCACACCGGAAGCTGCCAGGCAGCGTACATCAGATCCAGCAACTGCTGTGGAGTTGAAGATTGGGGCTAGATTTCTGCTGGGGTTACACGGACGCTAACCTCTCTACGCACAAATCAGACCCCCTCCGTTATTGGGAACAGCGTGTAAGTGTGTAATGTGTGTTAGTGAATCCTAATGCTGCTATGTATGCTGCTGCTATGTATCACTTGTGCTATAACGAAATAGGGAATAGTACATGCTTGAAATTGCAAAGTTTTGAATTTAGCATGAAGGGGGAATGAAGGGGTTAAGTCCAATGCCACTTGAATAGGAAAAATAAGCGAATTGAATTGTGCTTCTGAGTAAATAGCAGATGTCTGTCTTATCTCAAATTTTAGAAATAGCCTTGCAACATCCAGAGGTCTGGGAACTAAATGGGAGTAAGCATACTCCCTCATTTTGGCTGTAACCATTAATTTGTATCACTCTAAGTAACCTTGTAAACTAACCCTTTTGTTCTCTTCTGTAACGTGTATGCCAGTCAATGATGTAATGGAAAGTTAACCAAAGTATCTTTTCTCTAGTGATGGGCGGGCTAAGTAAATGATTGATTGCTGACATAGAATGCAAAAGGTATATAGTGATGCTACCTCAATTAATCGACACAACAGCTCTGAATTAACTGTTGCCCCTTGCGCAAGGTATTGTAATAAAGCTGGCTTTTTGATTTTTCCCTGAACCTGGTTTTCGCCACTTTCTTGGCCGCTACAGAAGTACACCTAAAAGGCAGTGATATGCTGAAGTCTTTTACCCCAAGTCTCAAGTCAAGTCTGAAGTCTCTACCTTCAAGTCTCAAACTGAGTCTCAAGTCCTTGCAAGACACTAACAAGTCAAGTCTCGAGTCAAGTCTTAAGTCTGGGAGCCAACTCTATACCCCAACCTGTGTTCCAGAATTTCTGAACAGAGTCAAATAAAGTCGGTTTAAACCATTTAAGTAGAGTGGGCCCCCTGCTTTTGCGATTTTGCCATTTGCAGCTTTGGAAGTGAGGAATAGGATGCTTCTTACTTCCCATTTGCAAAGCTGGAGGCTTCTTCAGAAGTGAGGAATAGGATTCTTCTTATTCCCCATTATTGAAGCTTCAAGAGCTTTAGAAGGAAGGATCTTTCCTCCTCAAGACCACTGCCTAACACATTTTCTCTTCCCCAGGATTCCATAGGATGTTGCAAGTGGAATAACAGTACTATAACAGTGCAGTACGGAAATGGGCACTCTTTAAAATTTGATTAAAATTTTTTTCTTGATTCAATGAATCTCCCAAAGGATTCTGCCCACAATAAATGAACAAAAGAATGGGCATTAAAGTCAGTCAGCCTGGGACTGGATCTAATGACAATGAGGTTTGTTGTAGACCCAAGAGTTTTAATACTGAAATGTTCGCAAACTGTAAATTCAGTCCAGATATGAAGACCTCTGTAGAGCTGGAACGAAGTATTGCATCAGTGGCTTCTACATCACAACAATTAAGCTAGCCAAAATATTTGCATTTCAAGGCTATTAATGAGCATAACCGCATACAAAAATCTTTTAAAATTTAAAATACGCAGGCGTCAGTGGTCTGGATGGGATGAGCTGTTCTGCAAGATGTATCACATAGAGGAGACAGGAAAGCAAGATGAGCTGTTTAAACAAGGGCTGCTAGCCAATTAAAGAATCCTTAACTTATTAACCAACTGACTTTTAATCGATCCATTAATTAACTTCATGTAAGTAAATTGCATACCACCAAAGTGCCACTATATATGCCTATACTGAGATAGTGAAGAAAATATGATAATATGAATACAAATTCTGTTTTAAAGTCTGAGCGCCAGTGTTGCATAGAGATTTGAGCATTGGACTATGATCCTGGAGACTAGGGTTGATTCCCCGCTCAGCTGTGGAAACCCATGGGGAGCCTTGGGCATGTGACACACTCTCAGCCCCAGAAAACTCCAAGATAGGTTTGCCTTAGGATCACTGTGGGTCAGAATAGACTGGAAGGCACACAACAACAAGAGCAGAGGACAAGGACTTTACACACACAAAAAATACTCTATTAGAAAAACAGATCCAGCATGCGGTTTGAGTGTTGAATTAGGACTCTGGGAGACCAGGGTTCGAATCCTCATTTGCGACGAAAACCCATTGGGAGACCTTGGCCTCTGGGGTCATGCTTCAAGGAAGACAATGGCAAATCTCCAAATAAATCTTCCCAAGAGCTTATGATACCACCTTCATCAAGTTAGAGGCCACTTGAAGGCACATAAGAACACAACAACAATTATAAAATATAAATTGGTATAAAAAATATAAAATCAGATATAGGAAGCCCCTACCTTTTGACACCCCATTATCAACAGCCTCATGATGACACTGAATAATAATTCAAGGGTAAAGGTAGAAGCCAGAGTATGGACAATTGACTTCTGTGGAATGTAACTCTTGGAAACCACAGGGCGCTGTAATCCAAAAAGTAACATTTCCGTCCTCTGTTAGCAACCAAATATCTGTCTATTTATCCTAATAAAAACATTACAGGAACGCCCCACCTTTTGATGCCCTGTCATCTGACAACTTGCTCTTTTGGTGCTTCCAAATTAAGGAGAGGTTCCATTAGTTTGGCAGGAGTTCTGCTCTCTCATCAGTTCTTCTTGTCTGCAGAGGCTCACTTGGAACCACTCGCATGCATGCAGTGCTTGCAAAGTGAGCTGAGAGAGGAGAAAAAGATGCTAACTCAGCTGAGAGACTTTGAAAGCAGTGTGCATGTGATCAATCCCAAGAGAGCGTCCATAAGTCTTTAATGCTCCCTGTGGTAGAGCATGTGATTCCACGCAGCTTTTCCCAGTGTCAGTCGTGGGCTGTAGGTATTTGCTCCTGAAGCATTTCTGCCATCTAGAAAGCAACAGACATCCCATCTCAAAGGAGATGTGGCTGCTTCTTCTCAAACACCTGTGGGAACTGCACATATTCAAAGCCTGGAAAAGTTATTTTTTAGTGTTGATTTACCAAATTTCCATTGAATCAATGCATCTACTCTCATAGACTAACAGTTGGGAGTTAGCCCATAGATTATCATCTAGAAGAGACAGCAGTACTCTGCTGGTGCCAATGGGTGAGCCATTAAAACTATGACTTGAGGATAATCTTTACTTGAGTAGGATAATATCCAAGTCTTCACTGGAAACTAAATCTGTGATTGTCAACTTGGGGAATTATGTCATGTGCATTAAGCGTTTATAATTTCTATACATTCTGGCTTCCCCTTTTAGTTTTGAAAGTGATCCTTGTCATGATGAATTGATTTTGGCTGAAATGCATGACTGAATTTGGACATGTCTCTAGAGTGACCGGCTGGTTTTTACAAAAGATGCTGCAATCATAATCACACAGCATTGTTTGGTTGATTCCATTTCCATACATACATATATATATACTTTTAATGAAATAGGATTCAAGCTGATGTTTGACAAATAGCAGGAATACTCAAGATGTCTGATTGTCACAGCACAAACTTTTCACACCTCCTGTATCTTGTACATTAGCACTTTGAAGATTCATTTCCCATCATTTCTGAAAGAGTGGCCAGTCTTCCCTACTACCCTCAGTGCAGATCAGGAATAGGAATAGAAATAAGATCCCAATGTTTTCTAAGTAGATAAGGCTAGAATTCTGTATCATCTACTTAGTTAAGTGTACCTAGCTGTAACCTCTTCTGAGCTGCCCTCTCTACACATCACAGAAAACATCATTCACCGCATGCTCCAACTGCTGGCAGAATGGGCCTCCTTCTCCCCATGCAGTTGATGCCTGGTAAGTTCAGTTTGGGAGGGGGAGTTGTGATTGTGGTAATAGTTCCACAATCATGACTGGACATCTTATCACACCACGGTGTCATATCATCATAGCAATAAATTAGTCCCACTTTTGTCTCAGCCTTATCACACAATGTCGCTGCTCTCCAAGCGCTGTTGTATTGCATTGTGTTGCAAAGTCATTGCAAATGTGTTTACTTTTCACAGTAGAAATAGTCTGCTAACGACCCCCTTTTAGGCAATAATTCAGCAACCAGTTTGGGTGCAGATGTCTCATTGCACTTTCTTCTGGTCATGAACCAGTAGTGGGTGTGGGGTGGGTGTGCAGTAGGATTGTGACATCAAAATGCTATGGCATTATTACAGCTACAGGAACCAACCATGCAGCAAGGGGCAGGATACAAGAGTCAGTAATGATGCTTTAACAAGGAGGAAAATAACATGTGAGTGATGCCATCAAAGTGCTAACGTGGTAAGGATGTGTGAGAGAGGATCAGCAATTAGCTACCCTCATGGGAATGGCTGGGGCAGATGTCAAACAGAATAACACAGCAAAAGAAGGAGAGAGATGAGGCCCTAAGTAGCAATTGTGATTAGGGAACAGTTACTACAGTGTTAAGAGTGCTTTATTCCACTTTCAACATCGTGTGGAATTCTGGGGTTTGTAGTTTACTGACACCAAAGAACTCTCTGGCTGAGAATTCTACATGTCCCTTGCTAAACTACAAACCCCAGGATTCCATAGGATGCTGAAAGTGGAATAAAGCACTCTTAACATTGTAGTGTGGAAATGGTCCTAGATTTACTTATCTGTAACAGTTTCGTATTCACGGTCCCTACTCAATCATGATTTTGACACTACAGTATTGCTACATCAGGTTTACGGGGGGAAGTGAGTCAAGAAAAGTTACGTGTGTGTGTGTGTGTGTGTGTGTGTGTGTGTGTAATGTATTAGCTGATACAGTATTCTGACCATAATAGTATAAAGGGATTAACGTTTTGCTCTCTGTTCCTTTTTATCTTCTTTCTTGGTTGGTGACTGCAATCAATAACATTGACACTGGCAAATTAGTTTACCGTACTTTGTTTTGTGATTGATTATCCGGAGGGAAAGAGAGGCTTTGTTGGTAAGTCTGATTGCTCAGGCATGAAGCTCTGCCAGAACTGTGTGTTAGAAACTAAACTGTGCTTGCAGCTTCTAATAAAGAGCTGTATTGAATATATATTTTGATAAAAGAGTGCAAAGTTCACTTTTACCTTTAATATATCATTAAATGTTCAGCTGGTAGCCACAGGTGACAGGGAATCCCACACAAAAGATTTGCAAACTGACTGGCACAGCAGAGATGAAGCACACTGTCTCTCCTTTAGTGCTGAAATCACGTGGGCTGCCAAAGAAGGGAAGACAACGCCTTGGCACCCAGCATGGTTAACGCATGGGTACCAATTCAATCTACAAGAGCAAGCATAGTCAGAAGGAAAGAACTGTGTACCCTTAAACAGCTACAGTTCTCCCAGTCATACTAAGACTACAGTAGACTCTAGGACAGGGATTCTCAACCTTGACTCTCCATATGTTTTGGAAGTCAGCTCTCAGAACACAGTCAATAGTCAGCATTGCTTGCTGCTGAAGCCCAAAAGATCTGGAGAGTCAAAGGCTCTGAGAACCACTGCTCCAGAACATCTCAGACTTCTTGTCTAAACTGCATTTGGATCACATCTTGGGTCATTTTGGCCTTACACTGTTAACAGTGCTATTATTCCACTTTCAACATCCTGTGGAATTCTGGAGTTTGTAGTTTACTGAAGCCAAAGAGCTCTCTGGCTGAAAATTCTAAATTCTCCTCCCTAAACTGCAAACCCTAGGATTCCACAGGACGTTGAAAGTGGAATAATAGCACTATAACAGTGTAATGCAGAAATGGCCTTGGGCTGGGCCTTAATGCTGAATGGCAGTCTGTGTGGAGCAGGATCCTGCCTTCTTTTCAAATTAAAATCCCATTCTTGCATCCAGTTAGCTATGCCTGGAGTCAGAGAACTTGGGGCACAAGGAAACTGGATAGAAAAGCAGACAAATCAGGTTAAGTTGGATTGGGCTCCCTGTCTCTATGTTCTGATGCTTATGAGGATCTCCCACAAAGAGCAGCTTGTCTAGTTGGAAACGGGTTGGCAGACAGACCACAATGCTTCAGTTTGGGATGGAATCCAGATCTCTCTCACACACATGCATGCTCATCCATCCTCATCTGGGTAAAAGAGCCAGCTGGGTCAGATCAGGTTTGACAGCATTAGAGTTCTTCGTCTCTTCCTTTTTCTCTGTGCCAGACAGCAGGAATTAAGACACAGTAATGGATGGGCAAGAAAGCAACAGGCAGAAAACTCCAGAGGCCTCCTAAAGGACCCTCCAAGAGCCTTCATCCTCCCTCCCACCCTTTGTGGCTGTTTGGACAAGAAGTCAGAAGAACAACAGGTATATCCATCATTTGTCTTTGGTAGCCCAGCTTGGCCAAGAGCACCTGGAGCCAACGGTCTTGGGACCATTCTTCTCACCGTGATGGGGTTAGACTTTACTGTCAGCACTTTCTCTGGACACGAAAGGAGGTTTCCATGAAGATTTTTTTTTTAAAAAAAGAGGAGGACAACAGCCACCTGTCAGGTTGATGGGCCACAGCTTGAGCTCCAAATGGAGAATAAGAAAAGAAGGGTGATGACAGCTGTAAGTGAGCACTTAAGACACCTCTCTTGGCTGTAAGGTGATCTCAGTTGTGCAGTGTAAAGGACAAGATGTGAAAACCAGCTGCTGGTTCAGCCATCTCTCTGGCACTTCTCTTGAGTTGAAGGGGGTGGGCTTCATTTCTCAATCACTGTTGTTGTTTTAAGCCAGCGGTGGGCAAAACTTGGGAGATCCAGGGACCAACATCCCCACTGCTCCACAAGACCCCAGGTAGTAATTTTGCTTCTCTCTAGAAACCAGAAGTCACTGGGAGTTCACTTCCAAGGTTGGAATGACGAGTGGAGGGATCCACCAGATATGGATGTTCCTACACTAAAGCAAGCCTTGCATCACGCTTTGGAGAAAAATCACAAGTCCTAATCAGTTTTCCTTTTTGGCCAAACAGCAGCAATAATGGGGACAGAGGAAAGGAACCAGGGCCTTCAGAGCCCTATAAATGGCAGCATCCCCACTCTTCTTTTAAGCAACAGGGCCAGCCCATTGAGAGACACTTTTCTCAGTCCCGCTAGGCTTGGTTGTTAGAGACTTAAGACAGGGACTTCTTCTTGGTTGCCCCCAGGCTCTGGAATGCCCTTCCTAGAGAGGTTAGAATGGCCCTTCCTTGCTGCCCTTCTGTTGGGAGGCAAAGCCTTTGTATTTCAAGATGCTTTTAAGAAGGAAGGAAAGAGCTGTATATGCCTCTCCTGTCCTGTAAGGCAAGATGACTAACTACGGCTGTCATACTTTGGCCATATCATGAGAAGACATGACTCACTAGAAAAGATAGTAATGCTTGGGAAGGAGGAAGGCAGTAGGAAAAGAGGAATATCGCATTACAGATGGATAGAATCAATCAAGGAAGTCATGTCTCTGAATCTGCAAGACTTGCACAGGGCAGTTGATGATAGGGTGACCTGGAGATCTTTCATTCATAGGGTTACAACTTGACAGCAGTTAATAACAACAATTTTTAGTTTGTAACCTGAGTTCCTGTTTTGGAGAAAAGGTAGGATATTGATGGTGATGTTCATGGTGATGATACTATTAAGTGGAGTGAAGTATCCACTACGGGCAGCTGATGCTAGGGGGCAACTGTAGCTTTTGAGCCCCTTGGCCATTCCCGTCTTGGAGGACAGAGCTGTATAAGCCTGTCCTGTAAGCCATGATGACTAAACTGAGGCTGTCGTACTTTGAACGTATCATGAGGAGACATGACTCCCTAGAAAAGCAATAATGCTCGGTTAGGTGGAAGGCAGTAGGAAAAGAGGAAGACTGCATTACAGGTGGATAGACTCAAACAAGGAAGATGCACCCTTTAATCTGCAAGCTGTGAACAGGGCTGTTGATGATAGGATGACCTGGCGGTCTCCCATCCATGAGTCGAAGTTGACTTGACAGCAGTTAACAACAAATTCTCTAAACAAAAGTGCTGCTCTCAGGTGGGCTGATGGACTCTATCCCATTCTTAGTGTTGAATCACCTGCCCTTCCAGTGGATTTTGCTGCATCTTGTCCTTTGCCTTAGGCAGGAAAATGCCCTGCATTGGTGTCTTCATCTGAGTTTGTTCAGTGGTTCCTTCATCTTTGAAAGCAATCTATTTCTTTCAAGGTACAGGCATGACTTTAGGGGTTGCAGGGATGATTCCTCTGGGGCTCCAACCAATCAACTTCACATGCAACTGGCTTCCATGTCAATGTTGTCAAATGGCAGTGTGGTTCTTTTCCCCCCTTGGAGCTCAAGCCTGGAGAGAAATGGTACCTTTAGAGGAAAGGTGCATCCAGACCCCGGGCTTCATTCACGCTTTGCCTGCTTTTGGCTGACAATTTAAAAATGTTACAGAAAGCAGTTCAGAGATGTCAATGCTGGGCTTTCTTGTGCTGATTTGTAGATATACTGAAACTGCATAAACAAAGTCAACTCATAATCCATCTCAACTAATCTGACCTGTATTTTTGAATGTTGCTTGCAGTGTCAGCACAAATCGGATTGTATCTGGGTTTTCTCTGCAATGTTTTATGTTCCCTTTCCACATGATGCCATTATCCCCTTTAACTCTCCTTTACACAGGGGAAACAGCTTGGGGAATTGGGGGGGGCGGTTGGACATACCGGCCTTTGTCTCTGTAATTTCTCATTAGAACTTAAATTCCACACAAATATTGGAGCCGTGTGTGTGTGTGTGTGTGTGTGTGTGTGTGTGTGTGTGTGTGTTTGCCCAGGTTTGCCATCTCTTGCTATTTACAGTGATTTCTTCAAACACAAAAATTACTCTACTGCCTGGGTAAAAGCTCCGTAAATTATAACAGAACACTCTCCTCATGTATCTGGAAGGCCTTCTGGAGCTATTAGGGTCTTCAACAAATGCAAAGAGCAAGAAACATTCCTTTCCTGGAGGAAAAAGGAGGAAATGGTGAGACTTTGTTGATTTTGGAAGCCCTGAAGTGCTCTGAGCCTCCATTAAGTCTAAGCACCATTGTCAGCTCAAACCATTGCTAAGAAGCACATTTCGGAGTAGGCCTGTGTGGTGTGGTAGTTGGAGCATTGGACTATGGCCACTTCCGCCTCAAATGCCCCTCTCTAAACTGCAAACCCAGGGATTCCATAGGAGGTTGCAAGTGGAACAATAGCGCTATTACAGTCTAGCGTGGAAATGGCCTGCAATGCTGGAGACCCCCAAGAACAGATCTTCCCTGTGACAGGGTTTACTTCTCTCTCTTAGATTGGCATGGCAGGTCCCCAGTCTGATAAAGCACCCTGTCTTTTCCACACCACTCTGCTTCCCCCTATTATAAGACCACCTTTGTGTAAAAGGGTGAAGCCTTTCAATGGTTATTTAGGACCCCTTTATAGTTCTATGGCAGCGTGTTTTCTGTGTGTCTCTAAATAGTATACACCACTCAGCGGAGTCAGTATTTATAAAAATAAACTGACATTTATTAAGATAACGGACAGAACAAAGTATTGGGTTCATATGCAGGTCAAAATTAATAAAATTCTTAGAATACTTTTAGTCAGTTTCCTTATATCTTTAAACTCTCATATAAGCACAAGTATCACAAACAGCCCTTTGGCTACCCTCTCACCAAAGGCTCAACCCCCAATCTAAGTCGCAATATCTGAGCAGATTCTATAGCAGTTTAATTACTCTTCTGCCTCTCTTTAGGCTTTCCCTGAGAATTAAACCCTTCCTGCAGAGTCACCCTCCTTGGCTGACTGAGGGCCTTTACTTCAGAGTTCTCTCTGGTAAGAATTCACCTTGGAGGGCTGCCCAAAAGACAATCAGTGTTTGTCTTTATATATCTTTTCCTTTCATCATCATCCCCTCCCACACACTATAGGGCTGGATTTCTCTCCTGAGGAGCTATTCTGGTTGCCTGGTAACTTGTTTCTGGGTTTTTATGGCACTCCAGATAGCCACAACCCCAGAACTCTGTCACACTCCCCATCTCAATTTTAAGTGGGTGATAAATCTCTCTCAGGCAGCTGATTTGGAGTCTCATGAAAGGGAATCAGTTCTTGGTCATCCATTTTGTTATATCGGGTGAGTATTCCTTATCCAAAAATCTAAACTGTTCCAAAATCCCAAACTTCTGAAAAGCAGAGCCCCATGTTTTTCCTGCAGGGAACACATGAGGAAATTATAGAAGCTCACCTGGGACTGTGTGCACACATGTTGTTTGTGAAGTCTTTCCATCACCTTGGCACTCCTCCCCCCACAACTCATTTTGGATCCCATGCACTGCATGCAAAGGGAGCTGAAAGCAGAAAAAGGTGGCAAGCTGACAGCAAATGCAAATGTGCAATGAACGCGAATGTGTGCAGTCCCAAGTAAGCTTCTATAATTCTCTCATGTTCCCTGCAGGAAGAAGACTGGGTTTCACTTTTAAAAAAACTATTTGAAATCATAGAATCACAGAGTTGGAAGAGACCACAGGGGCCATCCAGTCCAACCCCTGCCATGCAAGAACTCCCATCAAAGGTCTCCCGACAGATGACCATCCAGCCTCTGCCTAAAAACCTCCAAAGAAGGAGACCTCACCACACTCCAAGGCAGCATATTCCACTGCTGAACAGCTCTGACCATCAAGAAGTTGTTCCTGAGGTTTAGGTGAATCGCTTTTCCTGCAGCCTGAATCCATTGCTCCTTGTCCTAGTCTCTGGAGCAGCAGAAAACAGATTTGCTCCATCCTCCATATGACACCCCTTCACATATTTAAACATGGCCATCACGTCCCCTCTTAACCTTCTCTTCTGCAGGCTAAACATGCCCAGCTCCCTAAGACACTCTTGTATAAAATTATCTCCAGGCTATGTGTATAAGGTGTATACACATTGTGTCTGGACATGAGTCCCATCACCAAAATATCACATTATGAAAGGCAGCATGGTGTAGTGATTTGAGCATTGGGCTATAACCTTATGCAAAAAGTACTCAGAGGTGGTTTTGCCAATACCCTATAACTTAGGAGAAGGCACGTGGAGAGGGACCCAGTGTGGTGTAGTGGCTGGAGCACTCGCCTATGAATCTGGGGAACAGGGGTTGAATCCCACGGGGTAACCTTGGACAAGTTGCGCTTTCTCTCAGTCTCAGAGAAAGGCAAAGCTCCTCTGAACACTTGCTATGATAGGTTTGCCTTAGTGTTGCCATACGTCAGAAATGACTTGAAGGCAAACAACAGCAATTCAAAGAAAAAATACATTTGAAAAATATATTCTGGTGCAGAATCATTTTAGAAGAGAATATGCACAAAGATTTCTGTCTCCGTTATACCCTGGCACGTAACATATTTCTCTCAGCTTAGGAAAGTGCAAGACTGATTAAATATGAGGTTATCACAGGCTGGGGTTGAATTTTTCAACCTCTCACTTTATTAATAGAGGCAGGTTCACTTCCCATATCTTTCGGAGTCTGCTAGGTTCCGGTTATGCCAAAGGGCTGTCACAGAAAGCAATGGCGTGTGTCACCCATCAAATGCTTTGTGATAGCTTTCCTTGAAAGTAGCACAGAAGTGTTGTCAATGTGCCAAGAAACCAAACACACCCACCCACCGCTCTTCTTTTGTATAGCTTGGGGCTCACTGATGCTTTCTAGGTCTATATATTTTTATGAAAGCAACAAGGACTGACAGGACCCAATAGAAGGGATATAGAGAAGAGAGAAAATCTCAGGGTGTTAAAAAAGGACAATTTTATTCTTCCAATTAACCCAATGTGTTTCAACCTAATAATATTTCATAGTCTCCTTCAAGGGCTGCTAAAAGATGAAGGAAAGAAAACAGTTGATTATTTTCTGGAATATTATCACTCCTGGCCTTTTCTGCTTGAGAAACATTTTTCCTGTAATGAGAGGAGCCTGCTTTAAAAAGAAATGGATTGGATATTGAGATTGGCGCCCCACGGTTGTTACCCCAAAAGGTGGGCGACTCAGAGGTCTACTCACGGTGCCAGTGCCTCCGTGGAACAGTGGGGAATTATTAGCTCCAAAGGAGGCCTGTGAGACAAAGGTAACCTAGCAGGTTCTTCCACGTCTGTATACCGATATGCAGGGATTCCAGTTGGAGATTAAAATACTGTTTTATTGGGGGAAATCACAAACACATGCAAGATTTGACCAGTCTCACATTCACCACCACAAGGCTAACTGAAAGAAAGAAAGGGAAAATTGGATACTGAGAACTTAGGGCAAAGTGGATTATAATTATCCATCCTGCAGAGAAGAGATGAGACTAAGGCCATGTCCCATTAATAGTGCTATTATGAATCCTATGGAATCCCGGGGTTTGCAGCTTTAGAATTCTCAGCCAGAAAGCTCTGTGGCCTCAGTAAACTACAAACTCCAGAATTCCACAAGAAGTTGAAAGTGGAATAATAGCACTATAACAGTCTAGTGCGGAAATGGCCATTACTAAATGTAGGGCTAACTGGAAGATTAAAACCATCTTTTTTAACACCCTGAGACTTTACCTCTTCTCTACCTGCCCCACAGATACCTTGATGATGTGGCTACATGAACCCATTGCAATGTGTATCAAATTACGTTGTACCTTCCTGGACTGGGAGGGGGCTGAAAGAGCCAGACTTTTTTTATTATTATTATTGTTATTTCATTAGGTAGTGTGACTAAAATGAAAAAAGGAAGCATCTTACCTTGGATGATATCATAAAAGGTTTTTGGTGCGCAGAAACAATTCATAGGAAAGTGTAGAATAAGGTGTGTGCATGCTTCCTGTTGGTTCAACACGACGAACGCAAAACAACTTTCAGATGCTTTCTCCTCTCAAGAAACAGAACTTTTGAAATTACCCAGGAATTCCTATTACTGTAGATGAGATGATAGAGGATTCTACTGGGACTTTCTCTGTCAAACTGGGACAGTCAGAGAGTATGAGAATGGGCATTTCAACTCATTTGCTACCTAGGAAAGATCTGTTTTGCTTGTGTGTTTGTGAGATATGCACTACTCGGAAGGTTACATTTGGAAAGCAGTGTTCTTGTTACACATGACAGTGGGGAAAATCACCCATTGCTGTGAGTTGCAGGACTGGTGAACGGTCAGCTGCGTGGTTGCTGCTTTCCTGTTACATTTCACTCATTTTTTTGAAAGAAAATTCCTTGAGATGGATAAAATACTCTCATAAAACTTGAAAAAGACTGCGACTCAGGCCGTTTCTGCACCAGCCGGCCCCTCCCGAAAACTGCAAACCCCAGGATTCCATAGGACGTTGAAAGTGGAATAATAGCGCTATAACAGTCCAGTGTGGAAATGGCCTCACATTGCAGAGGTTTTACTTGGACAGATGGTATAAGAATGTAATAATGAATGAGTAAATATTGAGTAGTCAGTGTGGTGTAGTCATTTGAGTATTGGACTACCACCTTGGAGACCAGGGTTCGATTCCCTCTTGGCCACGGAGAACCACTGGGTGACCTTGGGTGTGTCACACGCTCTCAGCCCCCAGAAAACCCAGAGCACAGCAAAGTGAAAAAATTGGGATACATCACTTCTTCAGCAAGCATTTTGAAAACAGCACCAGAAAGCCACTCATGTTCCATGACTTCCCAAGTCTTTTAGGTACAGAACCAACATAAAAGCATCAACATCACACAATTCAGGAACAAATATTAAACAACATTGAAATGTAACTTTGTCACCTCCTCTCTTCTCTTTTTTTGTTGCAGGCTCATGTCAGCCAGAGGCAGTGCTAGTTACAGAAAAAAATATACAACAAAGGTAAGAAGGTATGTAAGGTTAAAATTACACAATCCAGTATTGACACTGAATCTTCTGACTCAGCACCTAAATGGTGACAGCTCTGGTAACCCCAAATGGTAACTCCTTTGTCAAATAATGGAGGGGACCCCGATGTCCCTCTCAAGGAAACTATCTGGGAGGAACGGGATGGGAACAGGTTTTCAAAACTCCCTGTGTCCCTCCTCACTGCATCCAACAGACTGTCAGCACTGCATCGCTTTGGTCTCACTATGCAGCATAGGAATCTACACCCACGTCCCTAAAGACCCAAAGAATGAAAAGTCCGGGGCACATTAATTCTCCGCAAACACGTGCAGCAGTGCAGATCAGAAAATACAGAAAATGATGCTAGATGGAGAGAAATATAACTAACAAAAGTTACAACAAGCATAGCCTTTAAAATGCTACAATTCAGCACTAAAATCTAACACTGTCGCCTTCTCTCTTCTTCTGATCGGAGCTGTGCAATGGTCCAACACAGTTCACTTGCAAGAACTGCCAAGCCGTGTCAGTGGAGTTGCTTTGCTCGTCCTCTCTTAACACCCCAGCAGCCAAACCTCCCTTCCAGGAGAGTTTGCATCTGGAGGGGAGGGAAGGGGCTGCCAGGCTGCGACCTGACCCGGAGAACTCTCTTCCTTTTGACCCCTCTGAGAGATGTCCCTCCTACTGCTGCCCCCTCCTGGCTCCTACACACTGGTACATTTTGATCGTGTCTCGATGTACAAATATGTTAAAGTCCTAAGATCTTTGTGGAAGGGCTTTTTCTCAGCCCCATCACCCTCACAGGCCCATCTGGTGAATTTACCGGAGAGAGCCTTCTCGGCTCCCTGCTCCCAGCTTATGGAATTTTCTTCCACAAGAGGATCCCTCTTTGCTCGGTGGTCACTAGGAAGCAAAAACCTTTCTACTGAGAAAGGCATTCACTGATTAATTGGTTGCAGGGAGTCATTTTTACGTGGGCATGTGTGCCATGTCTAAATGTTTTTACGTGATTTAAAACTTGCAAAAAAATTGTGACATTTTCTTGTTCATCTACAGTAAAATCATTTATGATTGCTATAGTTAAGCTCAGTAAAGTGTCAAAATAGAGGAAGACATTTGCCCTGAGATTCTGATTTTAATTGGACAGTTTTCTGTATAGTAGGATATATATTATTAATGTAAACATCACAGTTATATCATACTGTGAGATTTTGGTTAGGTAGGTGCTGCTGCTAAAGAATGCGACTGGTACTAACAGAACAAGAAAATATATATAATAGGGAACTGAGGACATCTGATAAGGGTGGTTTCTTTTCTAATTCGCTTACTTACACCAACAATATCCATGAAACAGGTAAGAGGAAGTAACGGCAGAATGTTAAAGACAGTGAGGATTTTTGGGTACAATGCAATCATGTTAAGATCATCTTGTTATTGTAGTAGTTTGATTGTTTTATTAAAATATGCTAATTCTTGTAAGAAAAACTGTTTGCTTGTGTTTTTAAAACCCTTTGTTGCATTGTGTCAAGATGATGGTGTTATTGTGATGTATATTCTTGTAAGACGAACTGTTTGCTTGTGTTTTTAGAAGTCTTTGTGGTACTGTGTCAAGATTATGTTGTTATTGTGGTGGTAGGATTGCTTCAATAAAACATGTCAATTCTTGTAAGAGTAACTGTTTGCTTGTGTTTCTAAAACCCTTTGTTCTATTCTGTCAAAATCATGTTTTTATTGTGGTGATATGATTGCGTAAATAAAACATGTAAATTCTTGGAAGAAAAACAGTTTCTTTGTGTTTTTAAAATGCTTTGTTTCACTGTGTCGTATGAAGATCATGTTATTGTAATGGAGGCACTGTTATCCTGTGACTTGGGGGTCCCGGGAGGGGCACCCAAATAACCAAACAACAACTAGCAAAGGTGGGGAAATTAACTCAAGCACTCTCTTAAGCTAGCGAGAGGCAGGGTAACTTAGCGGGAATCTTTTACCCAATGTATACAGCGTCAGACAGGTGAGCAGTCAGACAGTTGGAATAACAACAATAATATTTATTAGCAAGCAGGCAAATTAACAAGAAAACACAACCTCACTACTAACTAAGAAACAGAAAAGAGAGCTTTGGAAGGGATGGGTGATACGCCACCTTTCTCGCAGTCCTGTAGAAGCCAGTTGGAGAGAAGGAAACTTGGCGTGGCTGCCGAGGGGAGCTCGTAGAAGCGGCAGCAAGGTGGGATGAAAGTCCAGCGAGAGATCCGAGCAGTCCGAGGAGCTCTCAGAGCTAGGGGCTTTTATTAGGGGAGAAACGACCGTGGGCTAGCCTGGTCTTGGGCGAAAACAATGAGTTTTGGGCTGGAGACAATGTCTCCGAAAGGTCAGAATTTACATGATTGAGTCGTGGTCTGAATTGACAATAGTATGGCCAGTATGGAGATGTGGCTAGCTTGGCGGTTTAAGCACTCAGCTCGCCAGGGTGCCCCCCCGGGGCAGAGGTCTCTTTGTTTTAACACGCATTTATAATGAAGGTGTTTGTTTCGGGAGGTCCCCTAAAGCAGATCTGGCAGTTTCTGGCTTGCCTTGGTAAACAAAGGTGACTCAGCAGAATAATAGCCATGCCTAGCTTCGCGCTCGTTCGGTGGCCTCGCAAACACTTGGCTGGTGGCAGAGCAGGGCCGAATTATGATATCAAAATGATATCTAAAGGTTACCAAAGGCCAGGCCAGTTCACGGTGGTAACAGCACGATTGTGCAAATAAAATGTGTAAATTCTTGTAAGAAGAACTGTTTGTGTCTGTTTTTAAAACCATTTGCTGGAGAAGATGGCCATCATTGTGTTAGGGAAATCCACAGGCATAAGCTGCATTAGGCACTCAGAGTGTTTTCACTGGGCATCTCATAAAGGCTGTATCCAGCTCATGGGGACAGGAGGGAAACTCTCCAGCCAGAACACATAACTATGTGAATCAGGTGCTGCGTGTGCGCGTGTGCACGCACATGATCCACAATGGACATTCTTCTGCAATTGGGCCTGAAGACACACTTTCAGAGCAAGGGCAGGCCCAAGGCAGAATTTTTATTGATTTATTTGTCTGGTATCCTGATCAGTAACTACGAATGTGTGAGCTTCACGTACACATATGTAACTGTTCGGTATTCATCCTTATGATCATGGCCCTACTAGCACGATTGCAAATGCCCTCCCCGACCTCCCTTCACAGCTAGCATCCTCAGTGAGCAACAGAGTTCTGTTCGGCTGGTGATCTGGGAACTGCGGGATGATCTTTCCAGCCTCCTTCCACCAGCAAGCCGCAGGGCAACAATCAGAAGCAGGATCCATGTCACAACACCTTTTTCCCCTCTTGCTGACCAGCAGCAATGAGCTGGAAATGTCGCCCTGTAGCACCTCAGTCCCAGGAGAAGAGACTTCCATTGCTCAGGGCAGCTGTGGCTGGGATGGCAGGTTTGGGAATCAGGTCAGGAGATGACAAGGAGTTATGCACTGGGAACTATGATTTGTGAGGCAGGATTTGGGCCGCCTTTATCAATTTCCCACTCTCCTCCTGGGATGGGACTGAAGGCAGCTAATTAATGCTAAAAGAAGAATAAGCTAAGAACTTAACAATAAGAAAGTTAAACACAATCAAAGAAGTTTATTAAAATGTCATGAAATTTTTTTAAAGTTAGCAGGTACAGCCCAACATACCTGGTATTGCGAATACTAAAGTCAGGATTGTCCATGCTATTCTATTTCCAATTTCTATATATGGCTGTGAAAACTGGACAGTGTAGAAAACTGACAGGAGGAAAATCAATTCATTTCAAACGTGGTTATGGAAGAGAGCTCTACAGATAGATACCACAGGTTGCCAAGAAGCAAAACAAAACCCAAATAAATTGGTCCAAGAGCAAATAAGCTTGAATTCTCCCTAGAAGCCCAAATGGCTGAACTGAAGCTGTTGTGCTTTTTACATACCATGGATGGCATCAGCTGACTTACCAGAAGAAACAAGGATGCTTTATAAGCTGGAAGACAGTAGGAAAATAGGAAGACTACTCTTTAGGAAGACAGAGTCAAACAAAGAAGCCACGGCCCTGAGTCCCCAAGCCCTGAGCAGGGATGGTAAGAGGGTGACTTGGAAACCTCTCAGTCATAGGGGTTGTCATAAGCTGAAGTCGAATTCACAGCAGCTAACAACAACAACAACAACGTGATTCCATGTTGCAAAACACGGCTTTCTTGGAGTGTTTCTCCAAAAATATGATCAGTTTTCCAAATGTTGTAGCATTTCACGGTGAGTCAGGTCAAAATTGTCCAGAGGAAATCCAGACAGTTGTTACATGTTGTGCTGACCAACAACCCCTAAGAGCAGACTTTGTAGTTTATTTTGAGGTGGCCCAAGCAAAGCACACAGTGCTTGGTGTATTTATTATTCTGACAGAGATTATTTCATGCTAGACTTAAGAAGATATGTGGTGTGACAACCTAATCCCCTTTATCAAGTATGGCTTTCTCACCTTCACTATTTTGCCACTGGAGGAAGGATGCTGTCTGGCAATGTGCCTGTGGGTGACTTTTTCATTTCTGTCCTCCTCTCTTTTCCCATTTTGATTTCTGCCCAAATCCAGTCTTCTCTGCTGTCACACAAATGGCTGTAGTAAGGATAAGAAATAACGTTTTCTCCATATTCCTTTTGCAGCTCAAGCCCTAAGTCTTTCTGTCACTTATCCCTACTGGCACGGAAGAATAATAGAATCACAAAATTGGAAGGGACCCCCGAGGCCATCCAGTCCAACCCCCTGCTATGCGGGAACACCCTCAAAGCACTCCCAACAGATGGCCATCCAGCCTCTGCTTAAAAGCCTCCAAGGAAGGAGACTCCACCACACTCGGAGGCAGCAGATTCCACTGCCGGACAGCTCTGACCGTCAGGAAGTTCTTCCTGAGGTTCAGGTGGAATCTTCTTTCCTGCAGCTTGAATCCATTGCTAGATCTTAGCTCTTTCGGCAATCTCTGCTTAACTGCAGAGGGACTACACGAACATTAGCCTGATGTCCTCCTGAGTTTCTTCTCTGGGATGGAGGGACTATTTTGCTACGCCAGCAGGGCATCTTGCTGCATAAACTATTACCCTTGCACTCTTTCTAATATTAGCCCTAACGATCTGCTGTACTGGCGCACTGTTTTGCCACATAATTCTGTTTGCACTGTACTTCATAGTTTTAGTGTTTATACCAGAACACCATGGCCATTCCCGCACTAGGCTGTTATAGCGCGATGATTCCACTTTCAACATCCTATGGAATCCTGGGGTTTGCAGTTTCGGGAGGGGCCAGCTGCAAACCCCAGGATTCCATAGGATGTTGAAAGTGGAATCATAGTGCTGTAACAGCCTAGTGCTGAAATGGCCCATGTTGCCACTTTGCTCCCAGAAGGTGCTTCTAGGAGACTGCTAAAGGCTCTCAGCCGTGGGCTGCACATTGGTAGGAGGTGGGAAAACAGTGAGGAGCGCAATCCTGCAATCCCCGCTGTTTTCTCCTCACCAGCGGGCCCTGCGATTGGGCCCAGGGTGCGGGGCAGGAGGCAGCCAAGAGCACAATCCCGCACTCGCGGCTTCTCTCTTGCAGAAACTGGGGAGCCAACCGCAGATAACTGAACCAGTGGACAAGGAATCCACCCATAACGGGGTCCTACTGTACTTTAAAGGTGGGGGAGGAAGCTCATGAAATATTTTGGGATTTTTATTTCTGAATGTACTGAAATCCTGCGTTTCTTCATCGATTTCTCTGCTCTCAGCTGCACTTAAGGCTGAAAAACTCATGGATGGCAACTACTGACAAAACCACCAGCCCACCAGTCGGCTTTTATACCTGCAGCTCAGGAAGCCGCTCTCGCCTCCCACATCTCTATGATGACGCCGCCCGTTTGTCGAATAACCGCGCGGCAACCTGATTCTATGATAGCTTATCACGTGATCCCATGTACAGCTGCGCACAGATCTCCCTGCTCTGGAGCCGGAAAGTATGCCGGGTGTGTGTGTGGGGGGAAGTTCTCCCACGTGACTTCGCTCTGACGCAAACGTCATCGCGGGCAGCATGCCGCGGGGCAGGGCAACTGCTCACCTGCCAGCGCGGTGCATTCTGGGGACTGTAGTTCTGTTCTGCTGAGGGAAGAAGAGCGGCGGCGAGCCGAGGGAGGAGAGCAACGCAGGAGGGCTTCCTTCTTTTCGACGGCTGACCGTACCAGCCGACGGGGCTCCTTCTGCCACCCGGGAAGCTGAGGAGGTCGCGGGGGTGCCGGAGGCGGCGGAATGGCGCGGCAGGGCAGCCGTGGGGGCGCCGAGAGCAAGAAAATGGTAATGGCGGTGGAGGAGGTGGGGCCCCAGGGACGACGTTAGCGGGATTGGGGGAGCCGCTGTGGCGTTTTGAGGAAGGAGGGAAGCCCTGAAGGGAGGCCGGGGGCGGAGGGGGACGAAATTGGCGACTGTCACAGCGGAGGAGTTTCTTTCCGTTTCTGCTCCTTCAGGCCTCAGGTAAACTGCCCGCGGCTCCTTCTTTGTCGGGCGAGCAAAATACCTGACTGATAAAATTCCACCAGCTTTGGTTTTGTGACGGTTTACAAAAATAAACTTTTTTTTTTTTAGCTAGAACACATCTAGGTGCGCTAATCTAATAATACATAAAAGTCAAAGTTTGTTTGTCTGTCAGGTGAGAAGACCTCATGTGATTGGCTGTATCAGGTGAAGACTTCATATGATGGGCTGCCTGAGAAGATTGTATGGAACCCTGGGGCTGGCAGTTTAGGGAGAGGCCTTTAGAATTCTCAGCCAGAGAGTTCTTGGGTCTGGCTGGTTGCTATGGAGACGAGGCCTAGCAACAAGGAGGAGGGCACTGCATTCCCTCAGAAATCCAACCTTTGTATGTTCTGAATACAGAGTGGATTGGGGAATATGGGGAAAAGTTACAGGTCCTGGACAAGACAGTTTGGACAATTAGAGACACAGGATCTCAAATCTTTCTAACAAGTATTACCTGTGAGAAAATAAAGTCGTGGGCAATGCCAGGTATATATGCTAGTACTATACAAGATAACAAAAACATTTAAAACATGAAGGAGTTTTTTGGTACTTTAAAGATGAACAAATCTTGATTTGACATGAGCTTTCATAACCTACAACCCGTTTCTTCAAATGCAAAGTAGTTAGTCTTTAAGGAGCCGCAAGACTCTTTCTCTTTTTCTGATGTGACAGTCTTAATGGGTCTATGCAAAGAGCCAGGAAGCAGTGGTAAGGGATGTTTGTGTGAGTGTGTTTATATATATGTATCCAATAGTAGCAAAAGAAGAAAAATAAACAAAATAATGGACAGTGCTTAATTTAATTTAATGTGCTTAAAAATGCAGGCATGGGTAGAAAGTTTTAACAGGTGTCTAAAAAAGAAATGTATGTTGGCTCTTGAGGAGTTGTCAGGGGGAAGAATGTCCTGTCATTGGGGGGACCCTGGTCACAAGAAAGGTACATAGAGCTGGATATTGTCAGTCCTGAGTTTATTTTTCTTTTACAGAGTGCTCTTTGTGCACATTGCACTTTCTGAGGAATGAGAAGACAAAGGAACTTAAAATCTAGATCAGCCTTCCACAACCCAGTGTTCACCAGGTATGTTGGGCTGTACCTGCTACCATCCCCGTTGAGGCTCATGGAAGTTGTAGCCAGCACACCTTGAGAACACCAGGTTAGAGAAGGCTGATATAGTACTGCATTTGAGTGTTTATTAGTTGATACTGAGTAAGTGAAGTGAGGGAGTGATGTCCATATACTGCCTGCTGTGCTATGTGAAAATATCCCATCCTGTACTGACAGAAGTGATCTCATGTTATCCCAAGGACTTTGTGGACAGTGATGTACAGAGCCTTTAACATACTCGGAGAGGGTGCTCGGTTAGGCTCAGGACTTCCAACTGTCGAAGCATTTGCAATCTGGTGTATTCATCAGGGCAGGAAGATGTGAAGGACCTTGTAAACTGCGTTGTTCTATCCAGACAATCGCATGGTGAGCTTACGGACGCCGCTATGCTGCCATTGCAGCTGCTGCCCAAGCGGACGGGATACTCTGCAACCTTCCCTCTTTCGGCACTCGAGTCCTGTGGTCCTCTAGTCGAAAGGGGATCCTGAGGTCCCCGTCGAGCCCTTCTGGGCCCCCTTTACCGGGGGGGCACTTCTGCCAGGTGTGTTACTTTGGCAAATCCGCTTGGAGTGACGGCAACAGTGCGGACTTTCGCACCGTCCCGCCGATCACGACACCATTGAGACCCAGAATTTTTGAGTGGTTTACCTATTTGCTTCCAGGCTTCTTCCTAACTACAGTTCCTTGGTTCCTGAGGGATGCAGAGAAATACTTGGGTAGATAGCTGAAATGCAAATAGATGGTGGTTAAAGGGAAACCAGCCAAACAAAAGTGAAAGCTAATTGTGGTGGATAAAATGTGGTGGTGCTAGAGATGAGGAAGTAGTAGTGCTTTGCATCTTTGGACAAGGAGCAACGGATTCAAGCTGCAGCAAAGGAGATTCCACCTGAACCTCAGGAAGAACTTCCTGACAGTCAGGGCTGTCTGGCAGTGGAATATGCTGCCTTGGAGTGTGGTGGAGTCTCCTTCTTTGGAGGTTTATAAGCAGAGGCTGGATGGCCATCTGTCGGGAGTGCTTTGAGGGTGTTCCTGCATGGCAGGGGGTTGGACTGGATGGCCCTTGTGGTCTCTTCCAACTCTACATTTCTGTGATTCTATGATTTGTATGGATTCTCAGTTGAATTTTTTCAGATGTAGAAGACTTTTTTTCATCCTGGGCAATAAGATTTCTTGGGAGACCCATTCTGGCTAGTTTGCCAAGCATTTAGGGGATAATATCATATATATCAGTAGTAACCTTGACTCGGTTTTTTCTGTTAGATTAAATTTAGGTAGATCCATTTTGTTAAGGATCAGTAGAATCTGAACTGGATCATGTTACCTCGAAACTGGATGCACAGCTTTGAAAAGCTGCCATTAGTTTATCATTATTTATTATATATAAGATATCGCCTCCCTGCCCACAAGGGCTCCCAAGGTGATAAACAAATAAAAACCAATTAAAACAATACAAAGATAAAAACATGTAAAGATATTAAAATACTAAAAATTAAAATACTTTTTAAATTAAAATGCTTTCTAAAAACTCCTAAAAATCATCTAAAAACAATCATAGAATCCAGTTTTGAAACAGCTAAAACAAGAGTTTCAGATATTGAATTGCGTGAGGCACAGCATTGTTTGGCTGCCTTCCAAAAGCTTTTTTAAATGACATGAGGCTAGCCTTCCTTCTTTGGGTAGGAAATTGAGGCATTGCTGCAGAGAAAGCCCCATTATGCATACCCGCCAGCCTAACTTCATGAGGCTTTGGGACATGCAGCAGGGGCTCCTCTAAAGACCTAAAATTTCTGGTGGTTTCATGTGGAAGGAGGTGGTCTTTCAGATACTTTGGCTCCAAGACATTTGTAGGTCAACACCAGCACTTTCAATTGGACTTAGAAGCAAATTGGGAGCCAGTGTAGTTCTTGAAGGGCTGGTGTTATATGGTCTTTAAAATGCACTCTGACACCAGTCTGGATGCTGCATTTTGCACTAGCTGCAGTTTCCAAACACTTTTCAAGAGTAGCCCCACATAGAGCACATTACAGTAATCAAGGCAACTAAGGCATGAACCACTGTGGCCAGGTCTGCTTTCTCCAAAAAAGGGCACAGCTCACACGGTAGCATGGCTTTCCGGTAGCAGTGCTGGGTCCACAAGAACCCCAAAGATAGGAACCTGATCTTTCAGAGGGAGAGCAGTCTCATCCAGAACAGACTATGATCCAAATCCCAGGTTGGTTTTCCTGCTGACCAGCAGCACTTCCATCTTGTCTGGATTAAACCTTAGTCTATCCATCTGCATTGAGTCCTTTACTGCATCCAGACAATGATTCAGTATTGCCATAGTCTCCTTGGCATCAATTGTAAAGGAGAGATAGAGCTGGATATCATCAGCATACTGATGACACCCAGCCACAAAGCTCCAATTGACCGTTCCAGCAGCTTCATGTAGATATTGAAAAGCATAGGGCACGGTATTGACCGTGCCAGGGCGACTGCAGTTTGTTCACCCCAAGCAAACTTCGGTTGTGTAGAACTATGCTGTGTTACTTGCTGTGTTTTCTTCTTTACGTTCTGTGCAAGTGTGTCAGTGTTTTTGTCACATTCTTTATGTTGTCTGCCTCTAACTTAGTTCTTTGCTAACAGTCTAACAAAAATGAGTATGTGAAGGGGAACCCTGCAAAAATCTAAACTGTAATATTGTGAGAAGTATCAGAAGGAACATCAGTAAAGTGTGATTAACTTCAGCCCTGATTTTTCCCCCCTCTGTGTATTTCTTTTCCTTCATCACAGACAGTAGCTCAAGCATTATGGCTTGTTAAAGTTATCTGCTGGTGTTGTTAGTAGTTGGCACTACTTCTATTAGTCTAATTCAAGTATAACTAAAGGTGATGTTAAATGTGTATTTGAAAAAAAGAGCGATGAACTCTGCCATTTAATTTTTAAGGTAAAAAAGTTTATTGGTTGAGGGTTGGGAGCTGCTGCTGCATTGTCTTTCTCTCCTAATTCATTGCCCCTGCTGCCCCACAACAAAGTTCAGAGGAGGTGCCATCATATCCAGGAGACCTGTGGAGTTCTTGGCGCAGGAATTCCTTTTCTCTGTCCTTTTTCAACTTCTATTGTAGAAGCAAAGGAACAAAGAAGAAGTTGCTATTTACTGTTTACTACATATATATACTTTTCTTCATCTGGTCAGCTGCTGTCTCTTCAAAATAAGAGCAAAAGTGTAGAGCATCCTTTTTAAGATGTTCTGGGCATCAGTTGAGGTGCTTCCTGCCCTTTGGTGAGAAGATATCTGTAGTGCCCAAGTGTTTCTTTTCTCCAGTGGTAATGGAATTATGGCATTGACAGAATGATACAAGTTACCAAAGCATTTGTGAATTGCTACTTCTGATGTATTTTCTATTATTTGCAGTACCCGGCCAGTCTGCTAGCATTAGACTGTAGGAAGTCTTGAGATTTTGTCAGTTTGATTTGTGTATCTGATTTAAATTTAAAGTTAATTTAATTGTCTTTCATCACTTTTTTGTAAAAGGATTAAAGAACAATTATTTAGAAACTGTGAACTAATATGTACATAAATTTAATCTGTTTTGCTGACAGCTAATAGGCAAATTGGACTTAAAGCATTTATGATTACAGTTGACCCTCCATGTCCACGGATACTGTATCCACAGATTTTTAAAGGAATTTTTGGATTTTTACAATTTCAAGCCCTATAACTTTACAGTATAGGCCAATCTGATTTCAGAATGGATTAGGGAATTGTAAGACAGTTGACCTTTTCAGGCCGTGGCACCCCTTAACTTTCTGAGAGAGATGTTAGATTTGTAGAGTGTCTGACCGGATAGGCTGCCTTTGGGTAGAAATGGCATGTTGTAATCGTATATAACATCTAATAAATGTTGCTTGACTCTCTCTTCTTCAGTTTGGCTTTGTGTGAGCTTGTGAGAACTTAGTGTAATCTGTGTTGTCTCACTAAACTCTGATGTCTTTTTTTCTCCCCTTTCTGCTTGCCTGCTGCTTTCATTCTGTAGTATTGGTATTTGCCATTCATTTCACCTTCTGCGTCTATGCATCTCATGGTAGGTGATAGGTTTCTTAATCCGAGACTAGACATTTCTGCTGTATAAAATGAAACCTTACTAAAAGCTTGAGCAGAGCATATTCAGTTTATATAGCTGACACTAACTTCATAGACTTTATAAGATCTTGTTACAGGTTTCAACTTTCAACGGGAAGATATTTTTGTATTTTTATATTCAACAGGAAGATATTTTATACTTTTATAACTACAGTTCTGTTAACTGATGGATTGAATTTGCTTTTATATTTCATTTGCTTCTAGTTTGAAGAATGTGATGAAGACAAAGCAATTTGTTCCTTCTTTTATTTGGTTGATGCTACACACATTTCTACTGCAAAGGCATCCTAATGCAAAGAAGGAATTTATATGGCTGATTCTTTTGTGCTCTTAAACAGAACATTATGCTCAATGGTGAAGATGGAAGAATTATTCTTGACAAGAAATTAAAGACTTTAAAACTTTCATTCCTATCAGTAGATTTTTTAAGAACATATTCGGCTTTGCAAAATACATTGCATTCTTATTACAGTTATAAACAAATTGAAGAATTAGATCGAAAGATTTTGAAGATAGAAGACAGTAGTGCTTACCCTTTGAAAAGACTGAAATAAATGAAGTCCAAAGGATGTATAAAACTTTGCTGTTATAGAATTGTATGCTGTTAATAACAAACAAAATGTTCCAGTAGCTTGGAGTGGCTTTGCCTTTTGCATAGCGAGATCTATGCAGGGTAGGAGGTGCTGCTGGAGTCATGACTTTGCCCAAGGGCCAGTGCCACCACATCTAGGAGTGGGAGAACATCCTGCTCTTTGTGGCATATATGCTGCAGGTTGGCAACACCTGATCTAAGAAGATAGTTTTCCTTTCTAGACAGTATTGCAAGTGATTCATGTATGTATTTGACAGCTTTTCAGTTTGAAGTTGTGGGGATGGACGTGGAGGCAGAAACCATCCCTTTAAGATTAAATCCAGTTACCAGGGAATAAGATTGTACAGGGAATAAGAACCTAGTACAATTTAGAGTTACTCAGTTACTGAACAAAAAAGGAGTCCTGAAAAGATTTTATTCCAGCTTTTAATCAGGTCAGTGTTAACTGTAGCGTACTTAGGAACAGTGGTTGTACGGACTATGCTAGGAATCTAACAGAAACAGCCTGAGCATTCTGAAAGGTGGATTTTCATAAGGCATGGCTGAGATGATGATAAGGGGAAGCAGGAGCTGTCTGTCCATAATTCAGGAATACTGCATTTTCTTCCCATGTCTGCCAACTGGTATCTGTGAACAGAATAGTTTTAAAACCCCTCCCTCCCATTCTGTTCAGGTATAGACCTGAAAGCACTTGTAGAATTCACTGCATTTGTGTTCCTTCATATGAGACAGGAATTTTCCTGCCCGATTCAATTTGTATTCATGCCATGTGAAGCCAAACTAGTCCCGGGGACAGTCTTTAAGTATTTGCAAGCTTACCTGTCTGGCCTGTACTAAATGTGTTTTGAATTTGTCTAGAGCTCGGAGCTCTTCACTCTGACCTATGGAGCACTGGTCACTCAGCTATGCAAAGACTATGAGAATGATGAAGATGTCAATAAGCAGCTTGACAAAATGTAAGTATATAGATGGGAGGAGGAGTAAGGATTTCCTTAGACATCATTAGCTGTGGAATGTTCAAGCTTAGCTTTCTATGGCAGAGTGGACAATATTTTTCTGAACTTTCTGGAGTTGTTCTAAAAAGAGAGAGAGAAAGAACAGACTTTCTCAGCTCTATTGTCAGCCTATAGAATATTTTCCTCATTTAGGACCTCTCTTGGGATGCCACAGTTTTATAATACATTGCTGTTTGTCTCTTTTGACAGGGGCTACAACATAGGTGTTCGACTTGTTGAAGACTTCCTGGCCCGATCAAATGTGGGAAGGTGCCACGACTTTCGAGAAACTGCAGATGTTATTGCAAAGGTGAGGTCTGACTTTGATTATATTTGTGGTGCCACTGTGCTTCCAGTATATTATCATCATTACCACATATTCTTACTACTATTACTACTTCTCTTCTCACTACAGCTACTATTGTTGTTCTTGTTACTTTTACCGCTATAATTAAAAATTATTTTTGAAGACATACGATTTTCTTTTTGTAAGCCTTTTCATTGCAGGATCGTAGTGTTACATCTGTGGAATCCAGCATAGTAGTGTGAAAGCCTGGAAAGAAATGGGGCAGGACACTGGGTTTATTTTTTCTCCTCAGAGACGTTTCCCTTGAAAAAAATGATTATAAAATATTTTCTTTTAAAATGATGAATAACATTTTTAAGACAAGGTGTTGACATATAAGAACCTGGTCTTTCCCTTCTGCCAGTGATTTTTAAATATACTTAGGTGTAGATGTTGGAAGAGAACTTTAAAACATTGCAGAATCCAAAACATCTTCAGGTATTCAGCCCAGGAATGCAATCTGGGATTCTGCCAGGTTTATCCCTCCCACAACATGGTAGCTTTTGCTTGACATTGCCTCTGAGTCTGCCTCCTGCACTTCTGCTACAGAATGTAAAAGAAAGCACAACAAATCATGAAGTAAACTGAGAATAGGTTGTGAGATTTGTCTCAATCTTAGCAAACCTTCAGCTTTTTTCACCCATGAAGATGATCAAAATGAAAGATCATAAGAAGTGAAACTGATATTGATAGTTCAGAGGATAAGACAAAGTCTTATGCTGCAAAATTAGTGTTCAGTGAGTTTTGTCTCCCTTCCCCTTCCTTCACTCTCCAGCAACTTTTCTGAAAAAGAGTACTGTCTGTGTCTACCTAACACTGTGAAGAAACCCTAAGTTCAATCAATTTTATTTGTTTACTGTACAATAGTCCCTCCTTATTCACGGAATCATTTCATGGTTTCAGTTATCCACGGTCAGCTGGGAATCTTCTAGCACCTAGTGGAAATGGGGGGAGTGCTTTGAAGTGCCATAGAGGGGCAGTGATGGCCAGGCCTGCGAAACCCACAACTCCTCCAGGCAGCATCCCCAGAGCTAGGCACCTCCATCCTCTTCCCTCACAGACTCATCTTCCTTCCTTACACCCTCTGCCCTCATCTCCCCCCCCATGTCTGGGCAGCAGCACCTACATGGCCTGTTCCAGGTCTTGCCACCCACACCTTGCCTGGCCACCCACCCCCACCTTAACTGCCCTTCTGCCAACACTGCTACAGGAAACAGCTGTGGTGTCACTGGAAGTAGCCCTCGAGCTTTGCAGGGCTACTTCCTACTATATATTTGATAGTAGAGGATTTGGTAATTATCCATGGTTTCAAGCATCAGTGGAGGATCAGTGGAATATGTCTCCCGTGAATAAAGGAAGATCACTATAATGTTTTTTTTCCCCCTGTTTCTATCTTCTCCTCTGGCAGAAACTGAGAAAAGCTGGGCTCCTTGGAGTTTATCAGTTTGTAACAGAAACTTTAAAAAGTTTAAAAGGAAGTTCAGTTTATAATTATTGCCCCAATAAACTACCTTTCAGTTGATACCAAAATATGATAATTTTATGTCCAAACCAAATCTTAACGAAGTGGTATAGATTTGTATAAGAAAGGTGCTCATTGTTATAGTTTCCTGAAGATTTCTATTGTTCCTCCTCCCATGGCTTCATAATTTCTGGAAATTCTTTTACTAGAGAGGCTTACATAAGATGCCAAAAATTATTGTAAACATTTCTTTATTAGAAATGTAAATCCCCAAACTTTTACTTGAACTCTTTGCAGTTTGAAAAATTGTTTGCTGTGAGATTTGCAAATGGTATACACATATTAAAGTGATTTGCTTTTTATAGCTTTCTCTAACTGCCACTCTTGCATCAAACCATAACATTCCCTTTTTTAAAAAAAACAAACAGATTTTGCAGAAGTGATAAGGAAACACAAGAAAGCTTGTTATTTCGGATGCCGTCTTTCTTTTTTTGAAAATCAACAGTTGACTGAGTAAATAGGATGTGTTTACAAATTTAAAAACACACTAATTAAAAAAAATCTATATGATAATTTCAGCCTTACAGATAAAGTGCCAGATGTCAAAAATCATGCTCTAAATTTTTTTTTGAGATTCCCTGGTTTTAAAAAAGGCACCATAGTTAATGAATATTTGAGACAGAAGCAGGGAAAAAAGCTACTTCACTACAGAGGAGGGAAGGAAAGACGTGGAACAATCACTTTGGGCAATTTGGACATGGTGAGAAAAGACAAAAAATGGCTGCACACTCAAAGGAAATTTCTCAAAACTTGCAGTGGAGAATTTCTGAGTATTCTCAGAAGTAGTGTTGACACTGAGGTATTCACAAGATGAGGAGATTGTAAAGGCAGGAGGCTGCTAAGAGGTGGCATTTCATAACCCAAAGACCACTAGAGTGAAAAGTAGCCTTCTATTACTAGTAGGAAAGTAACAGGTAGTGATGACTTCTTATTGAGGTCACAATAACTATAACCCAAAAGAAACTGAAAGGCTGTTCTGACCTTGAACTGAGTTGGTCTTACTTATAGGTTGGCCTGCAAGCTTTAGCAGTTCAAACATGAAAAGGCTTCTTCCTGATACCTGTCCTGCCCATTCCGTGCAGAATATAGGGATTAGCAGGTGGTAGATATGAGGAACCTAGATGTATCTGTTGTAGCTAACATGTGACCACAGAGACAAAGTTAATATCAGAATCAACTATTCATCTTGTGATTTAGCCTCTAAACTGTCAGCGAAATAATTGTCCATTATAATATAAATATAATGTGTGAATGATGCTTCGAGCCTGTTAATTAAAAAAGGGGGAGAGGGGCATAAGGATAATGTTGAATTAGAAACTGAAAAGCAAGATAACCACTATATTCTGTAGCAGACACTGAAATCAGAATTGCTTCTATCCTATCTAATGTTAGACATTTCTCCAATGGTACTGGACTGTTTTCCAGGGGAGAAGGCATTGTATTTTGCATAATGAATTGCTTCCTGATTCTTGAGGTCAATCTTTCATTGCTTGTTTAATGAAAAATATCTTTTCATTTTGGCCAGCTGCCCAGTGATCCACATAAGACAGCAGCTTGCTAAAAATTGCACTATTTCAGCCTAACCCTTGTGTTGTGTTTGTCTCGCTTGGCAGGTGGCGTTTAAAATGTACTTGGGTATCACACCAAGCATCACAAACTGGAGTCCAGCTGGTGATGAATTTTCCCTCATCCTGGAAAATAACCCACTGGTGGACTTTGTGGAGCTGCCTGACAATCATTCATCTCTTATTTATTCTAACCTCTTGTGTGGAGTGCTACGGGGAGCCTTGGAAATGGTGAGGAGAGTGGAATTCCAATTAAACCAATGGCATGTGTGCTTTCTCTGAGCTGAAATGCCTGGAAAATGAATGAAATATGAAACTATGATTTGTGTATCAGATCTTAGAGAACCTCTTTTTTAAAAAAGATTATAGCTCCCTCTCCTAGTTCTCCTCTTCATCTCTATCAGACACTAGGGATCTCTCCCCTTCCCGTGCCATATTCTATTTCTCCAAATCCAGGCAGCCATATTTGCATATTATTTGATCAATATGCAGATCGTATGGTGGGTCATGAAAGAGTTAACCAATACATATGTTCACACACACATCCATACCCTCCCTACTAATTTACTTTTCAGAAGCTTTATAGATAAGAAATTGTTGGGTTTTCTTAGCTTGTTTTTGCATGTAGTGTAGCAGCACACAACATATAGCCTGAGGTGTTTTTTGTACCTCATGACGCTTTTCTTTACCAACTTTTCTCCTTACAGAACTCCTGTGCTTTTAACTGCTGCAATTGATGCAGCTATACAATAGGTATAGTTTCCCCAAAAAAAGGAGTCCCACAAAGCTAGAATTCTGCCTGAAACACCTAAAGTTTCCCAGCTGTGCCTGTACTCCATCTCATGCCCGCACCCCATCCATAAAATGGGAGCACTCACACTCACCTTCTTAGGAATACTGTATGGATTACTGAGTTAAAATAGAAGAGCTGCTTTGTATAGTTAAAAGCAGAAAAGATCAGTGTTGGACCGTAGGTCTAGCCAACATGGCTTCTGTAGTACAAAAATTAGTGGGTCACTCCACAATTTTTAATCTCCAAGGCTCAAAAATTTAATGGCAGTGACAACTATGGCTTCAGCCACTGGCTAAAAACACTGAAGGACAATACGAGGTTTGTTTTTTGTAAAACAGTTTGGTGGAATAGCGTCAGGAGGTTTTATCTGAACTCAGCTTCTGCAAAGATTATGCACATAAGGTTTATGAACACCATTCAAGTTTGCAATTTTAGCCAAAAACAGAGCACACAAAGACACACATGTCCTGTATGTTGTGAAATGAATGTAGAATAAGGCTTTTGATTGGGCTGCTGTTGCCTAATCAGTGCAGGTAATTCCAGCACAGACCTATCAAATTAAAAAAAAAACACAACCCTTTCTGGGTGTGTTCAAGTTCTTTCCTGCAACTCTTGCTGTTTGCTCTGTTGTCCTATTTTACTGGAAGCTTTGATTATTTACACTATAAAACTGTTGCATTTGAGAGTCAGATTTGTATAATAGTTACAGTGTTGCACTAGGATTGGGGAGACCCAGATTCATTTCAAGTAACCATTTGGCCACAAAGCTTGGCATGGTCACATTCTTGCAAATTAGTCGACCTCACTGGACTGCTGAGGTGGGTAAACTTTGGGAGGAAATAACTCTTAACAGGACAGGTGGTATATGAATGTAATAAACTTAACATATTCTCTGCTTGCAAAGACTGTCAGATATGTAGAAAATACAAAGGCTTTGGTATGCAGTTTAGAGTTTCTTAAGTTCAATTAAAGGAGTTGATTGCATGCTAAGTTTCTCCTGCCTGGAACCAAAAGAGAAGGTGGTGAGAAGACAGTCTGTAGTAAAGCACTCATTTTGGAAGATCTGTCTGGTTTGCGGTTTTTCCGCAAGGTAAAACATAATTCTGTTGCTATAATAAAAGTTTTGCTGCTGTTGAGACCTCATGTCTTAAGTGAGGCTGGTGAAGGATATGAAACAAGGGGAATAGCCAGTGACCTTTGATAGCCTTCACAAAATAATTAGAGGGAAAAATCTTTCTCTTCTCCCCTTGTCACAACAAGTCAAAGAGGTAAAGTGTTTTTTGTTTTTTTGAGAGGGGGGCATTGTCCTGGATAACGCTCTCAAGAACATGGGCGTGTCTCTTTTCCCCATTGCAGGTTCAGATGGCTGTGGATGTCAAATTTGTCCAGGACACACTGAAAGGAGACGGAGTCACAGAAATAAGGATGAAATTTATAAGGCGGATTGAAGACAATCTCCCTGTAGGAGAGGAGTGAGTCTCTGAGCAGCCCTCTGTCTCCTGAACTGGAAGAGATAAGCCAGTGCCACATGACTGGTTAAGATCATGATCTACTTTATTTCCTTAGGAAGCAACTGTTTGAATTCTCCTCTGTTACTTCCGCAGATTTGTATTAAAAACCTTTGTAAGATGTAGGACACTTTTCATACTCATCAGAGGCACATGTACTCATTTCTATTTTCCACATTTGGCTCCATGCAAATGTACAGGATATTAAAACCTTGCAGCTTTGAAAGTGGGTATCAAAATTGGATCCCAACCAGAGATGCTCCACTTGTCTTGCAACAAATGAAAGGTATCAGCATTGCTTCTTGCCCTTTCCTGATCATAGGAATGGGGCCAGAACCCAAATATATATCTTTTGGGAGTAGATAGCCATTCCTTGATAGTGAAAAAAAGTGCAGTATATACTTTGATGGAAGTTGGGGCTATTAGTGACTCAAGTTCTCATTTGCTGTCACAAAAATCATATGCTTTTAAAGGTTGGCTTCTGTCACAAAACCAGAGTGCTGCCTGTTAAATAGTCATGTTGGTGTCCTTGATATGAATAATTTTCTCTGGTAATATCCCACTGTCAGATACTTGAATTTGTATTACCATTATGGTACTTCTGAGTCCTTACTGGTTAAACAGTTGTGTAAATAGTCTCAGCACACTGAGAATGCGCTGTCCATAGTCTCACTGATTAATTAGTGTCAGAGAAGGCTTCCAACCCTTAATAATTGGAGGTATTTTGTTTGCATCAGGCTGGACTTATATAACTCACTGATGAGTTGTTAAATACAAGCAACTGTTCTGAAAGATTCTGGCAACCAGGGTTCCTAAGGTGTTGCAACTAGCTGACATGTTAAGAGGATTCCACTAAATTAGATCTTTAATTGTTAGCTTGTATTGTCCTGGGAGGAGAGGTTATAGAAAAAATATATATTAGGCAGGCTTGTGTGAATGCGTCCATGTGCTAAGGCTTTGTATAATGAATCACTGAGAGAACCCTTTAGACTTTTTAAATAGGAAAAAGCGAATGATCAAATGCACTCAGGAATTAAATATGCAGCTCAAATTTCAATCCATGGGCTGTGTATAGATAGATGATCCCATCTGTATATATCGTAAAGCTAAACCTCTCATCAGGCAATATAATTATGAGTAAACCTAGCAGATAATTCTTCAGGAAATTATGGAGGTTTTGTTCAGATTATATATGCTGAACTCATTTATTAGAAATTTCTGCTTTCCTACCAGTGGCAAAACTAGTAGTGATTGTGCTCTTTTGGAATAACAGAATAGATTGGGCCCAAGTTGATACATGTGCTCTGCGGCACAAAGGATGTTAAGTTCAAAACCATCAGAAATCAAGTTAGAGGAGTGTGAGAAATAGATTTTATAATATGTGTACACACTTGTTACACGGCATTATAAGAATTTTAGGTGACTGCCATAATTAGGCTGAGCCTCAGTCTGGAGGAAGATAACTATGGACTTATGTGTGTTGTGCCATATTAATGTGGCTTACTTGACATACAGAAGAACGGGACTTAAATTGCTGCGTACCTGATGTCTTTTCTCTTGATGACACTTTCATAATTCTTTTTATGGCTCTTCCCATCTGAATTTGGCTCTGAATTGGTAGAGTAAATGCTATGCTGCCATGGGCCTGACTTTCACCATGTCTGTGGAGTTAGTAGCAGAGAAAGCATAGGAGTGGAATCGCTCTACGTTGCAAAAAATGCCTATCAAACGCTGGCCCATCTCATGTTTCAGTTCTATAACTTCTCCAATGAATATTCAGCATTCCTGTTCCTGAAGACTTCATTCCTACAGTTGGAGAAAAGGTCCATTGCCCCTAAAGATTGTTTCCTCTGGTATTTCAACAGATGCACTGAGTGATAGCTGATGGGCGGATGGGTACAATTTAAACATTTTCATCATTCATATGTGTTCCATTTGTAAAGCTTTTGAAGGCAACATTTTGAAACTTATATTAAAGATACTGTAACTGACTATCTTAGTAGTTTTGCCATTGGGTTGAGAGATTTGTCATTATTACATGTTATAGAATCAATCATGGAATCATAGAGCTGGAACAGAACACAAGGGTCATTGAGTCCAGTGCCGTGCAACGCAGGAATGCACAGTCAAAGTGTTCCTGATAGATGGCCATCCAACCTCTTGTTTAAAAGGAGACTCCACCGCACTCCAAGGCAATGTTTTCCTCTGTCAAACTGCTCTTACTGTCAGGAAGTTGTGATGTTTAGGTGGAATTTTTACTCCTCAAGTTTGAAGTTATTGCTATGTGTCCTGGTCTCCAGAGCAGCCGAAAACAAGCTTGCTCCATCTTCCCTATGATGTCCTTTCAAATATTTAAGCATAATTATCATGTCACCTCTTAACCTTCTCTTCTTCATGCTAAATGTACCCAGTTTCCTAACCTGCTCCAACTTGGATGGGTTTCCAGACCCTTTACCATTTTGGCTGCTCTCCTTTAGCCATGCTACAGCTTGTCAATATCCTTGAATAGTGCCTAGAACTGGACAAAGCATTCCAGGTGGGGTGTGACTAAAGCAGAATAAAGTGGTGCTATTACCTTCCTTGACCTAGATATTATTATCTCACCCTTCCAAGATCTTCCCCACTCTTAGCACCCTCTAATTTTAACCTCACAACAGCCTAGTGAAGTGGTTTCAGCTGAAACATCAGGTAAAAGATTGTGCATAATCATCTAAACCTAGGTGTTAACAGCCTCTAAGTGTCTAGGGAACATTTGTGGCCTCCAAGGCACACAACCCTGTAGCGCACACGACCCTCCCTGGATTGGGTGGCTGTGCAAGGTTCGAAGTGCGAGATGCTGGAAGGCAAGAACCAAACCAGTTCTGGTCTTTCAGGATGCAGTTTATTAAGCAAAGAAGCAGAAAGAAAAAGGCACACAAGCATACATACATTCTGACTCCATCGGAAAGGCAAAGCAGGCGACAAAGCAGGGTTCTCTTCGTTCCAACAGATTATATAGGCTTTTCGTACATGCGTGGCAAAACAGGCTGCCAGTCCATCAACCCACCGTGCCGAAACGGGAGGTTTCAATTACTGAGGCACCCATGGGCCAGGTGCATGATAGGCTCGTGGCCAAATCTCATTACCTGCCCGAAACGGCAGCGGACGGTCTCTAATCAGGCTTTGCTCTCCCCTCACTGTACCGGACGGTGCAGGGAGCGAAGCACCCATCGTTAACATTCCTTGGCTATTCTAACAGGACTGCGGCATATAGGGCAGCCTGACCTAGCGATGCAACAGCATGAGCTAACCCTCCGAATATGTTCATTAGTGCGAAAGCAGGCTGACCTGAAATGTGTGAGTGTGCAGCACAGGGCCTACCCAGAGGGCCTCGGGCCCAACAAATCCATCTGACCCTGAAAAATAAAAGAGTCTCCAAATTGGTAAATCACATGCCCAGAAGGTCCTACAGGGGAGACTCCTCTGTAAATGTAATTCTTTCATGGGCCTTTTTTCCACCTGTTACTTGTGTTTTCTATATATAGATATATAAAGAAAGCTCAGCCCTCCCAACAAAGATGGTGGTGGTTATCTTTAGAAGACAAAGTTGCCTTTTTGGGGACTTAATGGGGGTTAAATCAGAGGAGGTGTGTATGGCCTTGGGTGGCTGCGCTTTACACCTTTGGTTCACCTCATGAGGCATTTAGGTGAGAGGTGGGGGACAAGCAGCAAAATATTTCAGAGCCTGCACTCCCTTCAGCAATGGAGGTGTGATCTATGAAGTGTTGCTAGTTTTTTCTGCTATAGGAAATCATGGGAAAACCAGCCAGGAGTTGACTTGGCCTTCTCTACAGCCTGATTAATGTAGATTGGTGCCACTCAAAGTGGTGGTGCCAGTCCCTGAGCAACTGACTGGCAAGTTTCCAGGAAAAAAGGCAACAGTTGTACCCAAGGGACACCAATATAATGCCATTCTCTGGCACACCAGGAAATAAGTTGCTGAGAAGGGATGAGGTAGATTGCCTCTGAAAGCTTGAAAAAGGTTATTTTCGGGGAGGTAAAGGAAGATTCCTGAGTGTTTTAGCCCTGAAAGGTAATTGCTCCAAAGATGGTTGACAACTGGGCAGTGATATGGTGACTTACTCCCTGAAATTATGACAGGTTCCATGTTCTTGACATTGCAGCAAGAATGGCTTTTCAAAAAATCATTCTTACCTAGTGGGATGGGGGGAATCCAGTTCTTTTAATTGTGTTCTTCTACCACTAGATGCCTCCAGTTACATAGCGGAATTAGATTGCGATGCTGTCTCAAAGAGAGCTATCATGGTGTAGTTTGAGCATTGTACTAGGACTCTGGCGGCCGGGGTTCGAATCCCCACTTGGCCATGGAAACCCACTGGGTGACCTTGGGCAACTCACATTCCCTCAGCCACGAAGGCAAAGGCAAATCCCTCCCCTAAACAAATCTAGCCAAGAAAGCCCCATGATAATTTCACCTTTGGGCCACCATAATTCTGAAACTACTTGAAGTTTCAACAACAACAAGGCTGTCTCAAAAGGCGATCAGTTTTAAACAGTCACACAGGAGTTATTCTGTAGTAAGTACCTTCCCAAAGGCCGGAAACATAATTTATGTGAGTAGAGTGTCCATACAAAATGATCATTTCAATTAAAGTCATGAAAAGCTGTCTTTATCTATGCAGTCCTGAGCACACCAGAAGATCTTGTCTGATTTCAGAGGCGAAATAGAGTCAGGCTTGGTTAATCCTGCGATGGAGCATTATACGAGAAGACCAAAGATCTCTATGTAAGGAAAGAATCATGCCAGAAGCTCAAGAGAGCTATTGCTGCCTGATAGTACTGGGCCAAACAGACTACTTGGTCTGACTCTGTATAAGGCAACGTCTGGGGTTCCTGTCCCAGAGTTCTGAAGGCAGGTTCTTACCAAGGTTGCTTCCCTGCATGAAAGAGAGATGGAGAGAGTCCTTTTTGAGTAATGCATCTGAAATTTCTTGTGAAGTTTAGAGATAAGATCCATTTTTGTATTCTTGCTTCCTCTGCTCAGTTTCATTGCAGCTTTCTAGTATTAGGGTCACTGAGGTTTAAATCTATCAAGTGTTAACACCTGAGTAATACTTTGCTTGTCCTGCAGCACCAAGGGTATTGCCAGGCAGGCAAGGTTTCCTCTGAGTGGACGGTAGAGGAAGAGGCAACGTGGCTGGACAGCCAGGTATAAGGTCAGCAGGATTGTTTCGGCTATGACTTGTGTACTAAAGAAGCCCACACACCAGAGCACTGATTGGGTCACCCCACTTGTCTCAGGGTGACAAGGAAGCATAAAAAGGCTGGTGTTTGCCCTTACCAGCCGCCAGTTAGATCCGCCTAGCTGGACCTGTCGTGCCGTTGACAGTTTACTAATTGTAAGGGGAGATGCTGTCTGTCTATCCTCTGTTATCTCTTGTTATTCCTATTTGTCTAATTGCTGCTGGAATGTTTTGCCAAGCCTTTATCATAGGGTGCGGCAATAAATTCTGCCTCTAAGTCCTACTTAATGAGCCTCTGGAATTCTTTCTGCTTCACTGGGACCCTCTGCTGCAGCAAAGCCTTGCTTCACAGATTGCACTCTGTTCATGCTCAGAGGAGCCAAATCCTGCCAACCCTGACACTGTGCCATGGAGCAAGTTCCTGTGCCATTTTCAAAGGCAAGCCAGCAGGAGGGTGATTTGCTCTGGGCTACACGTGTGCATGTTCACCTATCACCTTTAGCTTTCAGGAATTACTGTGGTAAAAATGTCCTCTAGGAGCTATGGAGGATGCTATTCTCTTGGATTTGCCACACCCTACTAGGTTGTTTTAGGCCCAAAGGAGCAAAGAGGCATTTTTCAAAACCAGGAAGTATTTTCTGGGCCTAAAACAGCCTGAAGAGGGGCAGAATTGTTCCCCTGCCATGCCCTCTAGTTGTTGTAAGGGGCATTTTTATCACAAAAAAGGTTTTGGGTTTTTTTGCCCCAAAAGAGTTTGGTGTGACGTGGAAAACTTAGAAATAGCCTGAGGGGCCCACAAGCATCCCTTATGTTGCACTTAACCCACCCCTTCTCAGCAGATGACACCCCAGATTAATTGAGGGGGTTGTTATTTGGTCTATATGCTCCAAGGAGCAGAAAGTCTTGAATCACACTTTCAGGGCAATATAACATCAGAAGACGCCTGTGCACACTTACAATCAGAATCAGGCACGGAGCAGATGACTTGCGGGCGACCTCAGCAGTCTGTGCTGCTGCTTTCTTGCCAGTTGCTGTCATTTGCCTAACACATTTTCCCCCTAACGCCAGCTCTGAAAGTGAAATGGAATTTACTCTTCTTTTAGCCTGTCTCAGTAATTAATATAAAACAAAAATTGGGGTGTGTTTCTAATTTGGAGAATTTATTTTTCGGCTTGAACTCCTGACTGCTAATTTTTGTTTGGCTTGGTAACACACAGACGTTTCAGTACAGCTACAGTGTTCTTGTTTTTCGCATCTAAGAATTTAATTTTGACTTTTGGGGTTTAAAACAACAAAATCTGACCTATATTAGCACCCCCACCATTTTCCCCCTAAAGAGGTATAGGATCTAGTTCATGATATTGTACACCATATTACTGAATGTTTGCTTTACAGTAGTGCTTTGTTTTGGGATGATACTTTCCTAGCCTTTGGTATAGCTAATAGCTGGAGATGTTTTCTTAATGAACTCAGATGACTAAAGGCATCAGTGGCTGCAGTTACTGGATGCATCCCATCTGCTTAAGCTAGAGAGGAACAATGTATTGGCACTGAAGGAGACAGAAACTGGTGAGAAGAAAGTAGTGGGAGGAGGGCGTTTCCAGGACATGCTGTTTGCTTTTGGAGGACTGATCCTGCTTTAATAATTAGCATTGGTTATGATTAGGAACACCATAAATTCTCTTGTACCCTGACCTCATCTTGAAATTGATTCTGTTATAAGTTGCCCTTGGAAGTCATCAAAACCTAGAAGTGGAAAGCTCTTTGTCTTCACTGCCGGGGGAAGGACACTGCAACAAATGCAGGTTCTTGTACACATTTATAAAAGCTATGAAAGGGCTCCATAGCTCTGTGGAGTTTTGTACAAGCAAGCAACTGAGTCAACCTCTGATTGAAAAAAGACCAAAGAAGTAGAATGGTGATGCTGGATAGCTGAAGGAGAAACATGTTCAAGCAGTGGTTTCAATGTGTTTCAAAGCAATAACTACAGTTGGCCCTCCACATTCACTGGGGTTAGGGGCTTAAGATCTCTGCAAAAGTGGAAAAACTGCAAATATCACAGTGTTGGGGGGTCTGTCTGTGGAAAGGGGACAGAGGCATGGGGAGGAGAATGGACATCCAGGTTCCAAACCAGGTCAGAGAAAGGAGAGGGAAAGGGAGTGAGTCAGAATGGTGGGCCTATATTTCCTTTTTCTTGCCCATCTCCTCCCTTGGGTGTAAGGGGGGATTGGGAGAGAGTGTGTGGTACTGAGAAATCGGGATCCTTATCTGGCCAGTGAGTGGCTGGTGGTGGAAGAAGAGGATCAGAGGTAGGTTTTTAACGGACTGTGCAGCCCGATCAGATCCACCAAGAGGGAAAATTCCCCCAGAAAAGAGGCACTTGGGGTGGGATGGAGTCAGGGATTATATAAACACACCAATAATCAAAGCTGTGAATGTTAAACCCATGAGTGTGGATGGCCAAGTGTAATTGTAAATCAACTCCACCCTTTCAGATTTACTTCCTGCCCTGTGAAACATAAAATGCAAAAATATGTCAACGTTTAGTATTAAAACCCTTCTATCCTGCCTCTTACTGTATGCAGTATAAACAATTTTAAACACTACCAGATTAAAAGCATAAATATACAGGATGAAAATGTATTAGGCATACCCACAATTGAATCAATTTAAAAACAACTTAAAGCCGTATACAAGTTCTGGCCGGGCACCAGCAAGAAACCTATGTTGGCACCAGTTGGACCTCCAAAGTCCATTCCACAATAGGGGGAGGGCATAGCCACATACCCTCCAACTGTTCCAGTTTCTCAGGGACAGTCCCAGTTAATCCTTTGTCACCCTACACTTTTAGCTATTTTAAAAATCTCCCCATTTTTTTCCTCCTCTTCCCCCTTTCCCCACTTTGTCTTTGGCTTACTTCAGTTGCTGCAGACTGAGGCCATTTCTGCACTGGACCGTTATAGCACGATGATTCCACTTGCAACCTCCTATGGAATCCTGGGGTTTGCAGTTTCGGGAGGGGCCACTTGGCCCCTCCCGAAACTGCAAACCCCAGGATTCCATAGGACAGTGGTTCTCAACCTGTGGGTCCCCAGATGTTTTTGGACTTCAGCTCCCAGAAGCCCTGAGCATTGACCATAGTGGCTGGGGCTTCTGGGAGCTGAAGTCCACAAACATCTGGGGACCCACAGGTTGAGAACCACTGCCATAGGAGGTTGCAATGGAATCATCACGGTATAATGGTCCAGCGTGGAAATGGTTTGAGAAAAATGCAGGAGTAGTTTGCACTCAGTTGGCTCAGTGGAGGGAGAGGATAGGAGTGCTTTGAGTCTTGCCCTTCCCAGCAGGCTCAGGCAAAAGCAAACTGCTGCAGCCTCTCTTGGCTTATGTGTAAGGCCTCATTGATAACCTTGCCATCTTGACCACACTCTTATATTGCCTGGCCTCATGTGTCTCGGCTTTCATTTCTGAAATGCAGAAGGGTGTGCAGCTTGGAAGACCCTTGAGAAGAAACACAGTTGTGTTTTTTTTTAATGCTGGTTCTTTTTTCGTCTTAGAAAACCTGAGCCAGGAAAAAAAAAGAATGCATGTTCTGCTATTTCCTGGCATGAGCTCTACAGTAAATTGGTACACCTGAGAATGCTGCTTCCTAAATATCCCCAGCTCAGTCGAGGTCTACCAAGAAGTGATCTAACACAGTCTGGCAGCCTGAGGCATTAAAATGAAGACAGCATCTATGCGGTGCTCAGTTACTTAAGACAGGGCATAACTTACTGTGAGTCCTCCTGAACTTAGCATAAGTCCCCCTGAATCAAGAGTTCTGTGAGAACACTGACATTATCATCATCATCACCATCATCGCCCCATATTCTTCCCAAAACTGAGAATGAGGAAGCTTGCAAGTTAAGACAAACTGGGACATTTTAAAAGCAGCTAAAAACATGGAATGAAAGAGGATTAATCCAGTCTGTCACTGCCAAATCAGGACAGTTGGACGGGTGTGTTAAAATCATTTCAGACGTTTCAAATTTAGCCACTGGCATGCCATAAAGAAAAAAAAAAAGAATATAGAACTATGGGGTGTATTCATATGGAAAAAATTCACAGCTGTTCAAGGCCACTTTAACTGTCATGGGCTCGCCCTATGGAGTTCTGGGATTTGTAGTCTGGGGAGGGTTTTCTCTGCTAGAGAACTTAATTCTACTCTCCTGAACCAGCAGATTCTTCTAAATCCCTCATCAAACTACACATCCCAGTATTCCATAGGATGAAGCCATGACAGTTAAAGTGGCACCAAACTGCTGTGATTATATAGTACGGATACAGGTCTGGTGCTTCTTTTTTTATACTCCGATCCTAGTTGGAAAACCTGCCTTGTTTGTTTCACAAAATGTTCCTTGCTACATATGACTGTGGACACAAGGGGGTGCCCTAAGAACATCACTCTATTCAGAGAAATGAAGCTAATTCAAGGACTGCGGCTGGAGCAAATTGTCCATATTTGAGTTCTCTAACTGGTTTTTCAGATTAGCTACAAACCCTTTAGGGCCAGACAGTTAAAAAAACAGGCACTCTCCCTCTGCAGAGGTGTAGCTTATAAACCAGATGCTTACATGTTCCTAACCTGCTGCATTTTGCCTTAAAATAAAAAAAGAATCAACATTCTGATTAACATACATTTTTTGTAAGGTGCCTGGACACAGTTGGGACAGAAGCCTAAGCCAGCAATTCTGTCCTGAGTTGCTTGGATGTGAAGTCTATTAAAACCAAGCAGGTGTGTTTTGAGTTATAGACTGGAGACAAGTGTGGAAACCAGTGCACGACAACTGCAAATGCCTCACATGTTCACTTCCCAAACTCGTGTCTGCGTTGTCCGCTCCATTGCCTTCTTGCTCATTTGGCCGGCCGGCCTGCCTGCCTTCCTCTTTCATGTTTATGAGCTAAGACCAAAACATGCTGGACCTATTTTACCAGAGAAAATTCATGCCTCTATATACAGTGAGCAGTGACATCCCCTCCATCAACTCACTTTTATTTCTCTAAGAACTGTGTTGTGTGCCTTCATTCAAATCTAATGAGAGAATCTTATAAGATGCATTTGTGTTTACGAATGGGAGGAATATACTAATAATTTTTAAAATATAATAGCACCAAAGCCCCAATTAGTTTTTTTCTTCTTCTTTGGGTGTGTCTGTACTATATAACTATAACAGTTTGATACCACATTAACTGCATGGCCCCATCCAATGGCATCCTGGGATTTGTAGGCCTTTAGGTACTTAGGATTCTTTCGAACAGTCCTGCAAAATACAGTATTTGAGTTCTCTGAGCAGGGATTTGTAAGTGCCTTGCAAAACCATAAGTCCTGGGATTCCAAGGTGGCCGGCAACTGATATGAAACTGCTATAATTGTACTGTGTGAATATACCCTCTTACAGAAACCAAAGCAGTAGAAATTGTACCTCTGTTTGTAATCTTCCATACCCTGGTGCCTTCCAGATGTGCTGGATGAAGCTCCATCCTTCCTAGCCAGCAGAGTTACTGGGGAGGATGGGGGCTGTTGTCCAGAACAGCTGCAGAGTGCCCGTTTGAAGAAGGCCGTTGGCTTCCATCTCTTGCCCAAAGCAACTGCTCCAGGTGGCTGGCTTCAATACAGCATGATTTGGGGGTTTCAGTTTGCTGAGTTAAACAGGCTCCTTACTACCTGAGCTGGGAGAAGTTCTTTCAAGGGCCTCTGGTAAATCTACTCCATCATGCCTGCGGGATGGAGCAATAAAAGCCGTTCGACTGTTTGGCTCAGCTCTGGAGCCACCTCCTAAATCACCAGCCCTGCTTCCTGCTGGCCGGTCTGCTGCTTGGCTTGGAGGCCTTCCCACCAGCCTTATCAGCGAGCAGACAAGGGAGGGCTCCTGTTCTCACTTGGACGGAGAAAGCGGGACGGGTGCCAGCAACCTCCTCCTGGCGCTCCTGGGCCTTTTGCAGCTGCTCCGGCCCAGCCCTCATTGCTGGACATGGGCGTCTGTGGCATTCGGGCCTCTGGGAGATGGTGCAGCTCAGCACTTCCGTGGAGCATCAGGTCTCCAGCTGCCTTGACAGAATAAACAACGTCCAGGCTGGGCAGATTAGTAGGAATCCCACAGAGCTGATCTTGTGGAAGGGCACAAAGCATGAGTGAGAGAAGTCCTTAGTTTGAATCTTACCTTACCCATGCATTCTCTAGGCAGTCTTGAGTAACCACTGCTTGCTGTAGCGGCCTCCATATAGACCACAGAGCTTAGAGAAGTTATTTTTTTGGACTACAGCCAGAGGTAGTGAAAATAACGGCAGTAAGGGAGAAGATTAAGCCCAGCAGATACTTCTGGTTCTTCTCTCCCTCTGAGGCCAGGGCAGTGGCAGATGGGACAGAGCCATTGTTTTGTTTTTAATTACATTTATATCCTGCCTTTCTTTCTTATTTCTCCAGTGAATTCACACTGATGTGCATGGCTCTCCCCTCCATTTTATTCTCTCGACATCACCGTGAAGTAGATCAGGTTGATGGTGGGAGAGGGCAACAGAGTGGCTGAAGGTCACCCAGTGAGTTTCATGGTCCAGTGAGAACTTGATCCTTGATTTCCCTAACCTGGAGCTGTAACTACTATACCACCCTACCTTCCCTGCTCTCCATTGATACTGGAAGTTTGGCATCTCTAAAGAACTTAGCGTGTATGAAGCAGAAGCCTTCATTTCATCCATGCTACCTCAGAATCGGGCTCGAATTGTGGTTGGAAAGGTAGGGGAAAACCCTTAATGAAATCCACAGTCCATCCAGCCCCTCTGTTGGCTCTGTGCTGCCTTTCCTCATAACTCAAGCACTGCTCTGGATAATGTGTATGAAGAACTTCCAAGACCCAAAGCCCCACAGAAATATAATGTTCGCCTTTAAAAATCCTGATAATAACTCAGGTTGGCTTCTTGGCAGGTGAATTACACATGGTGTGTGTGTGCCTAAAATTACAGTCAAAACATACAGTGAAATCAGACACGTGCACGCACACACACACACACAGAGAACTGTATAAAATGGCGTAAACCAAGAAACAGAGGACTCAGCTGCAGCTGAAGGATGCTAAAGCTTGCCTCCTTGGTCCCTTCAAAGCAGCGTAAAGAACACGGCCAAGTTGGCTAGGAGGATCTTGCTTGTGTAACTTTTTAAAAAAAAAAAACAACTTTATTAAATAAATTAAAATCAACCACACAAAAATAAGTTGTTAAAGGAACACAAGACCTGGTGAACCAACATAGACTAGTCAAGAGTTAAGTCCTGTTAACGTAGAGCATAGTGCTATTATTCTACTTTCAACATCCTATGGAATCCTGGGGTTTGCAGTTTAGGGAGGGGCCTTTAGAATTCTCAGCCAGAGAGCTCTTTGGCCTCAGTCAACTACAAACCCCAGGATTCCACAGGAGGTTGAAAATGGAATAGCACTATAACAGTGTAGTGCAGAAAGGCCCGTCGTCTGGCACATAGGAGATGAGGTTTCATTTCCTTTAGTTAGAGCGTGAGTCCTGTGAAAGGAGGTCTTTCCAGAACTTCTGCTGTGAAAACGGAATGCCAAGAAGACCTGAGGATGTGTTTAGCTATTCAGTAGGGCAGAACCAGGTTGCTACGAAGGGGTTTGTTTTTATTTTACCCCTAGTAAATCTCATTTTTACCATAGGCTTTCCCTAAGGGCTGGAGTAATACCCATATTTGCCTGCGTATAAGATGCACCTCTGTATAAGATGCACTCAGTTTCTACACTGGCAAATACTATTTCCCGGTGTATAAGACACACTGGCATATAAGACACACCCCACTTTCAAACACTATTTTTCAGAAGGGAAAAGTGAGTCTTATACGCTAGCAAATACAGTAACTCTTTTCAGCCAGATGTGCTTGCCTAATATAAGAGCTACACTTGCATAGTTACATGGTGGTTATGCTGTATCATCCTTCTACTGAATGCTGAAACTGTTCAATTGATGGCATATCTATCAGTGTACCTGCTTCTTGTCCCACTATGTAATGGAGGAAGGTGCATGGAATGTTTCTGCAGCCGCAGAGAATCAAGGGGTGCGCTGAATGAGGTTGACAAGTAGTTATGCTCCATCCAGCAATGCGCAACTACATGGCTAGTGTTCTGTTAGTCCCAATTAAGGCAGAACCAACGGTTGAATGGCGGGTGAGTCAATACAGTGGGCCCTCCACTTTCGTGAGAGTTCAGGGCACAGAACCCTAGTGAAAGTGGAAAACCACAAATAGCTCCCCCATGATTCCTCTCCCATTTCCTTGCTTTTTGCATGCTGGGGCCAGATGCAAGGGAAAGGGGGGAGCTCCAGAGGGAAGAAGGAAGGCTTGTGTGTACTTTCACCCCCCCATCCCCATTCAGTGTGGGTTTTCAGCACTGGGGCCAGAGACAAGGGAATAGGAAGTAGGAGCTCCAGAGGGGAGAAGCAAGGCTCACGCTTGCTTCCCTCCATTTCCTTTGTCTCTGCATGCATTCTCAGTGCCGGGGCAGAGGGAAGGGAATGGGAGGGGACGCTCTGGAGGGGAGAAGGCGCATGTGTGCCTCCCCCACCATTCTGTTGCCTTTTGCCTGGGCACTTGCCTTCCTTCTCCATGCCCGGCAAAACTCAAGGGAATGGGAGGAGTGGGGGAAGGCACGACCATGCCTAGCAAATAATTAAATTTGTGAAGGTCAGACCTGTGAATGTGGACGGAGGACTGTAAACCGATCAATCCCTTTGATTCAGTGATTCTGCTCTAGTTGGGACTGATCAATAGCATTTAGGCCCATGTGGAATAGTCACACTCCTGGAACTCTGCTTACGCAACCGTGGACTAAATACCGAATTGTACAATGGCCAAAAAAGTACAACTACATCTGTAAGGGAACTTGCACATGTGTATGACACCAACAGGAGTCCAGCCAATGTTTCCAAGTTCTGGTATTTACTAGGAAAATTATTTCTCAAGGTTTTTTTTTCTTTCTTTTAAACTTGTATATTTTTCCTAGTTTGTGCTTTGCAAAATTCACAGATTTTTTTTTCTTAGATGCAAACAAAAGAACTTGAGACTGAAAACAGAAATGAATGTAGGTGAGTGAAAAATTAACCCATTCAGAGTGAGAGTTTTTTATAGCTTGGTTCTGACAAGTCTGGGTTTTCATCCCGGGCTATTCGAGTATGCTTGTGATGCTTAATTAAGGCTTCTGTCTCCTTTTCGTTTGCTAGGAGCCTCCACTTTAATAGCTAAATGGCAAGCAGATACAATTGGGGGGGGGGCTCCATCCTGGGAAGAGGTGTACCTTGTACCTTCCAACATTTCATAGAAATGAAAATTGGGACAACTGTGGCCAAGCAACATCAGAGTGAGGTCAAGAGGGCTAAAGTTATTAATGAGGAAGAACACATACGCTAAGAGAATCTGAAGCTTTTATCTGAATCTCCCAGGAACATCAAGATTCAGCCTGCTCCCTTCCACCTGCTGAATTAATTAAGTGCAAACTACTTTTGCATTTTGAACTCAGGTTGCAGCAATTGAACTAAGCAGAGGATGAAGAGGGAAGAGGGAGTGAAGTTGGGACATTTTGAAGTATACTTCATCCTTCACATTTGTGGGTTTGACTTTGGCAGATTTGATTATTTGTGAGTTTCTTCAACACGTGCCCACCCCTCGATGCTTCTTTTTCGGAGGAACCTTCCCTCTCAGCAGCTCTGATCAGCCTGTGCACCCCTTTAAACCTTCCCCTACCCGCTCCTCCTCCTCCTCCTCCTCCACTAGCTGCTGCTAGCTTAGCTGGTGGCTAGCTAAGGATGGCTCCCTGCCTGATTTCTCAGCACCACAAATTCTCTCCCTAGGAAGGAGATGGGTAAGAGAAAAGGAGTATTGGGTCACCATCCCACTCCCCTTCCCTCTCCTTTCCCTGACCTAGTTTGGACCTTTATGCCCTTTCTCTCCACCATACCTCGCTCTTCTTCCCAGAGACACAGACACACGGACACACACACACATTTTGATATTTGTGATTTTTCCATTTTTTCTAGGGTCTTGCTTCCCTAAAGCTGGTGAATGTAGAGGGCCAACTGTAGCTGAAACAGTGGGATGAGAGCGGGATATCCTGCCAAATCAGGATAGTTGCAGGGAGTGGTACCTGTTAAATTTGGCCAGGGGAGAGGATTGAGAATTTTGGTCCATTTTTGAGAGACGCTTGCTAAAATTTACAAGCATCTTGTTTTCATTAAATGTAACAGTTGATTTCAAGTCGTTTCTGCCAAACTTATAAATCTGAATGTAGGAGAAAGCAAAACTCACATATCTACACCCCAGTAGCTGCTGAAGACGGAGTCACTGTGAGCACAGTTTGCTCTGTTCTTATTGGAGGTCAGAGTGAATGTGAAGTTTTATCAGTGAGATGTGATGGGCTGAGCAGAGTGAGGAAAGGTCTGCCTTCAACACCCTTATGTTTGTTTGTTTTTTAAAGTCTTCTACCTGTGCTGTCTATGGACCATAGCGGGCAATTTTGCCATGTGAGTGAGAGAGAGCTTTTTAAGTTGAGAAGGAAATTTTTATCCAAAACATGAATTCTGGTCACTTCCTGACTAAGAAAAAGACCTTCCTTGGAACTAAAAGAGAAGATTCCCTCCTCACATCAAAATATGGGAGAATAACCCCTTATAGCCCTAAGTGGATGGGTGGGGATGGCAGCCGGGTTGGCTCTTCCAGACGAGTTGTGGTGGGGAGATACGGTCCCCAGGCCTGGAGTAGCTGCCAGGCCCTTTAGGACGTTGACTGCCACTGTGATGCTCAGGGTCACACAGTTCTTCACACGATTCTTAAGGCATCGTTAGAACCTACGTCTGGTTTTTAAAAAGAAATTGTTTGATTGCAAACATATATGGATATATGTAGAAGCAAGTACCGCTGAATTCAGTAGCACTAACTGGACATGTACGAGATTGTACTGTACTGGCTTCTTAAGCAGATGAGTGGAATAACCATTGTAGACACATGGTGACAGAGAAGGTCTTTCCAGTGTTGGCACCTCTCAGTTATGGCATGTATTTCCCAACTTCAGTCCAGAAACAGATTAAGGGTTGTACCTTTTCCATCTCCTTCTAACAACCTATTGTGCAGGCATCTCCCACTTTTCAACAACTTATTTTTTGATGTTCCACTCTTCCAACAGTGTGAATTATAGATATGTACCATTCTTCTAGAGATCCAGTGTGGTGTCCTTTGAGTACTGGACTGTGACACTGGAGACGAGGGTTCAATTCCCTGCACAGCCATGGAATCCCGCTGGGTAACCTTGGGTGTGCCACATACTCTCAGCCCCAGAAAACCCTGCGATAGGTCTGCCTTAGAGTTTCCATAAGTAGTCAGAAATGACTTGAAGGAACACAACAACAACCAATGTTCTTTCAATGCAGGGACCACTCTTTCATCAGTTCTGCTCCTCTTGCTTTCTTTCTGTAGGGGACATGAGACTATTATGGGGGCTTGCTTGGTAACTTGTTGCTCGATTGCAATTCTCAACATTCCCCACCATTGGCTGTGCCAGCTGGGCTTGATAGGAGTTGCATTCCGACAAGATCTGTTTCTGTTCTTGTTCTACTACTTCATCATGTTCGAAGGAAGGGAGAATAGTTAGCTTTGCTTTAGCTAACCCTTTGGCTAACACGCCCATCACAGGCTAAGTGTTCTGCTGGTATTGGGGTAGGCAGGGAGCAGATGTATTAAAGGAAACAGGAGTATGTAAAGATGTCTATAAACATTGGTCTCATTTCTTCTGTATTTCTCCTAGCTTTGTGTTTTGCCCAACAGGATTTTCTACTCCCTCTTTCTTCCCCAGAAGGAGAGGTTGCTTCAAATCACTGCCAGTCCCCCAGCCCGGAATACACCTCACTCCCAGCTGCTCCAATTCATCTTTCTTTTCAGCCTTTGCAAAGGCAGATTGTGATATATCTGCCAGCTTTCCTCCTCTCTTCCCGGCATTTGGAATCTGAAATTTGTGGGTCAGAAGCAGCTCTTGAAGAACAAAATGAAAAAAAAAAAAAAAGTAGGGGGAGGCAAACTCTCCAAAAGCGAATTAAGTAAATTAAACGTCTCTTCTAACAAGTAGCTTTATTACAGACGAGGGAAGCTGCGCCCAGAGCTCTGGTGCACGAGTGGCTAAATGATCCCATGTGCTCTTTATCAGAAACAAATGGCGAAAGGCATGCTGTTGCCGCCCTCGCTAAAGCTTTCCTCCTTGCGCTGCAAGAACTTTCCCATTCCCATTCCTTGCTGTTGCGGAATACGCAACACCTTTATGTTCCACCTTAGACTCAGGATGCAGGAGATGAGAAGAGAGGACCGTCATCTTTGTGGGAAAAAGAGTCACCAAATGTATGCTCAGTTTCTGCTTCAGCCGTAGACTTTGAGGTCAACTAACGAGGGATACTTTGGGAGTTCCGTCTTCGAGAATTCTGATATGAGCCAACAAACCTACATCTCTACCCAGACTAGCGAGTGGGTGAGAACCAGAGCTTGAAAAGGGTACTTTTCAAACTACAACTTTCAGAATTCCCCAGGCAGGATGACATTCTGTGAGCTGCAGTCCAAAGATGTTCTCAGACTCTAGTCAAACTGAGGTTATTCATTGGATATTGTACAGTCCTCCCTCCACATTCACGGATTTGACTCTCGCGAATTTCATTATTCACAAGGTGCCCGTACCTCCCCCTTTCTCCTCCTTCCATTCCCTTGCATTTTGCCAGCATGGAGAAAGAAGGCAAGTGTGTCAAGGCAAAGGGCACACACACACCTTCCTTCTCCCCCTGTGGAGCTTCCTTTTCTCACTTCCTTGCCTCTGGCCAGGGTGCGGAGAAGGAAGGCTCCCATGCCAGAGCCCCAGAAGAGAATGGGAGGATGATTGCGGGGGCAGGGGAGTTATTTGCAATTTTTCCACTTTGGTAAAGGTTTGGTGCCCTGAACCCTTGCAAATGTGGAGGGGCCACTGTACTTCTCTAAATATCACATAGTTTTCTGTTTGAGGAAGATCAAAATGTGTTTACCAAGTTGGTGTTTTAGGAGAAAATAATTCAAAAATACATCAGTAGGAGCCCGCATGGTTTGTCAAGAACAAAACCTGCCAAATTAATCTTATATCTTGTTTTCAGTCAGATCACTAGTTCAGTAGACTGTGGACATGAATTAGTGACAAAAACTGTATTCTGACCAGGGACAGAGGAACCATTGAATTTCACAGATAAAAATAAAAAAAAGATTATTTGGCTGTTGACTCCCCAAGTTTGGCCAATGAACTAGTATGATCTATCTGGTTATGCCTGAGTTTGCCACTTTGCTGGCATTCCAAAGCTGGAGACTCATGGGACAGGGTGTAGAGATGCCACAGGCAATCCCCCCCAGCATTTGACAGATGAAAACTAGGATGTGGGTGGCAAGGAACATCACAGTGAGGTCAAGATGGCAAAAATTATTAATGAGGAAAGACACATCAGTGGAAAGAGACCACAGCTGTTTGCTTTTGCCTGAGCCAACTGGGAGGGATGATGTTCCACCCTCTGTTCTCCTTCTCCCCTCCCCACCTGAGAACTACATTTGCACTTTGAACTCAGTTTGCAGCAACTGGAGGAAGCTGAGGACAAAGAAGGGAAGTAGGAGAAGGAGAGAGAGAGAAACTGGGACATTTTAAAAGTAGCTGAAAAAGTGGGAAGGCAGGGGATTAATTGGGACTGTTCTTGGCAAATCTGGCATCTGGAGGAACCTAATAAAATTTCAGCTAGCCTGAGTCCTGGCAACCAAAATTAGGAAATGCTACTTTTTGGACTATCGACACCAGAATTCCCAGCGGCCATGTTAGCTGAAGATCCTGGGAGCTGCAGTCAAAACTGTAAGTTTTCTGCACTTTGAGCTATATTTTAATCCCAGCTTGGTATGTATGAACTTTATCACATTCCTGGAAGTCCACCTCTATTAACCTCCCATGGAAATTGCACATTATAAGAAAGCGGAATACCAAGTGTAGCTTGGCTGCGTTTATTCAGCTTCTGTCTGGGTTAGCGTTTCAACTCTGCTTGAGGCCTGCCTTCCCACCTTCATCACCCAAGCCCCCTTTCCAGAATTCTTACAGGATTAATGGAGATACGGCTCTTTTGGAAAAAGAGGGTTTTCAGGACGCTGGTGAAGAGAACCCCAGGGGCTCCACACCTCTGCACATGTTCTACCCACCAAACTGTTCCACCTGCACTAGAGCCCTGACACGCCATAAATCGCCAGCTGGAATGAGCCATAGGCCGTGTGACAGGGCTCAGATTGTGTCAGCCTCATTGTGTACCTAGGCCAACAGCCAAAGGCCTGGTAAAGTCTGGCTGCCAGAACCGAGAAATGTTAATGCTTGGCTTTTGAAAAAAATGCAAGCGCTATTAATGAATCACTAAAGGTGGCAGAATTTGAAGGAAAAGGGCAGGGTGTGTGTGGTTCGGTTGCGATCCTTCGTCATATGTCATCAGGACAGTTGAATAATGGAAAGCCATTAAGGCCCCTGGAGCAGCTCCTGTACAAAAAGATTAGGTTGTGCAAACTCCACTAGCCTTTGCCCTTTGGCTGCGTATATCATAACCTCCAACATTTCATGAAGGAAAAATGGGACACAATATGTTCCAAGCAACATCTGAGTGTGGTCAAGATGGTTGAAGGTATGGAAGAGGAAGAAGACACAATCCAGGAGAGGCTGGTGCCACAGTTTGCTTTTGCCAGAGCCTACTGGGAAGGGCAAGATTCTGCCCCCTCCTTTCCCACGCAGAGTTAATTGGGTGCAAACTCCTTCCAAATTTTGAACTCAGATTTTGGTCCCTTTCATTTCCCGAGTCCTAAAGTTCCATAAATCCCATTCCCACCCTCCGCCTCTGGTTGCCAGGTGCGGACTACCCCAGGAATTGTACCAAAACCTGAGACATAGAGAGGATCTGTTGTAATGTTACAAAGGCTGGCCTTGGTGGTGCATCAATGAAAATGTTACAAGCGGCAGCCCTGATGATGTCTTGAAGCGAGAGACATGAAGCACCAAGCACAACTCCACAGAGCACAGTACTGAAAGCAAAATCATCAAGTCTAACAAGTCTCAGGTTGTGGAACACACTTGTGCGAGAGGTCTGGTTGAGCCCTTTTTTGTTCCCTTTCAGGACCTTTTTATTTAGGCCGGCCTTTGATTCTTAAAACATGCGGCAGAAGGCTGTTTTGAAAGTGGGGTGCTGTGCTTTTATCTTTCAAAAATGTGCATGGACTGTTTCTAACGATAGTTGGCTGGGGTTAGGGTGCAGGACGCCTCAAAAGTGGAAAAGCTACAAAGATCAAAATGTGTGTTATGGCGGGGAGAGTGGACACTCAGGGTCCAAACTTGGTCGGGGAAAGGAGAGGGAAAGGGAGCCAGTAGGTATGGTGGCCCTATGCTTCCTCTTTCTCACCCATGTCCTTCGCTGAGTGTATTGGAGTCATTGGGAGAGGGTTTGTAGCGCTGAGAAATTGGCTGCAACCTGTCCTTAGCTGGCAGCAGCTGATGGAGGAAGAGGAAGACCAGAGGTGGGTTTGTAAAAGGTTGCACTGAGAGGGGAGGTTCCCTCAGAAAAGAAATGCTTGAGGTGCAAGAGCAAGGGTTGGAAAAAATTACAAATAATCACCTCTGTAAAAATGAAACCCACAAACCTGGAGGGCTGGCTGTACTCTTGGACTCAGCTTTGAACCTAGAGGCCCAGGTTTCTGCAACAGCCAGGAGTGCTTTTACATGTTGAAAGCTTATGTGCCAAATGTGTCCGTTCCTTGAGACTGTTTGGCTATGGTGGTACATACCTTGCTTACATCCCATTTGGACTACTGTAATGCACTCTGTGCGGGGCTACCTTGGAAGAGTGTTTAGAGACTTCAGCTGGTTCAAAGAGGTGCAGCTAGACTGTAAACTGGGGCAGTGTTATAGAGACCATACCGTGTTCCTGTTGAAACAGCAACACTGGTTGCCAGTTTGTTTTCTGGCACAATTCAGAGTGCTGGCTATGACGTATAAAGCGCTATATGGCTCAGGCCCAGGCTATTTGGCAGACTGTGGCCATTTTCGCACTGGACTGTTGTAGCGCTATTCATTCCGCTTTTGACATCCTCTGGAATCCTGGGGTTTGCAGTTTTGGGAGGGGCCCGCCTGGGCCCCTCCCAAAACTGCAAACCCCAGGATTCCAGAGGATGTCGAAAGCGGAATAATAGCGCTACAACAGTCCAGTGCAAAAATGGCCTGTATCTCCCTGTATAAGAGCCAGCATGACGTAGTGGTTTGAACGTTGGCCTATGACCCTGGACGCTAGAGTTCGATGCCCCCCTCAGCCACGGGTACCCACCGGGTGACCTTGGGCATGTCACTCAACCTCAGAAAACCCCATGATAGGTTCACCTTAGGATTGCCATGAGTTGGAAACAAAGGCACACAACAAACAACGATCTCCTTGTATGAGACTTCTGGGGTCATAAGGAGAGGCCCTTCTCACACTCCTACCACCTTGGCAAGCATGGTTGGTAGGGCAACGAGAGAGAGCCTTCTCCGTAACTGCTCCTAGACTGTGGAACTCCCTTCCCAGGGAGGCCCGAACAGCCCCCTCCTTGTTGTCCTTCCAGCAGCAGGCTAAAACCTTTTAATTCAGGCAGGCTTTTAATACAGAAAGTTTTTAAAGAGCAGGCTATGGGGTGCTATTTAAATTTAATTTTAATTGTTATTTTTTATATCTTTTAAGATGTTCCAATTCTTTGACAGTTTGATTCTAGTTTAATTTGCATTACTTATATGCTTTTAAATTGTATTGTTTTCCAGGGTGAGCTGCTTTGAGGCCCAATTTTGGAAAAAAAGCGGGATACAAATAATATTGTCTTCACAGTCTAAACATATGCTTTTCCCCTCTTTCCAGGAGTGAGCTGTGGGAGGAAAACAACAACTTCTTTTGGAATGTTTGATGTGGAAGCTGGCTGCGCACTACACTCATTGGTCACAATCTTGTGACATCATTGGAAAGCCTCCTATAGCCAAATCTCCAGAGCAGTTTTCTACTTGGGTCGGCAAGGTAGGAGAAAATGCTTTACAAAATAGTAAAGTGATGCATGAGGAGATAAATATACCCACATTCGTGCATCACTTTAAATGAAACAAAAATGAAAATGAAAGACAAATAGGCTTCGTAAAGCATGAGAAGGAGACTCAAGAGACCTGGATGTGCCAATGTTCAATTTGCCTTAACCTCAATTCCAAGTGATATGCTGTGTGCTCTCTTTTTCTTTGACGTCTCTCTGCCTCATATGATTTATTTTCCTTTTGTCAGTTTTTATGCCACAGGAAAACTAGGCCTTTAGCTTAATGGTAGAGCATTTGGTTTGCATTTGATTTAAAAGGTTCTGGGTCTAGTCCTTGGCATCTCCTATTCTTTTTCCCCCCCCTAAACAATAACAACAACAACAACAATAATTTATATACACAATAAAAATTCTCAGTTACATACAATGATATTCCGGTATAACAAAAACAGAAAGATAAAAACACAAGAAGAGAAAAACCAAGATACGTGTGACTAACAATGTCAAAGTGTGATCAAGATCGCAAATGTTATTAATGAAGATGAACGCATAAGCTTTAGAGAGGCTGCAGCACTTTGATTTTGCCTGAGTCTACAAGGAAGAGGAAGACTCCTCTCCCTTCTCTCCTGTATAGTTAACTGAGTGCAAATTACTTTCGTACTTTGGACTCAGTTGCAGCAATTGGAAAAAAAATAAGGGCAATGGGGGAAAGTGGGAGTAGGAGTGAGAAACTGGGACATTTTAAAAGTCACGGAAAAAATGGAACAGCAGAAGATGAATTGAGATTGTCTCTGCCAAATTGGGGCCGTTTCTGCACGAGTCTGTTATAGCATGATGATTCTACTTTCAATCTCCTATGGAATCCTGGGGTTTGCAGTTTCGGGAGGGGCCATCCAGCCCCTCCCAAAACTGCAAACCCCAGGATTCCATAGGAGGTTGAAAGTGGAATCATCGCGCTATAAGAGTGTAGTGCGGAAAAGGCCCCCGACTGCTGAGGTGCATGAGTCCTCGCTGTACCATCAATTCAATGGCCATTTCCACACAAGCCTGTTATAGAGCTATTATTCCACTTTCAACCTCCGATGGAATCCTGGGGTTTGAAGCCTTTGAGGCCCCTTCCTAAACTGCCAACGCCAGGATTCCATAGGAGGTTGAAAGTGGAATCATCGTGCTATAACAGGCTAGTGCAGAAAAAGGCAATGCTGCTGCAAAACTGAGCTAACTCAGCTGTGCTTACAGTTTCTGGCGCTCAGTGCCTTGGTGCTGACCTTTTGCGAACCTCATCTTCATTTATATTACTTGACTTTGGTCTTAGAAGGAGTTCTATGCTGGAGATCTAAATTTGTAGAGGGTTTTTTTTCACCCTTTGGCCGAACAGCTCAGACTCTGCAAAGCTTATTTTTCTTATCTTAAGTTGCAGAGAAGTCAAGGCCTTGGAGTGGGGGCTCGAGTTTTGATCTCTTTCGACAATTTCCTTCCTTGCCAATAACATGGGCATAGGAAAACTCAGTGAAGAAATGTGATATTTTTTAACACTGCAGTTGAAAAGTAACACAGTGTCTCACCTGTGAATTTTTGTTCTGTTCAGTAGAAACAAAAACAGTCACTTTTGTTTGGTATGCAGAGCAGAGAGATCAGAATCGAAAAACTTCTGAAAGCTACTCATTGTTGCTAAATTATTTCTCTTTTTCTTGCTACATTTTCACATATTCTTGACTGCTATCGGGTTGAATTCAATGAATTAACTGAGTCCGCAAGAGGGAATTAAGTAATATTAAATAAAGAGGATAATGTAAAATAGGGATTAATTGAATTTACTAAAGTAAATTTACTGAATTATTTAATATAAATTTCAGGTGCTTAAGGAATGCAGGCTGGCATTCACAATCACAGTTACAAATGTGTAACCTAGAGTTATGCATTTGTAGTTGATTTGTATTCACAATCCCTACATATTCAATAGTGTATGGAAAACATAGGGATGTAAAAGTTCCCCTGATTCTGATTTACTGGACAGCAGCTAATGCAAGCAACAGAGGTCTGCCCTCCTGTTAATTGGGACACAGCAGCCTGGAGTTTCCATGCCATTCCTTGCAGCAATATCTGGTACAGGTGTTACCCTGTGACTTGGGGGTCCCGGGAGGGGCGCCCAAATAACCAAGCAAACCAAACAAGATGGGGAAATTAACTCGAGCACTCTCTTAAGCTAGTGAGAGGCAGAGTAACTTAGTGGGGATTTTTTACCCAGTGTATACAGTGTCGGGTCAGTAAGCAGTCAGACAGCTGAAATAGCAACAATAATATTTATTAACAAGCAGACAAGTTATTGAGAAAACACAACCTCACCGCCAACTAAGAAATAGGAAATAAGAGTTTTGGGGAAATGGGTGGCCTTTCTCGCAGTCCTGAAGGGGTCCAATTACAGAGAAGGAAACTCAGCACAGCGGCCGAGGGGAGCTCGCAGAACGAAGCGGCGACAGGGCTGGATGGCACTCTGAAGTGGTCCGAGCAGTCCAAACGCAAGTCCAAAGAGCTCTCGGAGCTGGGGGGTTTTTATCAGGGAAAGAATGACCGTGGGCTAGTCTGGTCTTGGGCGAAAACAATGAGTTTTGGGCTGGAGACAATGTCTCCGAAAGGTCAGAATTTACATGATTGAGTTGTGGTCTGAATTGACAATAGTATGGCCAGTATGGAGATGTGGCTAGCTTGGCGGTTTAAGCACTCAGCTCGCCAGGGTGCCCTCCCGGGGCAGAGGTCTCTTTGTTTTAACACGCATTTATAATGAAGGTGTTTGTTTCGGGAGGTCCCCTAAAGCAGATCTGGCAGTTTCTGGCTTGCCTTGGTAAACAAAGGTGACTCAGCAGAATAATAGCCATGCCTAGCTTCGCGCTCGTTCGGTGGCCTCACAAACACTTGGCTGGTGGCAGAGCAGGGCCGAATTATGATATCAAAATGATATCTGAGGTTACCAAAGGCCAGGCCAGTTCACGGTGGTAACACAGGGATCTTGCTTCTGACTGTCACACCAGAGATTGCTGGTCTGTCTACTGTGTCCCAACTGACAGGAGAACAAACTCCCATTGCTCCAGTGGCTACTGCTGGCTAAGTCAGGACTGGGTAGTGATCACACTGAGAGACGCTACTTTATACATAACTAAAGTAGTTATACAACTAAGCAGCTGATCTTGAATCTTGGCCTCATTCTATGCAGATACCTTTATCAAATGATTTGATCTGTAGCTTGAAATTCTGGCCCTCTGGATGTTTTTGGACTGCAAATCCCACAATTCCTCACTATTGGGTATGTGGACAAGGACTGATGGGAACTATAGGCCAAAAGTAGCCAAAAAGCCACAGTTTTCTACCTTGTTTAGACTAATGGCTGGTGTCTTTTGCACGCGTAAGTTCTTCTGTGGAAGTGGTTGATCATTTTGTTCCAAGGCCAAAATGTCTGTGTTCAGTTCAAGGTTGCAGAAGCAGAAATTCACATGTGGGGTCACTGAGCATGGTAGCACATTGTGTATGGCTGCCCATGGTGCTAAGTTGTGCATTCATGTGCATTTCACATTGATGTGCACTGTGGATGTAGGAGCTTGGCCTAAGGTGTGCAGTTAATCAGTGGCTTTCACACTTCTCTGACCAGTACAGCAAAGTTAAAATTATCAATGGTGTATTTAAATGCGTATTTTTGAGAGACAATATACATTTAGAAAGGAATTTAGAGATAACTGCTTCTTAAAAACCACAGATGAATGTGGAAATGGAAGGATGTGCAAAAGAGACTTATGGAAGGAAACTGGCAGATTTTCACATTCCTGCTACAAAGTCCTTCTATAGAAAGGTAGGTGGGGGAGACTCCAGGGATCCACAGAGAGGCTGCCAGTGTTTAGATGGAGAAGGAGAACCCTCTAGTTCAGTGGTTCTCAACCTGTGGGTCCCCAGATGTTTGTGGACTTCAGCTCCCAGAAGCCCTGAGCATTGACCATAGTGGCTGGGGCTTCTGGGAGCTGAAGTCCACAAACATCTGGGGACCCACAGGTTGAGAACCACTGCTCTAGTTCACATGGTCCCAAGCAGACAGAGAAACTTTATCAGCTGCTTTTCAAACCTCCCCATTTCTCTCTTCGCCTTCCATTTTCTCCCTTTGCCAATACTTAAATTGCAGAATTTACTTACTTGAAGTAGTAGTTTTGTGTGCTCTTCCTCATTAATAACTTTTCTTGTCTTGTTGCCTAGCCACAACCTTCTTTCGAATGCACTCTGATGTGACTCGGCCGCACGTCTCCTGGTTTTTGTCTGTGAAATGTTGGAGAGTATGTTTCATCAGAGTTTTGGAGTAAACTAGTTTAGTGTGCCAGAATTTATGGTTCCAGTCTGCCAGGGTGCCATAAGTTGCAGATCCTGATTGGTTCATTCAGTTCACCTGAGCCACGGCTGAGCTTTTCTAGAAAACCGGACCTAGCTTCTTTGTGCCTCACTCCTCATCCCTATCCTGACACCTCTATTTTGCCTGAATTGTAACCTGCTGTGGTCTCTCAAGATCTTCCTTTGTAAGGCCTGTGTGCTTGGTTAGACCTTAGTGAGCTGTAAGGCTCTGGACCCAGTCCACAATCTAGTTTGGTGCCTCCTAAAAAAAAATAAACACTTCATAGTTCTATGTTTCTCTAGAATCATCCTCCTGAGCCAATTTTGACCAAACCTGGTACTTATACTTAGCTCAACATTCCAAACATATTTGTGAGAGTTCAGGACTAGTTGGTAAACTCCAGCTTTTGGGGGAAACATATTTTAAGGCAGACTGGGAATAACACAACCCTTAAGATGTTACTGACTGCAGCTCCTGGCATTCCTCACAATTGGTTACGTTGGCTAGGACTGCTGGGACATGCAGTCTCCAACACCGACACATGAAGCCCATCCCTGCTTTAAGGACCATAGATGCCACCTTGCTGGATTCAATGTGCTTAATTCAAATCTTAAGACAAGTCTCATCAACCCAGGCAACATCAGATAAATTTCCTAGTTTTTATCTGTATAGCATTTTATAGAAAGAACCTGGGGTTTTAAAATTTCAAGTATGGGAGAAAGCAAAAAGATAAGTTCAACTTGTTGGAAAAAATCTAGCATTCTCTCTCACACCCGCCCTTGTTTTAGGGCAAGTGGGGCTTAGATAGCGTAGGGTTTCTTTTTCTTCGCATGCCAAAGACTTCTCCATTCTCACATAAAGCTTCACCATTTGCTCTTCTGTCATTGAAATGCATGGTTATAAATACTCGGTGTTCAGATTACCAGACCATGTGACCCAGGACAGTTCCTAGGGTCATTGGACTTATAAAAGATCCCCTTTCTGAAATCTCTCTCTCTCTTCTTCTCCATTTTTGCTTCTTCTTTTTTCTCTCTGACCATGCTTTGCATCTGCATCAAGAAGATGGTGAGTTAAGAATGAAGCCACTATCTTAGCCGATCTATTCATTTGCTGGTTAGGATGTAGGCTTCCCAATGCACGTGTAACTGTAAAAGCCATTAGTAGACTTTTCTAAATGTGTTGTCTGAAACTGCCTGCCTTGTTTTGTTTTCTTAGTCAATTTCAGTTCAAGGAAGCCACATGGAAATTTGGGCATGCTTTTTCTGCTATTCTGCTAAAAGAAGGCTGATTCCAGCAGTTTTAGTTTTCATAGAATTTCCCAGTAGGTCTAGCACCCTGGAAACCTCCAAACACAACTATTTTTATCTATGTAGAACAGATCATAGGGGGCAAGTAATGGAGATGGATGGCATTGGCTTCATGCCCCAACTGTAGGTTTCCCAAAGACATCTGACTGGGAGAAAGGATGTTGGACTAGACCAGCCTTTGATCTGACTGGCCCTGTTTTCTATTTGGTCCTCAATCGTGCTCTGCTCTTGGCAACAATCAAGGGTTTAAACAGCTGTAGGAAGAGAGGCCAGTGTTCCACCCTCAAGCTTTGCAGACAGGAAATGGTGGGCAGATATAGGAGAGCAGCCACTGGTTGAACAAGCATTAGAAGAGGCACAGGGAAGCAAGCCCTCAGCAAAAATACATGTCAATCCTTAGGTGTGGCTGAACAGGTGTTTCTGTTGGCCACTGACCTTTTTTTCCCTTTTGAAACAAAAATCAGTATTTGATGTGTCCCTACCACACTGTGCAGAAGGAAACAAACATCTTGCCAGGTGCCCAGCTGGTTCCGTTCCTCCAGCTTAGTACTATCTGGGTTGAGGATGAGTTGTGTCAGCAATGTATTACTGAACTTGGCTCCCTGGATTCAGGTCCCCTGTTCAAAAGTTACATCTGCCAACAATTCACAAGGTAGACATAAGCAGAGCTTGAAAATTTTACCATTTTTAGCCTACAGCTCCTAGAATCTACCAGCTAACATGCTTGTGGAGTTCTGGGAGCTGCAATCTGAATAAATAATTTTCCAGCTCTGACCTTAAACCACATGGCTCTGCCCGTTGACTGCAATTTTGTTCAGAGTCCTTTTTCAAGGTAACTTAATCTCTAAACCTCAATCTTGTCTATGGTAGGGCTCAAATTATGAAACTTCCTCCATAGATATATCAGTTTGCAAGAGCTTTCTGCTGGTATTGACCACTCTTACCTGTTGGTGTTCATTTGCTGCTTTCTGTTCTATAGCTTTTATTATTTTTTATTTAATAGATTATTATTTATCTCTTATCTTTCAATGCCCTCTGTCTGTCCTGATTTGACAGAGACAGTCCCGATTAATTTTTATTGTCCCACTTTTTCAGCTGCTATAAAAATGTCCCAGTTTCTTTCTCCACTTCCCACTTTCCCACTTTGTCCTCAGCTTACTCCAGTCACTGCAAACTGAGGTCAAAGTGCAAAAGTGTTATGGGCCAGGACTTGGCTTCCCCAGGTGAACAGCAGCCTGGAAAGAGGACACACAGAAGCAAGCACACGAGGAGCTAATCAGGCTGTGATGAAAGCCAGCTGGCTCTAGCCTTCTTAAGGAAGGCACAGGGCAGTAGCTCAATGCCAGAAACAACTTGTGTGTCACCAGCCCTTGTCTTGTGTTCTCTGGATTCCCTGCTTATTGCCTGCCTGGATTTTCTGATCTGAGACTGTCTGACTGTGTTTCCCACCAGATTCCTGGACCTTTGGATTGTTTCTGGATGACGTTTCTTCCCACCATGAACAGGCAAGCTGTACTGACTGTTTGTGTCTCTGTGAATGGCCCCCTCCTGATCCTACATTCTGTTGCCTGACATGGATAGCTGGCATTTGCGATAAAAAGTTCTTAACTCGGTGGGGAGAGAGAAGAGGAGAGGGTTGAAATCTTGTCCTTCCCTGTAGGCTCAGGGAAAAGCAAACTGCTGCAACCCCTCCTAGCTTCTCTTTCCTTGTCTTTAATAACTGTTGCCATCTACACTACCCTCTGATGTTGCTTGACCATATGTCTCAGATTTCATCTGTGAAATTCTGGAGGATATGTCTTTCATCCCTCACTTCCTCCAAAGAACTTGAAGCAGAGCTATTTAAGGTGCCGAATTCTGTCATCTGAACACATTCAATAAACTTGGATAAACCTTTTAAAGTTCAGAATAAAACCCAGAACCAAATTGTTCTTGTTTTTAATCTAAACTTTGAAGGAGTATTGGTGCTGAGCTGCTTCTCCAAAATAGGTTCAGCATTTTGGGCTGAAGCCCAGCGTGGATTCAATACTTCACTAATTGAGGATCCATCGTGGTTGTTTCAACCTCACTTCCACCACTGCAGCAACCACCATTTTATGCATTACAGATGGATAGACTCAATCAAGGAAGACCTGTCCCTGAATCTGCAAGACCTGAGCAGAGCAGTTGGTGAGGGGGTGACTTATATCTCATCTATAGGGTCACCCATAGGCTCTTCTATAGGACCCAAAGGGAGGGGCTACAGGAAGGATTTATTGTGTTGAGAGACTAGCCCTGAGCCTGTGATATAAACAGGCTGCTGAAATGTTGAAGTGACTTGCAACTGACAATAAAGCATTGCTGAACTGCATAGTATAGTGTAAGTGTACAGACCTTGTAAACCTTGGAAAATGCTGGCGTCAGTGGGGTGATTTGACATGTGATTTTTTAACCAATCTTTGATATGCATGCCAAAATTCATGTGGAAAGATATAAAATTTGTAACCAACTCTGATGCTGTAGTCTCAGTAACATTTTGGTAATGTTGCTGCTTGCTTTGCTAAAATAAAAACCTGTTTGAAAACTCTGAGCAAAGTTTTTTGAGAGCAAGTTAACCAGGATATGACAGCTAGATTAAATGTTCCTTGTCCCATTTCCCTAAGTAAATGAGAAGGAACAGTCCCTCATTTCACCTTGCTCTGGGGACAGCCCCTTTAGGTAAGATTTCCGTCTTAACTTCCAAACAGGAAAATAGGTTTGTGTGTCTGAATCACAATCTGTGAGCAACTGTGGTTGGTACTTGATGCATAACTCTTAATAACATTGACAGGGTCCACCCATAGGTTGGCCTGGAAACTTCAGGACCTGGGACAATGCTGAAATGGTTCTCCTACTATGCTCCATCCTAGAATCTGCAACTGAATGGCTGGAATCCTGTGGGTTAGACACAGGCAGGCTAGATCTCCTGACTCAGCTGAATCAGGACTCTTGATTCTAGATTCTTGGTTGCATCAATAGAAGTATGGTGTCTAGATCGAGGGAGGTAATGGTACCACTCTATTCTGCATTGGTTAGACCTCATTTGGAATACTGTGTCCAGCTCTGGGCACCTCAATTCAAGAAGGACGTCGACAAGCTGGAACGTGTCCAAAGGAGGGTGACCAAAATGGTGAAGGGGCTGGAAGACATGAAGCCCTTTGGAGAATGCCTTAGGGAGCTGGGTATGTTTAGTCTGCAGAAGAGGAGGTTAAGAGGGGACATGATAGCCACGTTTAAATATTTGAAGGGATCTCATGTTGAGGAGGGAGCAGGCTTGTTTTCTGCCGCTCCAGAGACCAGGACAAGGAGCAATGGATTCAAGCTGCAGGAAAGGAGATTCCACTTGAACCTCAGGAAGAACTTCCTGACGGTCAGAGTTGTCCGGCAGGGGAATCTGCTGCCTTGGAGTGTGGTGGAGTCTCCTTCTTTGGAGGTTTTTAAGCAGAGGCTAGATGGCCATCTGTTGGGAATGTTTTGATGGATGTTCCTGCATAGCGGGGGGTTGGACTCGATAGCCCCTGGGGTCTCTTCCAACTCTATGATTCTATGATTCTAAGACATAGATGAATCCAGTCGATTCAATGGCCTGACTCTACCTGGGGCTAACAATAAAACCATGTGAAAGAGTTACATTTGTGGAACTCTGTTTATACAACCATGAATTGAGTACATCCGTGGCACAAAGACCAAAAAAATACAACAGCATGTGCAAGAGAACTCGTCCCCATGTACGACACTAAAGAGGATTTCGGCGTGAGTTTGCAGGGAAGATGAGGACATTTGGCTCACCCAGAAGGACAAAGTGGGCAGGTGCTGGTTAAAGGATGTTTAATTTACAATTACGCTATTTGTTTTATTCTGTTTCAGAATGTTGCTTCTATCAAGCAAGCATTAAAGCAGGAAACAGTACTTCAGCCTTTTCCTTCCTTGATCACTACAATGCCGACAGACGCTTCCTTCCTGTATAAGGGTCAGGACAGCTCTTGCAAAGGAAGGAGAGGAGCTGGGTGAGTATTTTTGTTAATTCTCAGAAGGTGATTTAGAGTTGAGCATGGAACACTGTGGGGAGTCAGTGTGTTGTAGCAATTTGAGCATTGGACTATGACCTGGGTGACCCCACTCAGCCGTGGAAACCCACTGGGTGACCTTGGGCATGTCACACACTCTCAGCCCCAGAATACTCCATGATAGGTTCACCTTAGGGTTGCCATAAGTCAGAAATGACTCGAAGGCACAACAACAACCACAGAACAGTGTGTGATGGAGCCACTGCAACACTCCTGAAGCCATGATCAAGTGCGTTGTTTTAGACAGCGGCAGTCCTGATTAATAATTTTCTGTCCCACTTTTTCACTTGCTTTTAAAATGTCCCAGTTTCTCTCTCCTCCTTGCACTTTCCCCCTTGGCCCTCAGCTTGCTTCAGTTCTTGAAAACTGAGTTTAAAGTGCAAAAGTAGTTTGCTGAATCAATTAACTCAGCAGAGGGGAGAGAAGAGGAGGGAGCAGAATCTTGCCCTTCCCAGTAGGCTCAGGCAAAAGCAAACTACTGCAGCCTCTCGTGGTTTGCTTATTCTTTCTCGTGAATAACTTTTGCCATCTTGATCACACTCTGATGTCATTTGGCCACATGTGACCAGTTTTCATTTGTGAAATGCTGGAAGGTATAAATGAGTCCAGGAAAAGTTTTGACTCTCTTTCTCCCATTGAAAAGACGGCCTCAGTGATGTGACGCAAACTGTTATTGAAATTCCCCTGTTGGCTGTGTGGTGTGGTGTGGTTTGGTTGTTGCTGTAGTCAGGGGCATTCTCAGATGGTCAAGATCCAGAACAGCTTGGCTGGATTGGATCCTAAGCCTGTCCTGTGAAAATGAAGCAGCTTCCTATGCACCCATACCAGGGAATAAGACCTATTGGATTCAGTGGGGACTGAATCTGAGTAGACATGTAAGTAAGTAAGAAAGTACAGTCAGCCCTCCACATTTGCTAGGGCTAGGTGTACCCCCACAAAAGTGGAAACATCACAAATATCAACATGTGTGAGTGTGTGTCCGTGGGGAGGTGGCCAAGGCATTGTGGGGAGAACAGATACCTGGGGTCCAAATCAGGACTGGGAAAAGGGGCGGGTTGGCATGGTAGCCCTGTACTTCCCCTCTCTTGCCCATCTCTTTCTTTGGGTTTGGGGGAGGGCATCAGGAGATGGCTTGTGGTGCTGAGAAACTGGGTTGGAAGCCATCCTTAATTGGCCAGACAGTTGCAAGTGGTGGAGAACAAGGAGGACCAAGGTGGTTTTTGATAGGGCTGCATGGTCTGATCAGAGCCGCCAAGAGGGAAGGTTCCCCCTGGATAAGACATGCATGAGGGGTTGGGGTTGGAGAAATTCACAACTAATTAAATCTATGAAAGTCAGATCCACAAATATGGAGGGCTGACTGTATTACTTCAAGGGAAGCAATAGTCCTGCTATATTCTGCTCTGGTCAGACATCATCTGACATCCCGTGTTTGGTTTCGGGTGCTTTATTTGAAGAAGCTGGAGTTCAGAGAAGGACAATGAGAAGGTTCAGAGAAGGATGATGACGATGGTGAGAAGTATGGAGAACAAAACGTATGAGGAAAGGTTGAAGGAGCTGGGCACGTTCACCCTGATGAGGAGAAGACTGAGAGGTGACGTGATTGCACTCTTTAAATACCTCGAGGGCCCTCAGAAGGAGGAGGGTGCAGATTTGTTCTTTCCTCTCCCAGAGGGTCGGACCAGCTCCAACAGTTTTAAGTTCCAGGAGGGTAGTTCTTGACTGGCATTGGGCTCAGTGTCCCATGAGGCACCTGCCAGCCAAAAAAGTGTTTATGAAAAATAATTTTGAAAAGAATTGACCCCTGGGACCCCTGAGGGCCACATAATTGGCCCTAGGTGGATGAATGCAACCTGTGAGCCACCCTTTACTCACACCCTAGGACTCGATCATTTGTGAATTCCCTTCCAACTTTACAGTTTTATGGTTCTATGTACGTGGGCTTAGCACTAAAAGTTATTGAAAGCTCCTAGGGAAACAGCCCAAGGAGGCAATGCTTAACTTCTGTTTTCCACTCACTGATGAAAGAGAAGCGGTGGAGGGGCACTTTTGAGCAGAAGAACAGCAGGCAGAGAAAGGATTAGGTATTACTCAAACCTTGAGGAGAGGCATGTAACAAAAATTATTATTATTATTATTATTATTATTATTATTATTATTATTATTATTATTATTGCTACTACTCTGTTGTGTCTCTGAGTCATTTCTGACTCATGGCAACCCTAAGGTGAATCTATCATGGGGTTTTCTGGGGCTGGGAGTGTGTGACGTGCCTATGGTCATCCGTTACGGTTCTGTGGCCAAGTAGGGACTCGAACCCTGGTCCAGTGCTCAAACCATTACACTGTACTGGCTCTAAGTACTATCCCTGCCTTCCCTCAGACTGCTCCTGTTTTCTTCAGCTGCTTTTCATTTCGAAAACACCGATCTGAAGATTGGCTTTGCAGTTGTTATGTAACTGTGAAAGCAAACACAAACACCATCTGAAGACACTTCATGCAATTCTTGTGTAACGTCTCGCTTGGCCCTTTGCCATCGCTGGCACGATGCGTTAGGGCCAGCTACATAACAGTGCTGCCTGAACTGAAAAGACAAAGCCAAAGACATCAGTGCTAAATGCCACACTGAAACCAGGCTGCCTACTTACCAATGGGTTATCCTTATTTCTTTCAGCCAGGATGGGCTTTTTCATCATTGGACTATAGCTCTCAGCATTCTTCATCACTGGCTTTGCTTGGCCAGGGCTACTGGAAGTTATCGTCCAACAAGATTGGTCGGGCCACACCATTCTCCGCTGCTGCTGGACAAACAGACAAACTAATTAGTAGAAGTTGTAGAAACGAAACAAATGGCTTTGCCATTTTGGGGCAGAAAAAATGAAAGTCGCAAGTATAGGATGGGGGACATGTGGCTGGATAGCAGTACGTGTGAAAAGGATCTAGGAGTCTTGGTACATCACAAACTGAACATGAGTCAGCAGTGTGATGTGGCAGCCAAGAAAGCCAACACGATTCTTGGTTGCATCAGTAGGAGTATGGTGTCTAGATCGAGGGAGGTAATGGTACCACTCTATTCTGCATTGGTTAGGCCTCATTTGGAATACTGTGTCCAGTTCTGCGCACCTCAATTCAAGAAGGAGATCGACAAGCTGGAATGTGTCCAAAGGAGGGTAACCAAAATGGTGAAGGGTCTGGAAGCCATGCCCTGTGAGGAACGCCTTAGGGAGCCGGGTATGTTTAGTCTGCAGAAGAGAGGGTTAAGAGGGGACATGATAGCTATGTTTGAATATTTGAGGGGATGTCATATGGAAGTGGGGCAAGCTTGTTTTCTGCTGCTCCAAAGACTAGGACGCAGAGCAATGAATTAACATTTCAGGAAAAGAGATCCAACTTAAACATTGGAAGGAACTTCCTGACAGTAAGAGCAGTTCAACAGTGGAATATGCTGCCTGGAAGTGTGGTGGAGTCTCCTTCTTTGGAGGATTTTAAACAGAGGCTGGACGGCCATATGCTGGGAATGTTTCAATAGTGTATTCCTGCGTGGCAAGCAGTTGGACTCAATGGCCCTTGTGGTCTCTTCCAGCTCTACGGTTCTATATATTGACTCCTCTGCAACTGTTCTGTATTCACAATTGCTTGTGAATATTTAGCTGATGTAGAATAACTAAGTAGCAGATGATGATGATGATGATAGCAATAACAATGGCAACAACTCACACGCTTTCTATCATGAATTATGGCAATTGGTGTAGAAAAGCAGGACAGTTGCTTTGCAATGATTGCTCTGCAATGCAGCAATAATCTGAATTAAGCCTGGCATGGTGTAAATGTGTGAGATTTGGCTCATGGAGTTGTGTGCATGTGTTTTAAGAGCCCACCACTTGCTTAACTTTCAACATGTGAAAACTGGAAGAAAAGCATTCCCAGCAAATAATCTACTCGGTGTTTTGGGCGGGGGGATGGTGGGTAGGGAGGGAGTTGGATAATACCCCGAGCTCTTTCTAATTGCTTTAAAAAGAAAGATTGGCTTGGCTTTTTCTTCTTTTGCTTCTCGTTTGTCCCAGTGGACCTCAGCTTAGTTCCTGGCCAAACCTGAAACACTCAAAGGTTGTTTATCCAGTGACCCGATGGAGTGGGAAGGGAGGGAGAGAGAGACAAAACAGCCAGTAGTTTTGGCAAAAGTTCCTTCTTCCTGTGTGTCAAACAATGAAGGACTTGGAATGGTCCCCCTTATCCTACAACCTCCCCCCATGTCTCCACCCCCTTCTCCTAGCTGCACCCATGTTGCTTTCAGCTCCTTGGTAGCCCTGGGTCCAGAGGGGAGGTCTGACCCCTCTCCTGCCCTTCCTCGACCATTAGGAGATGCTGGAGGTACTCCCCGCCCCCAAATCGGCCTCCTAAGTCTTGAGAAATGCGTCAAGAGTTTGGAAGCATTATTTTTGGGGTGATTGCAACTCCCTAAGTTTCCTCCAACCACCACTGGCTGGAAGAATATAGGAATATAGGAGATCTTCCCCCTAAAGGGTAATTTTTTTGAGGCTTGAATTGTACTATCAGAGCTATGAACAGGGGAGATGGGAGTAGTTGTGAGGCTCATTTAGAGTGGCCAAGTGTCCACCACTCCCAGCTGCTGGGCCATTTAGTACAGTTTCATGTGGCTCTGTAGTCAGTCATGGCAGATTTATTGGGGTTATCTCTAATCGATGCCATGCATGGCCAGTCCTACTATGAATACAGGCAGAGGTGAAAACTAGGGAGACAAATGAAGTAGGAATTGTTCTCAGAATAAATTGAGATGGTGTGTGTGTGTGTGTGTGTGTGTGTGTGTTAAGCAGTCAATGCCCTAGAGACTAAGGTTCAATTCCTCACTTGGCTATGAAAACCCATTGGGTGACCTTGGGCAAGTCACAACACTCTCAGCTCCCAGAAAACCCCGTGATATCTTTGCCTTAGGGTCACCATATGTAAACAGCTTGAAGCCACACAACAACAACAACAGCAAGCCTTTAGGCCCCTGCTTTAAAAATCAGAGGCAGCTGGTGGTTTCTAGGTGACATGGGATTAGTCAGCTCTGGCTTTTAGTCCGAACTTCAGAGGAGCTAGCAAAGTTAGATTGTTAGTTTAAAATTTGGACTCAAACCCAGAGTGGATTATTGACATTAGTTTTGTGAGGCCTGAGAGCTCTCTGGCTGAGAATTCTAAATGCCCTCCGTAAACTGCAAATCCTAAGATTCCATCTGATGTTGCCAAGGTAATTAAAATGGACTATAGCGCTATAACAGCATAGTGTGAAAGGGCCCTAAGTCTGTTTAACCAGAGTAAGCTCCAGGTTATCTTAAGGACTGTGTCTCCTTATATGAGCCTGAGAAAATCTTGAGATTTTCTGGGGAGGCCCTTCTTTTTGTCCCACCACCTATACAGGTGCACCTAGGGGGAACACGGGTGACTCCCAGGTTTTGAAACTCCCATCCTACGCCATTTCCGCACTAGCCTGTTATAGCGCTATGATTCCACTTGCAACGTCCTATGGAATCCTGGGGTTTGCAGTTTCGGGAGGGGCCGGCTGGCCCCTCCCGGAACTGCAAGCCCCAGGCTTCCATAGGATGTTGCAAGTGGAATCATCACACTATAACAGGCTAGTGCGGAAATGGCCCTAGAGTGGTTAGTCTGATAGCTTCCTTGCTATCTTTCCCTGGTGCCCTGTTTCAGTAGGGCTTTGATTGCTCAGTGGGAAAGGGCCCTTCGTGCATTATGTGTTTACATTTGTTATTCTTAATGGTTATGCTTTAACTGTTCTCAATGTTATTGGTAGTTTAATTGTATTTTCAATTATTGTACAGCACAGTACAATAGGTGTAATAGTTTGAGTTTTGGTCTGCAATCCTGGAGAACAGGGTTCGATTCCCCAGTCAGTCAGGAAAACTTACTGGGTGACCTTGAGCACATCACACGCTCTCAGCCCCAGAAAACCCCATCATTGGGGTCACCATAATTTGGAAATGACTTGAAGGCACGTAACAACGATCATTTTTTTTAGCTGTATCTGTTCTCACATCTGTAAACCTTCCTGAGTCCCACATTGGGAAAAAGGAAAGATATAAATAAACATAAAGATAATTATAAACTCAGGTTGTGGGGCCACATTTGTTTCTCCGGGAGAAACAAATCTGATCGCATCCCTTCCTCCGTGTTCGTACACTTTGGTAGTCTCATAGCTTTTGTTTTTCCTCCCATTCTAAAAGGCTACTGGCTGTAACGGCTTTAAGCAAACTGTGCCTGCATTTTCGGTCCCACCCATTTGCCTTTGGGCTGCCCACCACTAACATGATCCACACGAATGTCTCTGAAATTAAATTCGGCCCTCAAGTTGAAAGAAATTTCCCACCCGTGTTCTGGAGAATAGGAAAACAGGCTCCAGGCGGGTGTAGAAGCACACAGTGGTTCTCAACCTGTGGGTCTCCAGATGTTTTTGGACTTCAGCTCCCAGAAGCCCTGAGCATTGACCATAATGGCTGGGACTTCTGGGAGCTGAAATCCAAAAACATCTGGGGACCCACAGGTTGAGAACCACTGAAAGATCTAGCATTACAGAGGGAGAGCAAAGGAGGGGAGACTGTGGAAGAACAGTGGGAGAAGATGTATTTGTTTCAAAGAAGATTAAGGATCTGCGCTAAAGATTAAGAAGAAGGGTGAGGTTTGGGGTGGGGTTTGAAGCACATGTTTGTACTTGAACCAGGTGATATCCCTCCTCCGCAACTTAATGAGGGCACACCTCATAATATAAAAGTAGATTTAAAGTTACATTTATGCCTTGAGAAGAATGGAGTTAACTCTTGTTAAGAAACAGCCGTAATATAATATTATTGTTGTTGTGTGCCTTCATTTTTGACTTATGGCAGCTCTAAGGCGAACCTTTCATGGGACTTTCTGGCCGCTGAGAGTGTGTGACCTGCCCAAAGTCACCCAGTGGGGTTTCCATGGCCGAATGGGGAAGTGAAATGTGGTCTCCGGGGTCATAGTCCAGTACTCGAACGACTATGCTCTAGAATGTAATGTAATTCCATCTTGGTAAGTGGAGAAGAGGGAACTACAAGGAAATAGTTATTTGTAAACAAGTTATTTCTAAATTCTCTCTGGGTCTGTCTGTATGTTTGCTGTCACTGACACTCGCCAGTTGGTACTATTCAGGTTTGCAAACCTGGAGCAGATCAGCACCCCTAAACAGACTTGATGCTCTGAATGAGCTTTCTCAAATCCAGTGCCTTCCTCGTATGTTGGGCGACAACCCCATCATCCATAAATCCCATCCGACAATGACACTGGCCACACTGGGTAGGGATTATGGTGGGGATAGTAATCTAACACGATAGCAGAGTACCATGTTTGGGGAAGGTAGCTCTAAATAGTTGTGCTTACCTAAATGCTTAGGCCTAATTAGGCATATAACAGGAGTTGTGTGAATAATTTCATTTGCAAAAGCAGCCTAAGAGGCTTAGCCTGCTATTCGTGCTCAGCGATGTTGATTGTACATTTCTGATGAAAGTAGCACTTGGATACCACTTTAAATGCCATGGCAACTATCATTCAACTGCCCTGATTTGGCAGGGACACCTGTGATTTTTCCTCAGTCTTCCGACTTTTTCAACTGCTTTTAAAATGTCCCAGTTTCTCTTTCCTGTCTCCCTTTGTCCTCAGCTTACCTGAATTGCTTCAAACTGAGTTCAAGCTGCAAAACTAGTTTGCACTCAGTTAACTCAGCAAGAGGGAAGGAGTGGGGGAGAATCTTGCCCTTTCCAGTTGGCTCAGGCCAAAGGAAACTGCTGCAGCCTCTCCTAGTTTGTCTGTTCTTCCTCATTAATAACTCTTTCCATCTTGACCACATTCTGATGTTGCTTGGCTGCACATGCCCCACCTTTCAGCCATGAAATGTTGAAATTCTCAGGGTATCCTATGGAATCCTGGGATTTGTAGTTTAGGGAGCGGTGTTTCCAAACTCTTTTGTGCTTTGAGAGATATGTCCAGGGAAGCTCTGCTGCTTCACCAGATCTCAGATCCTAAGATTCTATGGGATGCAGCCATAGCAGTTAAAGCGGCATCAAAATGCTATAATTGCGCAGTTGGCCTTCCACATTTGCAGATTTGATTTTCACGGATTTGACTATCTGCAAGTTTCTCCAACCCTTGCCCCATCGCCTCAAGTGCTTCTTTCCCCAGAGGAACCTTTTCTCTTAGCAGCTCCAGTTAGACCATACAGCCCTTTAAAAACCCACCTCTGGTCTTCCTGCCTCCCCACCAACTGCTACCTGGCCAGCTAAAGACAGATTGCAGCTCAATTTGTCAGCACCCCAAACCCTCTCCGAATGTCCCCCACACATGCAAGGAAGGAGATGGGCAAGAGAGAGGAAGTGCAGAGCCACTGTGCCAACTCGGCTCCTTTCCCTCTCCTCTCCCTGTCCTGGCTTTGGTCCCTGGGTGCCTGTTCTCCCCGCCATGTCTCAGCCCCCTTCCCATAAACAGACGTTTTGATATTTGTGATTTTTCCACTTTTACAGGGTTCCTGCACTCCTAACCCTAGCAAATGTGGAGGGCCAACTGGATACAGTATTGTGAAATCAGTCTAAGCCACAAAAGAAATATGAATGTAGGACAGGCTGAAGATCAAGAGACTATTAGCACCAGCTCTCTGGTGCTAATTCCAGGCGTGTGCTAAGGATTTTTTTAACAACTCATAATAATAACTGGTAAGTCCTGATAAAAAAAACATCGTCCCTCCAACTTGAGTGTCAAACCCTTGAGACAAAGAAAATCAAAAATGTCCATCTCTGCAGAGGTCTGCCCCACTTCCTCCTGTTTGTTCAGACAGAGTGACTGAACTAAAAGGCATCAGTTCACAGTTTTGGGGTGTGTGCTTGTTTGAGTCAAACAAGAGTGCTTTATTAGGCAGTGACTCTCTCTCTCTCTCTCTCTCTCTCTCTCTATCCCTTAGGAATCTTGGGTTTAATTTTATCCATCCCGGGTGAGTAATCCAAAATCAATAAAGTCGTATTATTCTCCAGCTTGGCTGACTCGAGGTTTCCATCATTCCCGTGTATCAAATATTAATTAACTGTCACTTTTTTCCTCTCTTACGGACGTGTCCAATCTTGATATTTTTGCTGGAATATTTCTGGGTTGAGCCTTATCCCTTCAAACCTACATAATACCCCATTAATCCGAAGAACATTCCCAGCGTTGTTTTTGCTCGTCGTTTCCAGTGCAACAGACTTTTAAGAATTATGGGTCTTGAAGGGTTGTGTGACCCCACAGGAAAATTCCTCCAGGTTTTCTTTAAACCGCCTTGCTTTTGACGCTTTCTGCAAATCTTTCACTCATTATGTTTCCCCTAGCTAAACAATGTTTTGCTGAGGTTGAGACCACATTCCAAGTCAGATTTTGTTTTTTAAATCTTATACTGAGTTGTCCTTTTTTTAAAAAAAATTGTATGCATGGGTGTGCGTGTGTATAAGCTGTGCTGCTGTCATATCCCATTTTGAAGTTATAAACTGAACAAAAGAAAGAGCCGTAGAAATGATAAACAACACAGACTAAAAACAATTTTGGTCGATGTTTAAGGAGCGCCTAAATAATAAACAATACTACTTGTCTTACATTTTCCTTCAGTTTAATCTTATTCCAGTACAATATTAAGAAGCTGCCAAACCCATGAAAAGTTACTCGCTGACTGAACCAACCAGATGTTTATAGTACGTGATTTTATTCATAAGCAAACTTAATAGGCCAAAGATTTCTCAACCATTCTTCTGTGGTAGACATATGTTTTTCCGTGTGTTTTTTCTCCCCCTTTTTCCTGCGATTTAGCAAATAGAACTCTTGCGTTATTATACGATTACCCATTGGAACACCATGATCCTTTCTGACATCATTTGGAAAATAAACTAATAAGATTGCCCAATGTTTCATTGATATTTCATAGCCTATAATCTTTTCTCTCTATAATTTCCCCAACGGTCTTTGGCACATTTGCAGTTCTATGAGCATTATGGTTCAGTGTCCTGTTTCCCAATCTGCACAAGCAGGCTATTAAAAAATGGCCCTCCGTTACTGATTGATCTCAGTTAGACCTCAAATATACTGCCCCTAACCCTGGAGGTTCTATTCTGTCCTTTAGCTGATCATGACTAATAACTCTTGGAAGATTTATCCTTTGCAAACCTATCTAATATCACTTATATCCTGAACTTTGAAAAGTTACTTATTTGGACTACAACTGCCCGAATCCCTCAGCCACCATGACTATTGGCTAAGGGATTGTGGGTGAGATTGGGGGACTCTGTCTTTGGTAGTCCAAAGGAGTAACTTTTCCAACTTTTCCTCCAAAGAATTGAGGGCATTTTCTGCTTACTTGTCTAACAACAACCCAAGGAGGTAGTCAACACTGAGAACTAGGATCTTTCTGCAGACTTTGTGGCTGAATGCAAAATCAGACTCAAACTGTCTCGGCTCTAGTCCGAACTGTTTAACAGGTAAAGTTTAACCACTGTGTTACAGAATTTCTTAAGTAGCTCATTTTAAACACTATCATATCTGTTTCTTGTCTCTACTGTCTCATGTCTGCACTATTTGAAACTAGTTTGGTACATTTATTTAAAAAATGTGAACAGCATCAATGATTGAATTCTTATTTTATGTGTTAATGTTGACTTGAGAGCCTCACATAGAGTGGTTTGAGTGTTGGGCATTGGGAGACAAGGGTGGGAGCCCCTACTCTGTCATGGAAACCAACTAGGTGACCTTGGGCAAGTCACATTCTCTCAGCCTCGGAGGAAGGCAATGGCAAACTCTCTCTGAACAAATCTTGCGAATAGAAAACCTCATCCTAGATTCATTTTAGGATTGCCGTAAGATGGAAATGACTTTGAAGGCACACACCAAAAACAACAATAATTTTGACTCAAGAGAAGTATATAGGGTTTGACTCAGACTTACTTATATTTAAACCAGACTGACTGAAATCAATATACTACATCCAGTTCTAGTCCCAAGTAGTGTAGACCCTTTGAAACAAATGGCACTTGGAATCACATGTAATGGAAGTTCCATTGATGGCATAACTGGGAATGAAACTGGATCCAGCCCAATGAAATTAAAGTTAGTTGTGACTTGATTCTCAGTGACTTGGTCAAAGTGACTGTATCTGAATCCAATTCATTCAACCATTGAGAAATTGGAATCCTCATCACTTTTATCCTTTATTTCTATTGGTTCATGGTTCCATGAGACTTCTGTATATTTTAGGGAAAACAACAACAGCAAAGAACCCTGTGGCACCTTAAAGACTAACAAGTTTTATTTGGCATTAGGCTTTATGGGCCAGAGCTCACTTCATCAGAGCATATTGTCCACAGAGGTTATGCCAAATAAAACTTGTTAATCTTAAAAGGTGCCACAAGGGTCTCTGTTGTTTTTGTTGCCGGAGATTAACACAGCTACCCTTTGGAAATGCATTTTGGAAAAGAGATCTTTAAAAGAGGACAATGTTTGTATGACATGATCTAGGTTAGATTTATTTTCTTTCCCATATTATAGGTCTATCTGTTTCCTTGCTTGCCCTCCAACATTTCAAAGATGCTATTTCCGCACTAGACTGTTATAGCACTATCATTCCACTTGCAACATCCTATGGAATCCTGGGGTTTGCAGTTTCGGGAGGGGCTGGCCAGCCCCTCCTGAAACTACAAACCCCAGGATTCCGTAGGATGTTGCAAGTGGAATGATAGTGCTATAACAGTCTAGTGCGGAAATGGCCGAAGACCAGGACATGTGTGGCTGAGTCAAAAGGCTGCAGCTCGGCAACAAGAGGGCAAACGTTATTGAGGAAGAACACACAAAACTATTATTTTAAACAGAGGAACCCTGAACTTTATGTTTAGGAAGGTCTTCTCCTGCTGAGTTAACTGAATGCAAAATACTTCTGTACTTGAAATAAGTTTGCAGCAGTTGAAGCAAGCTGAGAATGAAGGCAGACAGTAGGAGGAAAAGATAGAATCAAGACATTTTAAAAACAGCCGAGAAAGTGGGATGGCAGAGGAATAAGGGAGACCATCCTTACCAAATTGGGACAGTTGGAGGGTAGGCCATAGGCCATGAGTGGGAATCATGATGGCCTTGAAATGTTGTTGGTCTTCAAGTTCCACCAGCCCTACCCAGGATAGTCAACAGCGAAGAATGCTAGATATTGAAGTCCAAGAATATCTAGAGGACTTCACAGTTTCCACACCTGTCCTGGATCTGAATCCAATGTCTATTTGATCTAGAGGAGACCCAGTGAATCAATGGAATTTATGTAAGTGATGATTTATCAAATTCTCATTGATTTAATGGACCTGTTCTACTTGGGAATGTTGGATGTATGTGCTGTTCAGTAAAAAATGGGAAAATCTGTCGGAAGGAAGGAAGGAAGGAAGGAAGGAAGGAAGGAAGGAAAGAAAGAAAGAAAGAAAGAAAGAAAGAAAGAAAGAAAGAAAGAAAGATATCCATCACATTTGTAAAGGAAGTCATATGTTTCCTATATCCTCAAACTGTAATTCCTTCAGTATAGTCAGGGGTGTAGCTTGGTGGAGGGCAAAATCCACCATATCTCTTCCGGGATAAAAATTCTGTCCCTTCAATGAAATTTTCCTTCATTTTCTGAGATTTCTAGCATTGCAGAGAGTGAGACAATGAAAATCGTTCACACCTACACCTCTTACATTTGGTGGGTTTGTATCCCCTTGGTAACATTGCCTGCACCTTTTCTTTGGATGCCTAAACTACTTCTGTATGCTCAGCTGGAGTTTTAAGTTACTGCAATGTTAGAAATGTGGGAAACTGATGGAAAATTTCATCTAAGGGGAAACAGAATTGTTATTTGGGGCAGGCAGTGCCTTCATTTACACACACACACACACACACACACACTCATCCGTAGCTACACCCAGAGAATAGTCAATTTTATTTTGAAGGCCATGTAGAATACGGATGTGCTAAGTTTTATTTATCCCATACTTTTATTAAGGTTCATAATCTTATTTTTAATCTTCTGCTTTGGAACAGTACATCCTTGCTTGCTTATCCTTCCCAATCTAAGCAGGATGCTTGATAATATCTAGGACCTGTCTTTGGGGACACCCAAAGTCAAATGTTTATCCCTGATAGTTTAAAACAATCAAACATGTACACATACCATAGAAAGGCCCTGTGATTGACCCATACATTTGAATGCAATGAGCTCAAACAATGCCTAAAAGCTAGATTTACGGGTGTGATGCAGGCCATGAGATATGGCTGCTCTTCCCCTTCAGCCCTTCACTGGTGCTCCTGGAGTTGTCATGCCCTTTTGGTGTGGGTGTGTGCTGTTCTATATTTCTGTACCCATAGGGAGTTCCCTGAATTATATAGAAAACATTAGATACTGGAAATTATCCTTTTTGGGACTACAGCTTCCAAAATCCTTGCCATCCTGGCTAGGAAATTCTAGAAGTAACAATCCAAAAAAGAAACATCTCCACCTTCTACAAGAGACTAGTTTGGGATGGCCCCATTTTGTTTCAGAAAGGGGAGACACATAACCACCTCCATTCATGATTAGCAGGAGTGTCTAGGATGAAGCCTATACAATTCCATAGGCACAGGTCTTATAGGGGCATTGGTTCCAATTCCCTGGTCCATTAGCCTTCATTCTGGGACCCATTTGCTTTGTCTCACTTGATCTAGGCGGGTCTTCCATCCATCCTGAACCTTTCCACACTACTGTCCTCCAATATTGCTACTTTCTTCCTTGCTCTCTTCCAGATGCTTTGGACTTTAATTCTCAGAATCCTTGACTGTGACAGAATTTTTGGGCTTCTATCAGCCGCTTTCCCCTATACTCAAACCTTCAAGGTGACCGCCCCCCTGGACAAGTGGATGTGTTAGGCCCTTTTCGCACTGTAGCTCAATAGCGCGATGAACTAGAGCCCTCACGCTATCACAAACATCGCAAGAGAGCCCGCTGCTCTCCGCACACAGTAGGGCATTTGCGAGAGAGCACGGTCCCCGCCTGGCGCCTCTTCCACAGGTCGGTGTCCTGGGCCACGCCCAGGTCCCACCCTGTCCCCGCCCCACCGGCCCTAATTGGTCGGTGGGTTTTCTTTTCTTTTATTTTTTTCGGCCTATCGTGCTAACGTTAGCACGATAGATCCTGCCAACAGGCTGTTTCATACTATGTTGGTAACGTGCTAACATGCTAACGATAGCACCAGGTTTGGAAAAAAAGACACAGTCGGCCGGACCCCGGGGGCTGCTGTCGTCTCGAGTGTGAGTGGCGACACAGCCCCGGGGTGGCCTCTCGTGGCGACACATCGTGCAGTGTTCCCTGCTCCGATGGGGACAGCCGCCAGCCTGCTGCTGGGCGGAGCATCCCTGGGAGCCGCGGCGTGAAGGACAGGCAGCAGGGACTGCCCGCACCCCACCCATCCCCAGGTCCTTCCCGGAAGCACACCAGACGACGGCTCCGCAGGCCCTCTGGTCGCGCGACCGATGCGTGAAAGGGAGGTTATTTTTGCCTTTCGGGCGAAAATAAGAAAATGCGCTATCAGCACTATCCATGGCTGTGATAGCAGCTAGTTCGCCAGAACGTCATGCGGTACAGCAGCTCGTGCTTAATATGCTTTAAAAATTCCACGCGAAAAGGACCTTAGTCATTGCATTCAGCGTGGTAAAGCAGAATAATTCTTCTGTGTTAATTATGACATTAAAACATTCAGGGAGTGATGGAAGCAAAATGAAAATAAGAAAGATTTATTATAACAGATAAAATAGGTAATGCTAATCCACACACAGTACATTGAAATTCCTTGGTTTCAAACAAATAACACTTCTCCCTGAACACTTTCCATGGTCTCACCTCTATAAAACCTATTCCGCACTTCTCCATTCCTCTCTTCTTAAATGGCCCTAACTCTGGCCATTTCCGCACTACACTGTTATAGTGCTATTATTCCACTTTCAACATCCTGTGGAGTTCTGGGGTTTGTAGTTTACTGAGGCTAAAGAGCTCTCTGGCTGAGAATTCTAAAGGCCCCTCCCTAAACTGCAAACTTCGGGATTCCTTAGGAGGTTGAAAGTGGAATAATAGCACTATAACAGTGTAGTGCGGAAATGGCCTCTGTTTCTAGCTGGCTCTATCTGACTGTCTAACAGACAAGCCTCTGGTTTTTTAACCTTGGCATCCCAAAGCCCCGTCCAGCATTCCATGAGCTGTGATCGTCCCAGCTTCTCAGTTTGCATTGACTATTGGCCATGCTGGGTAGCCGGCCCTTTGGGAGTGGAGATTCGAAAAACAGAGAGGAACAAAAGTTGAGAGGTTACACTAAGATAACACACTTGAGAAAACGGATGTAGCTGTGCTAGGCACCCATCTTGCAACACTTCTTTTCAGGATTTTAAATTGGAGCTTTGTGGCAGTTCAGGTCTAGCAAAGTGCACCTTAATTAGTCATCTAATTAAACATTGAGATTAGAAATTAGGACAGAGAAAGATGTCTTGTACGGCTTGTTTGTTCTTTTTAACATGGCAGTGCTGAAGGTCTCGTAAACGAGGAAGGAACAGAACACACTGGTGGGCTGGACAATCAATGGGCCCGGGAAAAATCCAGGGAGATGGCTCAAGGCATTTTGCTGCCTGAGGCAAGGAATAAGATGGCGCCTCTTGCCACTCTATGGAAAAAGCTAACTGGAACAGGAGCAGAATTTTTCTTCAGTATTGACTATGAGACAGCATCCTCTCTTGCATTCGAAGGCATTTGCACAACAAGGTAATGAGAAGAGTTATGAAAAAGAAATATGACCTATTTCCCCAATGCATTCCTGATCCAGCTCTCAAAAGCTTTTGAGGAATGTCTCAGTGTTGTTGTTGTTGCATTTTAATGTGGCTTGAAGGGATTCTAAATCAGATTAGAGCTATAATGGGAACGAAAGGCGCTTTCCCCTCTCTGTTAGAAATCCCCCTTCCTCGTGCACTTTTCTTTCTGTGGGAGAAAAGATGCATGGATGTAATATCTTTTCCTCCATGGGGAGAAAATGAGCTGGGGGCTATCTTTAGTGTTTAGGCAGCCTTTGGTAAGGAAGATTAAATATCTCTTCTCTACCATTGTTCCAACTGAATGTAGAGTCCCCTCCGTTTGCGTTACAGGGTATAGGGTGGGTGAAAGCAGGGCTGGAAAATGTTACTTTTGGGGCCACAGCTCCTTGAATCTCCCAGCAAGCAAAGGCCGTGTTGGCTGGAGGAATCTGGTAGTCCAATAAAAAGTAAAATTTCCAAGGTCAAGGGGCAGGGTGCGTCTCTACGTGTCTGCCCCTCCGACACTGTTGGGTCCCCCAGTAGTTCTCACCCTGTCTGACAAATTCTGGCCAAACAGCTCTGAAATGTCTCTGTTGTGATAAAGTAATGGATCTGGTTTTATTAATAATCATCACCGCATTGGAATTTCAGCCTGAAACCTGAGGAAACCTGAGATGGAATGCATGGGAATGAGCAGTCAACCCTGCCCGTCTCTCTCCCTTCCTCCCAAAAATCGCCGGCATGTGGTTACCGGGTTTCTTAAACGTGTTGCTCCTTGTGGGAGGCCCACAGGGTTCATTGTAGCTGAAGAGAGTGTCCATGTTTCTCCTCGGCGTGATTAAATAAATATCAAAACACTGGCATGGAAATGAATCTGATAGAACTGCAGTTCAAATAAATAGGCACATTTTTCCCTCCAGGGGAGGTAAGCTTTGACCATCCAGCAGCAGGAGAGATGGTGAAGGAAATCAAACCTCACATTGCTCCTTTTGCAAAAACTAAACTTACTGGAACTGAACTGTTGTCTCCTAACAGATTAGATTAGGAGAAGCGCCATTGCTCAGTAGCAGAGAGCAGTGATGGCCAGTGGGTCCCATGTCAGCGGGGAGATGAATTCATTCTGGGTTTCAGTCCTTGCACTCATGGAGCTGCCCATGTGCTTAACTCTATCCCCCAAATCGTTTCAGAGCCTTGAAAAGTCCCCTTAAAGTCCAGAGTAAAACCCAACTTGTTCAGCATCTCAGGGAGTGCAATCTCTTGGACCAGCTCTGTGTCCTCAAGATGTAGTTGGACTGCAATGCCCGTCATCCCCCACCACTGGCTAAAGTAGCTCAGGTGCACCACTAGCTAAACTGGCTTCGGAGCTGCCAACAGTGTCTGGATCGCTATAATTTAGTCCCTGCCAGCTCTGGTGACTGTACCCTTACAGTTTCTTCCAGTTGCTTCACAATTGTCCTCTCCTGCTCTGCGATTGTTCTGATAGATTGACATATTCACTAGGAAAGGCACCACACACGAGATGACATCGAGAAGCAGCTGCTACCAAGGATCTGGTGGAAAGTTATGAAGGCAATGTGGGAGAGTGGTTCTTCAGTGCTCAGGACAAACATCCTGTTTGTCAAAGAATGATCTTGTAGCGCTGATGATGCATTGTGTAGTGAGATTAAGGCAATGTAGGATTTTGCAGAGAATGACTTTCTCACTTAGAATCATAGAATCATAGAGTTGGACGAGACCCAGGGGCCATCGAGTCCAACCCCCTGCCATGCAGGAACACCCATCAAAGCATTCCCGACAGATGGCCATCCAGCCTCTGCTTAAAAACCTCCAAAGAAGGAGACTCCACCACACTCCCAGGCAGCGTATTCCACTGTCGGACAGCTCTGACTGTCAGGATGTCCTTCCTGAGGGTCAAGTGAAATCTCCTTTCCTGCAACTTGAATCCATTGCTCGTTGTCCTAGTCTCTGGAGCGGTAGAGAACAAGCCTGCTCCCTCCTCAACATGACATCCCTTCAAATATTTAAACATGGCTATCATGTCCCCTCTTAACCTTCTCTTCTGCAGACTAAACCTACCCAGCTCCCTAAGCCGCTCCTCATAGGGCTTCATGGCTTCCAGACCCTTCACCATGTTGGTTGCCCTCCTCTGGACATGTTCCAGCTTGTCAACATCCTTCTTGAATTGAGGTGACCAGAACTGGACACAGTATTCCAAATGAGGCCTAACCAATGCAGAATGGAGTCATGGAGTCTTCTTTACAGATCCAGGATAGCCAGAGAGGGAATACTCAGATCCCTTTGCAAGCATCTTGTGTATAGTTGAACCTCTGCATTCGCTCAGTTAGGCGCACTGGACCTCCACAAAAGTGGAACAATCACAAATATCAAAATATGTGTGTTATGTCTGTGGGAAGGGGGCTGAGGCATGTGGAGACAGCAGTCACCCAGGGTTCAAACCAGATCAAGGAAAGGAGAGGGAAAGCATGGTGGCCGAATGCTTCCTCTCTTGCCCATCTCCTTCCTTGAGTGTATGTGGGGGCATTGGGTTCGTGGTGCTGAGAAATCGGGCCATGAGTCATTCTTAGTTGATCAGGCAGTGGCTGGTGGAGGAGGAGGAGAACCAGAGGTGGGTTTTTAAAGAGCTGCACAGCATGATTTTGGTCACTGAGATGGAAGGTTCTCCCAGAAAAGAAGCACTTGAGGTGGGGGGGGGCTGGAGAAACTTGCAGATAAAATCTGTGAAGGTGAAACCCACAAATGTGGAGGTCCAACTTTTTTGGAAAGCAACACTGGGGAAGAATTCTACCCTGCATTTTCTCGTGATGCTGAACAAGCTCCCTCCTTCTTCAGAGCTCTGAATGATGTTACCATGAGTGCGATTCTTGAACAAGGAAATCACCACAGAAGAGATAATCCAAATAGGAGGAAGAAGAAGAAAAGAAATTTGGCAGCAGCTTTAAGACTAACTTTGTTTTTTGTTTTTGCATGAGTTTTTGTGGATATAAAGCTACTTCTTCAGATGTGGTACCACATCAGAAGAATTGGGTTTATAGCCATGAAAGCTCATGCAAAAATAAAATAAAAAGTTAGGGCCTTCTGCACTAGACTGTTATAGTGCTTTTATTCTGCTTTCAACCTCCTATGGAATCCTGGAGTTTGCAGTTTAGGAAGGAGCATTTAGAATTCTGAGCCAGAGAGCTCTTCAGCATTGGTAAACTACAAACCCCAGCATTCCACAGGATGTTGAAAGTGGAATAATAGCAGTACAACAGTATAGTGCAGAAAGGCCCTTAGTCTCAAAGGTGCTGCCACATATCTTTCCCCCCTCCCCTTCCTTTCCTCCTTTTTATGCTGCAAGAGACTAACCTAGCTACTTCTTTCAAAGCAAACAAAATAGGCTGTTGTAAGACCACCCCCTTAGTAAAGGATAGCTATTTCGGATGCTGTAAGCTAATGCCAGTCAGATAACTAGAAATGGCATAGCTGGGGAAGGAAATTAATTCATTTCCTGAGAAACTTAGGGCTTTATCATACCAGGCAAGCAAATCATACATACAGCAGGATAACAGCATCTTTGGCTGTGACTCACCTCATTACCTCTTTCCTTTTCTGTTGTTCTCCCCGTGGGAGACCATTTGGAAAACATTTCTTTTACAAAGGAGGTCATTAACGGATTCTTTTTCTGTGTGTTAATAAAAGAAACACTTTGCAAGCAGTTTCCCGCTGGGAGAACAATAGAAGAGAAATGGCATTGTGATAAATGCCGGCCAAAGATGCAATTATCCTGCGGCAATTGCAATTTATCTTCATCATTTGATGAAGCCCATAGTCAAAAGGAGAGAGATGGGGAAAATAAGAGGTCACTTTCACTATCTGATTCAACCACTGCTGTCGCCTATAGGCTTTCTGGATGTTTTGTGCAAATTATTTCTTGCATTTTTCTCCACTTCTAACAGTTTGGGATTCTCCGGATGGGGTAAATATGTCAGGAGTTTTCAAGATCCTTTCCTGTAGCCCTGGGGTTCTTTTTAATATCCAAATGACATTTCTCTTGTCCCAGGCTATATTATAGCAGTTCTTGCCACCAGCTGTGGCATTTTATTCCCTCCTTCAAGTGAGTTTCTTTCTAATTCCAAGACATACTGGAACAAAAGGCCCCTTCTCTTCTCCTCCCCCTTCTCTTTTTAATTTTTTCCCCCTTAGAGTTATACGAGTTGAGGCTCCCTTCTTCAGAAATTCAAAAAACCTCCAAAATTAGAAACTTTTTACCGCCAGGCCACCCACTTCTGCCTTTGAGCTGTCAGCTGCAGTGTTCCTGCTCATTCATCTCTCAGATCTGAGGAGCTCTGCCGCCTCCATCTTGAAGGCAGAAGAAGGCGTCTGGATTCTCACCGTTTCACAGATCCTCAGTCTCTCTCCAACCTCATATATAGTGTAAGTAGTGTACTATATTCCAAAATGTACTATATTCCAAAATCCAAAGTGTGGAACCCTTCTGGTCCCAAGCATTTCAGATAAGGAAGGGTCATCCTGTACTGCTCTAGTGAAGTGGTCCTTAACCTTTTCTTTACCAGGAACTCCTTGTAAATATAATTTGTTGCCAGGGACCCCCAAGTCTTAACTCAATATTTATTTAAATTTAGATTTAAATATTCAAATATTTATTTATTTATTAAAGGCTTCTGGAGACTATTCAACTTCCCGCTCAGACACTGGGCGACTTTGGACATGTCCCTGTTGCTGCCGCTGTTGTTGGTATCCAACAGCAATTCTTCGCGGACCCCCGGCGCAGACCCTGGGTTGAGAACCACTGCTGTAGTGCATCAGTAAAATAACACTTTTGCTCTAAAACTGTACAGTTCTCCTGATTTTAAAAAAAATCTAGAAGAAAAGAAAGAGTGAAGTAGAGATGACAACACCCAGCAAAACCCAGTAAAGCCCAAGGAAGAACTCATACTTCTTGAAACCAGTTTGGAAGATGACAGCATCTGATGAATTTTCCCTTCCCTGAAATAATTATAGATATGGGCGTGCATACTGGGGAAGTAGGAAGATAGGAAGGCAGTGGTCTCTTATACTAATGGAATATTCCCCCATGACCCTACAGTGCACAGCAGCCAAAATAGTTTTCTGTCCCAGAGGGAGCAAAGCTCAGAGTAGTAATAACAGTAATTAGAGCTGTAATAAAAATAAAGATCCCAGCACCCTCTGTTGAGGTCGCTGCTCAGACTCGTCGAGCAGTGAGCACAGCCTAAGGTAGATAATCGGTGCCCAAAGTGCAAAACAGAAATATTTGATGCAGTTTGTGTGCACGGAGTCCCATCTACTCTAACATTTTGCAGATGAAAAGTGGGACATGTGTTGCCAACAAATCAGAATGTGGTCCAAGAAAGCACAAATTATTAATGAGGAAGAACACACAAGTTAGGAGAGTCTGCAGCAGTCTGTTTTTGCCTGAGCCAACTGGGAAGGGTAAGATTTCACCCCTGGCTCCCCAACACTGAGTTAAGTGAGTGGAAATAGCTTTTATACTTTGAACTCAGTTTGTGGCAGCTGAAGTAAGCTGAGGACAAAGGGGGAAAGTGGGAAGAGGAGAAAGAAAATGGGCGATTTGAAAAGCAACTGTGCAAGTGGGATGACAGGGGATTAATCAGGACTGTTGGAAGGCAAGAGGACATGCTGTCCTGATATTCAGCCTTCCAGGTACTTCTTCCATACTTATTGTATGGAAGAAGTACCTGAAAGGCTGAATATCAGGACAGCATGTCCTCCTGCCTTCCAACAGTCCTGATTGTGTGGAAGAAGGTAATAATTTCTTGCCATTTGGCAATATTTAATGTGGCCTCTGTCTGTACTTTCCTCTCTAGGACAACTGAACAGAAAACATTTGATACAGAATGTAGGTTTGTGACTCTAACATGTTCACTTTCCTATATGATTTTTGAACATCGTTTGCCTGAAGAAGATGCCAGTAGAGCTTCAAAAGCTTGCATGATGTCTTTTCTGCATTTTGGTTGGCATCACTCTTTTGTGGATTTTGGATTTTTTTTGTATATTAGGCAACTCATGCTTTCTCGACTTCAGAGGAGGGCAAAGGAAACCCCCTCTGAATGAATCTTGCCAAGAAAACCTTGTGGTAGGTTTGCCTACGGTCACCATAAGTCAGAAATAACATGAATGGGAGACTTTAAAGAGCGCCAGTCATATATTACCTTATTCAGGTTTTGTAAACTCAGGGCCATGGCTTCCTTGCTTGAGTCTATCCATCTGTAATGTGGTCTCCCTCTTTTCTTACTGCCTTCTGCTTTACTGAGCATTACCGTCTTGAGCAAGTCACATCTTCTCATGATATGTTTAAAGTATGACAGGAAGGGTATTGGCAAGCTGGAATGTGTCCAGAGGAGGGCAACCAAAATGTTAGAAGGCCTGAAAAACATGAAGCCCTCTGAGGACTGGCTTAGCTATGTTTAGCTTGGAGAAGAGAAGGTTAAGATGCTACATGATAGCTGTGTTTAAATATTTGAAGGAATGTCATCTGAAGGATGGAGCAAGCCTGTTTTCTGTTGCTCCAGAGACTAGGACACGGAGCAGTGGCTTCAACTTCAGGAAAAGAGATTCCATCTAAACATTAGGAAGAACTTCCTAAGGGTAAGAGCAGATTGACAGAAGAACAGGCTGCCTGGGAGTGTGGTGGAGTCTCCCTCTTTGGAGGTTTTTAAATAGAGGCTGGAGGGCCCTCTATGGGGAATGCTTTGATGGTGTATTCCTGCATGGATGATTCAGAATTTGGTATATAATTATACAGGGAAGGCGTTATTCATCTCTTTAAGACAAAACCATTTTGACATTTATCCCTTTAACATAGCAGATTTACAACAGGCTTCTTTTTTTCAAGAGCTGGAAGGATCTACATCTGCTTTTCATATATGTTCAACTACAGCAATCCCTTTTGAGGGTGTCAACAAAGAGCGAAATATTTAAAATGAATACAGATTCCACACTACCAGCAGTCTATCTGTAGTCGATATCTCTTCAGAGTCCTGGCCAGATGCTTGAGGCATATTCCTTGGCAGTTTCCAGAGGCAGAAACTATGTCGTACAAAACCGCTGTCTGAGGGCCTTTCCGCCTTACACCGTTATAGTGCCATTATTCCACTTTCGACATCCTGTGGAATTCCAGGGTTTGTAGTTTCCTGAGGCCAAGGAGCTCTCTGGCTGACTCTAACAAGTCCCCTCCCTCAACTCCAAACTCCAGGATTCCGTAGGATGTTGAAAGTAGAATAATAGCACCACAAATCCCCACTGAATCCAATAGGTCTTACTCCCTGGTAAGTGTGTATAGCAGAGGTTCCCAACCTTTGCTCCACCAGCTATTTTGTACTTCAGTTCCCAGAAGCCTCTGCAAGCATGGCCAGTGATAATGATTCTGGGAGCTGAAGTCCAAACATCTGGAGGACCAGAGGCTGAGAACCACTGGAGGAAACTGCTTCGTTTTCACAGGACAGATTTAAGCTCCCATCCAGCAGGGCTGTTCCGAATCTTTACAGAGAATACCCCTGAATACAGCAGCAACCACACCAGACTACACAGCCAACAGGAGAGTTTCGGTGTCAGTTTGTGTCACAATGCTGTGGCCATCTCTCTGATGGGAGAAAAGGAGTCAAAAATTCTCTTGGACATGTTCATTCCCTTCAACATTTCACAGATGGAAACTGTGACACATGCGGCCAAGCAACATCAAAAAATGATCAAGATGGCCAAAATTATTAATGAGAAAGAACACACAAGCAAGAAGAGGCTGTGGCAGTTTGCTTTTGCCTGAGCCTACAGGGAAGGGCAAGATTCCGCTGACAAAGAGGAAAGTCTCCAACAGGAATCTGGCTGTTAAAAGCAATGAAATGCATCCGGGTTGGATCAAAACAGAAGAAGACAGGTAGGTGTCACAGGATTATAAAATCCAGTAGACTGAATAAAACCATCAATTAAAACCATCTTCAGAGAAGATGCCAGAGAAGCCCTGACAAATAAAAAAGGGTTTTGTCTAGCACGTTTCCCAGAGGGAGTCATTTCACATGTGCTGCAGCTGCGCAGATCCTCTCTGCACTAGTCATCACCTGTCGAATGTTGGAAGGGAAGAAAGTTGGGAGAGTGTCACAGTTTGGGAAAGGCATTTTTGGACTGCAACTCCCCCTGGGCATCCTGGCTGTGGGATTCTGGGAGTTGTAGTCCAATAAAATTAACCCGTTCAAGTTCTTGGACCGTGTGTGTGTGTGCATGTTTGTGTGTGTGTGTGTGCATGCACGCGCACATGTGTGCACCTACAAGTTGCCTGTTGACTTACGGTGACCCCCATGAATTTTATAGGGTTTTCTTAGCGAAGGAATACTCAGAGGTGGTTTTGACAGTTCCTTCTTCTGCCTACAGTGCCTGGTACTGGTTGAAGGTCTCCCATCTGAGTACTAAGCAATGCTGACCCTGCTTAGCTGCCGAGATCAGATGGGATCTGGTGTCTTTAGGGTATTTAGGCATACCATCCAAAATTTCACAGATGAAAACTAGGCCACATGTGGCCAAGCAACATCAGACTGTGGTCACAATGGCAAAAGTTATTAATGGGGAAGGATAGACAAGCTGGGAGAGGCAGCAGCAGTTTCCTTTTGCCTGAGCCTGCTAGGAAGACGCCTTTCCCCTTCTCCTCTTATCTCCTCCCACTGAGTAATCTGAGTGCCAGCTACTTTTGCACTTTGAACTCAGTTTGCTGAAACTGAAGTTAGATAAAGTTGAAGTGGAAAAGTGGAGAAAGAAACTGGGATGTTTTAAAAGCAGCTGAGAATGTGGGATGGCAGAGGATTAACCAAGACTGTCCTTATCAAATGGGGACTATTGAAGGGAATGTGAAAGCCTAGTCCTGATGTCACACCAAGATGAGGAACTACAGATTCCTGGAGCCATTCTGTAGTGTCGTTGGGCATTTTGTGGAGCTCTGGCTTGTCATTTTAAAAACCGAATGCCAAAGCAATGCAGTACTTGTACTAGCTCTGTAGTTAGTTTCAGCTCTAGAAGAAAACATCTTTGACAAGATGGGAGTGAAAAGAGGTTGCTTCTGCGGTTGACCGTCACTTGGCTTCTCATCACAGTGAATGCAACCAATTAAAGTTACAAGCTCCTATTGTCATAATCAAAAAAGAAGTTGTCATTGTTCACCCCCCCTTCCCACCCCCCAGCCTGTTGAAAGATTTTTCTGCTTCTGCTGGGACAAGATGTCAAACGTGGGTAAAAGAGTTCTCAGCAAGGCCTCTCCAGGAAGTAGTGAAATGGCTCCTCCACAGCTGGATGCTTTGTTAACACCAAGTCCCCATGCCAGCTGCTCAACGGCCTCACGATGAGACTGAATAATATTGCAAGAATAATATTAGAACCCAGAGTGTGGAGAATTGACTTCTGTAGAATACAGCTCTCGGAAACCACAGCCACCATGGATAATAGCAATGGGGGATTACGGGAGCTGTAGTCCATACGGTAATATTTCTCTCACCCAGACTGTTATAGTGCTATTATTAAAGGCCCCTCCCTAAACTGCAAACACCAGGATTCCTGACTGTTGGCCGTGTTGGCTGGAGCTTCTGGGAGCTGAAGTCCAAAACACTTGGAGGACCAGAGTTTAGGATCCACCGCATTAGAGATTTCTGGTAGAGAATTCCAAATACCTCATGGAACAACAAATCTCAGAATTCCATAGAAGGGAGCCCAAATATGTCCCAGACACAACCCCTTCCAAATCAATTTCTTTCTGATCAATTAATCCCTCCACCAAGTATTCCCTTTCTCTCCTGTAAGAAAAGTCAGTTTTGTTCTCAAACTTGCCCGGAATGATCTTGCAGCTTGCTTCTCATAGCATCTTGATCGCTTCAACCCTGCCTCTACTTGAATTCAAAGGTGTGAAGTTTGGAAAGGAAAGGAATGGCATGGAAAAGAATGGAATTCAACATGGGAAGCCACTGTCTAGTCAGCCGCTAGCTGATATCTTGGGCAACCCAGCCCGCCTCCCACTTCACTGCTGTTCCACTGAATTAGTAGTCACTGTTGGAATGGACAAATCTGATATTCCAGTTTTACTCAGTTTCTCATTCTTCCAGTCTTAAAATCAGTTCATCCTGAGAAAGTTCCCCCAGAAAAGAAGTACCTGGGGGAGGGGGGAGGGTAAGGGTTGAAGAAACTTGCAAATGATCAAATCCGTGAAAGTCAAACTCACAAATACGGAAGGCTGACTACACCCATACTTCAAGGCTGGTGCTTGCCCTAAAATTCCTCCCCATAACCCCAAGGACCCCAGGCCCTGAGACCCCTATCCAGCACAGAATGCAGAAAAGGTCTTTTTTAAAGACTGCATCTCACAAAATCCCTTGTCTGGAGGATTCTGGGAGTTGTAGTCCAAAAATTAACTTAAGGGCCATTGTGCTATGCATGGGCAGCTCCTATTGGGTGAAAAGGCACCATCATGAATCACTTCATCTCCATCAATCCATGGCATTTTATTTCTTTTAGCTCCATTTTATCAGACCCTGGGATTTGTATGAATTCTTCCCTTTGGTCTTTTCTGCCTCTCTCTCGGCACTTCCTCCTGACTCTGCATCCATAATACTTTTAGCCCAGGTATAAATCACAGAGATTGGCTGCCTTGCCATCCTTTGTTGATTTGTTGGATTCCTATTGTCATTAGCCTGCTTGTTAATTCAACCGCCATGTGTCCCTTCTAGACAAGAGCCAAGCCTGGGTCTTTCCAGCATGGAGCCTGAAAGCCAGCCAACCTCCAAAGTTGCTCCACATCTGGACAGCAGCTGAAATATTAGAGCGATGAAGACAAAAAGAAGAGTTGGCCCCAAGCTCCAGAGAAGGATCATCTTCATCCATGGAAGAGAACTGTCTCTCGCCTAAACTATCACGTTCAGGGCCAGGATTCAGCAGACTAGGATGAGCGTGTTTTCCCATCATTAGACAGGCATTTAGTCTCCTATGGGAGACCTCATTATTTATCAAGACTAGCTGTCTACACTAAGGTCAGCCTGCCCCAGGTCTGTTCTCTGTTTTTAGCTAGAACAGGGGAAGGATGAGAGTAGAAGTTCCTCATTGGGCTTTAACATATTATCTCTTCACAGAACTGCCTACCTTTCCAGGTAGCCATGATGGCTGGTAGCTACGACGTTAGTGAAGTGCTGAACCCATTCTGGGGCCATTTCCACACTAGACTGTTATAGCGCTATGATTCCACTTTCAACATCCTATGGAATCCTGGGGTTTGCAGTTTCGGGAGGGGCCGGCCGGCAAACCCCAGGATTCCATAGGATGTTGAAAGTGGAATCATAGCGCTATAACTGTCTAGTGTGGAAATTCTGTGGGTTTCAACTCGACCGCTAAAGCAGCTATCCAAGGTACTGAAACTATGTAGGAGACAGGGTTCAGTGGCATGGACAGCTCCTTTATAAAATTCAGACTAAAGCCTGGAGTGGATTTACTGCCCAATTAGCATGGAAACCACCAGCTACCACTTTAAAAATTTGATAGGAGGAATAAAACCCCATTTCCTTCATGTATGATTTTGTTTGTAAACCATGGCCTAAAACCTGTTGTTAGTCCTAAGTAGATTAAGGCCACTTAATTATTGAGATCTACCTATGTGTTGACTCACCATTCAGCAACTGATTGATTGGGCCCACTCTAGTTGGAACTAAATAACAGGATCCCTGCCCACACTTGTGTCTTCTCTATAAAGTGATGTACATTTTCCTTCCAAACAAGATGGAAACAACCCTTTAACATATTAAAAACTACCAGTTTGGTCTGTGTAAGCCGCCTACCTTAAAATTCAGACTCAGAGTTAAAATACTAAATGTATTTGGTAGGGGCAGTCTGAAATTTAATCCTCTGTTGTCCTACCTTTTCAGCTGCTTTTAAAATGTCCTGGTGCCCCCTTCCACTGTCCTCAGCTTACTTCAATTGTTGCAAACGGAGTTCAAAGTGCAAAAGTAGTTTGCACACAATTAACTAAGCAAAAGCAAGGGGAAAGGAAGGGGCAGTCTTGCCTTTCTCAGTAGACTCAGGCAAAACCAAACTGTTGCAGCTTCTTCCAGCTTGTGCGTTCATTCTCGTGAGTAACTTGTGTCTTCTTGACCTCACTCTGATGCTGCCTGGACTCATGTCCCAGTTTTCTGGGACAAAGGGGAAGGCCAAAGGGGGAAAATACAAGAAGGAGAGAGAAACTGGAACATTTAAAAAGAAGTTGAGAAAGACGAACAACACAGAATTAATGGGAGTGTCCCTGCCAAATTGGGATAGTAGGAGGGCATGAGATGCCCTGATCTCCTGTTCACGAGAAGAAATTCACAGCATCACAAGGCCTGGACAGGACAACCAGCTCTTCTGAGAGCCTTGATGATGATGCTTGCAGGTGAGATGTTTTGGCCTATGACTCGAGTCGTGCCATTCTGGCTTCTTTCTTCACTTCGGCAAGTGGCAGATTGGCTCACAGACAACCTATGAGTCAGGTTTTTTTTTTCAGATGAGTATTTCAGAGAGCATTTAGTTCAAGTATGCCCCCCTAATTTATTTTCTGTCTGGGTTTTTGATATTAGATGGGGGCCCAGGGGAAATAAAGCCTTTTAAAACAATAACAGGCAATGTATGTGTCATAGAGAATTGTCTATGGCTGTAATAGCTTCTAGGGACTTCAGGGCATTCTAGAGTTACAGGGGCTGCTGCTTCTCTCAACAGCCCTCAAAGGGAGCTACAGGCAAGCTCACATATACAGAGCGCAGTGGCTCTTTTTCGGCAGTGTGCGTGCTTCCAGGCAGGAAACTTCTGCTTTTATTTCACCAGCTGTCCACAAAACTGATGAATCAAGAACGACAATATTTTTTTTTTTCTGTTCTGGGTGGGGGGAAGGAAAAGACTGTTGAACAGAAGAACTAAGGTTGGCAGGAAGTAACCCTGAAGCCAAATCTATCCCACTAAGCACTGCCTTTCAGCCTCCAATTTAGAAATCATGAAGGTGGAAAGAACCTCAAAGGGTCATCCAGTTCAACCCCTTCCTCCAATGGAGGAAGTGACCACTAAAGCATTTGTTGTAGTTGGCCATCTGTCCTCTGTTCCAAAAAAGCTCAAACAAAAGCAAGTCCACCATTTCCATAGAATCATAGAGCTGGAGAAGACCAGAAGGGCCATTGAATCCAACCCCCTGCCAAGTAGGAATACACCATCAAAGCATTCCCAACGGATAGTCATCCAACCTCTTTTTAAAAACCTCCAAACAAGGAGACTCCATCATACTCCCAGGCAGCATATTCCACTGTTGAACTGCTCATACCACCAGCAAGTTCTTTCTAATGTTTGGATAGAATCTCTTTTCCTGAAATTTGAAGCCACTTCTCCATGTTCTAGTCTCTGGAGTAGCAGAAAACAGCCTTGCTTCATCTTCCATATGACATCATTTGAAATATTTAAGCATAGCTATCGTGTCATCTCTTAACCTCTTCTCCATGCTAAACATACCCAGCTCCCTAAGCTGCTCTTCATAGAGCAGTTCTAACCATCAAGAATCTCATTTCTTGCAATTTTAATCCATTGGTTTGGGTTGTATCATCCAGACCACACTCCATCTTCTACGTCGCATCCTTTCTGATATTTGAAGTTAGCTATGTGTTCCTTTTTGATCTTCTCTTCACCAGGCTAAACTTACCTAACTGCTCAAACTGTTCCTCCTAGGGCTTGATTTTCAGACTCTTTACCAGTTATTTTGGTTACTCTCTAGTCAACATGTTCTAGTTTGTTTCTCTGTTTTTAATTACTTTTTCTATAGGAAAAACAAATCATACAACCAATAACAAAACCAAGACAACCACTGACCATAAATTAAATTATTGGATGTGGAAGCAATATTTTATGAGAAAACCAGTTACCTAATAACCTCTATAATGAATAAATCCATGATAGAACAGTGTTCCATAGGCTGAGGAGAGATTGTAGAGGAATTAATATATCTTTTTTATGATTAATTTAGATCCCTTTCAGACAAGGGGGAAAAAAAAATCTGAAAGTTCTAGGTTTTGTTCCTGTACAAACAGATTTTATTTTGGAGATCATGATGTTTTCTTCATCATGAAGAATTTCCTAGGAACTCCTGACATTACCAAGGACTTGCCATTCCTACTTCCCAGATCAGTTTAAATTAACCCAGTATTTTCGGAAATGAAATGAATCTACTTGGCTGTCTGTCTGTATTATCCCAGAACTAGCTAAGACGGCTGCCAATGGTAAACACAGGAATTGTATCCAGGACACAGAGATCAAGTGAGGGAAAGAGGAATGTGTGCACCAGGACATAATGATCCTAATGTTTAACTAGTGCAGTATTGCTAAAACTTTGACACTGACTATAACTCCTGAATAATAATTAGAAAGGTCTCAGCAGAAATAAGTGAACAGCAATTTCTGAAACATTGCCTGAATCTAGGGCCACTTCTGCACTAGACAGTTATAGTGCTATTATTCCACTTTCAAATCCTGTGGAATCCTGGGGTTTGCAGTTTAGGGAGGGGCTTCAAAGGGGCCTTTGAGGCCCCTTCCTAAACTGCAAACCCCAGGATTCCATAGGATGTTGAAAGTGGAATAATAGCACTATAACTGTCTAGGGCGGAAATGGCCACAATTTGACACATGTCCAGTGGGAGGGGGAGGAGGACAGATGTGGTGGTGTGGATCAGGGAATCCCAGGAATTTCAATAAAGAAGTTGGAAGAAGAGCTGGAAACATGCAGGTAACATAAAACAAACCTGGAAACTCTCAACACTTCCAGGATCTTTTTCCCCTCCTGGATGAGCCCATACCAGTGACCAGAGGCTAATCGGTTAAAAAGTGTCTTTGTTAGCATTCCTTTTTTTCCCCCTTCCTCTTCACATTCCCCTTCTTTTTTTTCCTTTTTTTTGCTTTTGTATCCATCTTATTTATTTATGTCACTGAATTCCAAGAAACCGGTATTCCGTGCTTCTACTTGGAAGCTTCCAAAGAAAGCAAACAGCCTAAGCCCTGGTTCTGACTTCAAGGCTACATCAGATCAGTGGAACTTGCAAAACCGTCGACTAGCCAAATTCCTCTTCATTCATTGTGTCTGCTCTAGTTGGGGCTAGCAAGTGGACGTAGGCCCAAATATGTGGAGCAGGCAGTCATGTAGGAATGGGGGGCGGGAGAGCAATTCGCCCCAGGTGGCAATGTTTTTGGGGCGTCCCAGCCCCTGGCCACACCCCCACGTGCCCTGGCCACACAACCCTGCACCGTGGCCATGCCTCTCATGCCGTAGTCCTGCTCCCTCCCTCCCCACTTCCACAGTCCAAGCTCTGCCACTGGGAGCAGGAAACGAGACCTCATTCCAGAGTCCTTGTGCCTTGAACAAAACATGCAGATGAAACTTGAATCACTGAGAAAAGGATAGAGCAGGTTAGAATCATTGGGATTCAAGGAGTGGTGGGAGCAAGCAGACATATGTTGCTGGGGCTTTGAATAACCTTAGTACCACAGCAGAGAAAGTTCTGTCTGTTGAGCTTATTCATTTCATTTCTGATGGTAAGAGGACATAATAAAACTTGAAAAAATTGAAGGAGAGGCTGTTATCATGCCGTACACCCCCACTCCATGATACAGTATAATTGGCAATGAACATTATTTAATTGGCACAAATATCAATCATAGGCTCTTTCCTCACCGGGGGGGGCGAAACGGGGCCGCGCACGCAGGGGCAGAGCTTACCCGCGAGCGGATTGCTCCGTCTCTGTGGAGAGCGCGGATCCGCTGTTGTAAACGCCGCCGAATTTCGGCAGCGCTCGGTGGCGTTCGGTGGTGCCCGAAATGGCGGCCGGCGGCTTCTGGCGGCGCTCCACCAATCTGGACAGCGCGCCAGCCGGAAGTCCGCCCCCGGGCAGATCTGCAGGGACGCGCTACCACGTGGCTGCAGTTCTTCACTGGGGGCTGCCACGGGGCAGTGCGGGTAAGTTTTATAAAAACTACTTGCGAAGGTGGTTTTTATAAAACTCGCAGCGCCACCCCCGCGGCTGCGCTAGAGCAGTTTGAGGTCTAGAAACTCACTTTTTTTAACTGCTCTAGTGCATCCCCTGGTGAAGAAGACCTCCAAGAGCATGGGCAATATGCCCGTGTGGAAATGGCCATAGATTCATGGCTGAAAAGGCATGCTAGCAAAGAGGATTGGCTGTACACTTGCAGAATTAGGTCAGAGGGTACCTCAAGGCATGGCCAGGTCATAAGTTCAATGAAGATTAGTCAGAGAACTTGACTAAATGAAACTAAATCAAAAGATGTTCTTCTCAATAGCCCAAGCCTAGAAAACAATAGCCACTGAAACTCCCAGACCAAGCAAAAATGACCACTGTCCTACAGCTTCCTTCCTACTAAAGTTCTCCTTTTGTTTCCTTACCTGCCCAGACATTAAGAAGCTATCATGACTCCCATCAATGCTTTGTCACCTAATGTTAAGACCTGTTCTGGACCCCTTTGCTTGGCCAAAGAGCCATTAACAGTTTCACCTTCAGGGCAGGAAAAAAGGGATTTAAACCCTGGCACCAAGCCTAGCAATCCATAGTATTTTGGATGCATGTTGGCATGCTAAGCTGTGTGAGGACCCCCAGATTCCTGTTCGTGGTACTACCCCCTGATCCCTAGTCTGAGCCACACTTTGCCTTGACTTTCTTCTTTTCAGTATTGGTAAATATTGCCCACTTCATCTTAAACTCTTTGCTATCCAGCTTCTCCTTCCTTTGTGTGACTGCTTGAATCTTGTGTATGTTTATGACTTTCATCCCAAAAATCATTCTTTTCACCTCCAGCTGGGGTCTCTCAGACTAGTACCGGTATACACGGGTGAAAAGGCCTGTGGTTATCTGCCCCAAGCCTCTTTGAGCTACAACTCCCCATCTTCCCACTGAGGTGTTGGCATTGCAGGTAGACCCCGAGTCACCCACCTTTTGGAGTAACAGGAGAATATGACAGTCCCTCAGGCACATACTTATAGCTATGCTGGCTGGGAATTCTGAGCACTGCTGTCCAAAAGGGAATATTTCCAAACTTTGGTAAATATAGAGCTAGGCTTCTGGGATTGACCTTAGGTTGTCAAATGGGCAATGGTGTTTCAAGGGTCTCCATTTATAGTGGACAGTCCTCTCTTTTAAGGGATATCAGGGAGTGGCCCTCTATTTGAAGATCTCTTATAAAAGCATTATCTAGGCTTTGCCTAGTTTAAAGATGTGTGTGTGCGTCTGTGTCTGTGTGTTCTCAAGTTGCCGTCAATTTACCCGATGAATTTCATGGGGTTTCCCTAGGCAAAGAATACTCAGAGGTGGTTTTACCAGTTCCTTCCTCTGAAATATAGCCAATAGCACCTGGTATTTGTAGGCAGTCTCTCATCCAAGTGCTACCCAAAGCTGACGCTGCTTAGCTTCCAAGACCAGATGGGAATAGAGCCAGGGCAGTGCAGTGGTTTGAGCATTTCACTAGAATTCTGGAGAACAGGGTTCGAACCCCAGCCCAGTCTGGGAAACTCACTGGGTGACCCTGGACAAATCACATTTTCTCAGCCTCAGAGGAAGGCAAAGGTGCAAACCCCTTCTGAGCAAATCTTGCCAAGAAAACTCCATGATAGAGTCACCTTTGGGTTGCCAAAGAGGTCCTCTGAGTTGCACAGCCAAAATTCACACCGGGACAGCTGGTTGACCAGAAGGTATACAAGTGACCCACGCACAGTCTTCCTGGTTGTGGTGGAATATATTGTATTCTCATTTAAAGTATAATAATTATTCCTGAATATGCACACACATATTTAGTATATGAACAAACTGCAAATTTTCCTGCAAGTTGTATTTACCCATTCATCTTCTTCCCCCCACCTTCTTTTTAGATAATGCATTCCTTTCCTTTTCTCTTAAACGTAAGCGGCAACCCTAACAGAAACGGGGGACGATTTGTTAAGTATCCTCATCGTAAACTATTCAGTATTTCAAAGAGTGAAAATCAGAATACTGAACTGAGTTCAGAAACAAATTGGTACAGATGCTATGACATCTGATCTGCATGACATGGCATAAAATGTTCCAGTCTCCCTGTGGATAACCACACTGTTCCATTTCCACCAGTTCAACACTCTGAAATATCGTCAAAATAAGCCCCATAATCTAATCTGGAGTGTCATGTCAAATATTTCCATAGACAAAATTGCCTGGAGGCAATTATTGTTATGGGCATGAGAGGAATCTTAATAACTCTGACTGGAATTCACAATTGCAGTTATGAATGTATAAGCTGGAGCTATACATCCATAACATATTAACACGCCTTTTGTATTCAATAAGGTAAGGAATATGCAGGGATCATAAAATTTGCCTAACCCTGATTTGCCAGCCAGCAGCCACTGTGAGCAACAGGGGTCTGTTCTCCTATTGATCAGGATGGAGCAAACGGACATTTCCACCTCCTTCCCACTAGCAATCTCCAGTGCGAGGAAGAATTGTGACAGGGATCCTGCTTCTGATTGTTGCACTGGCGACTGGTGGTGGAAAGGGGAGGACATCAGTCCGCTGCTCACCGATTGGCAGAAGAACAGACCACCATTACTCAGGGCAGATGTTGCCTGGTAAATCAGGATTGGGATGTTGGGCTGGGAGATGCTACTTCGCCAAGCAAGAAAGATAGTTATACTCCGGTGTCGTTTTAGAACATCCAAATCTTTTGCCCCCCTTTTTTAAAGGATAGTTATGTAGCTAAGTAGCTAATCTAGAACCTTGACCTCTCTTCTTCACAAAAGAAGACTTGCTATTTCTTGTGGGAGGACATCGCAGAGAAGGGGAACAAAGCCAGAACAAAATACACACCTCAAACGAAGGGCCTTTCCACCCTACGCTGTTATAGTGCTATTATTCCAGTTTCAACATCCTCTGGAATTCTGGGGTTTGTAGTTTACTGAAGCCAAAGAGCACTCTGATTGAGGATTCTAAATGCCCCTTTCTAAACTGCAAATTCCAAGATTCCATAGGCTGTTGAAAGTGGAATAATAGCACTATAACAGTGTAGTGCAGAAGTGGCCATAGTTACAGTGGTACTTAAACACTGTGCAACCAGTGAATGGGATCTCGGGCTATTTTAAAAGAATTTGAACTCATATAAGAGTTCGTGTCGCTTAGTCTTAGAGCCTTTCTGCACTATACTGTTGTGGTGCTATTATTGCACTTTCAACATTCTGTGGGATTCTGGGGTTTGTAGTTTCCTGTGGCCAACGATCTTCTAAACTACATGTTATAGTGCTATTATTCCACTTTAAACTTCAGGAATGGTAATTTATGTTTGAAATAGGTCGCAAACCCACCCTGCCATATTCCTAACATTTTTTTAAAAAGCTTTTCAAGATTGGAACTGGATTTCCTCCTACTTCTGGGTTTGAAGAGGCATTTAACAAAGCCCATGGGGCTCCTAGAGGGTTCTGGGGGTAGGAAATGGGGTCTTAGACCCACCACACTGGACTTTTTCTGCTCCATAAAGTAGCTATGGATATTTACTTAATCACAGTGCAGTCCTTTTGGGTTACAAAATCCAATTGGTAATCCCAGCTGGAGTAGACCTGGTGAATCAATAGGATTGACATAAATGTTGATTTACTATTCAGCAATTGAGTCAATGAGTCTAATTTGGGACTAGCAATTGGATTTAGGCCAATGAGATTAAAAAAAAAAAAAGACAGAACTCATGATTTTCAAACCATTCCCAGTCTTTTCGGCAGTGTGACGGATGTTTTCTGGATTTCAGCAGCCTGCAGACCCAAATGGGGAAATTGTTAACATTTCCATCTCTGCGCAAAGGGGATGGTGCTGGTGATTTAGTTGTTGCTGAGAATTATTTGGCATCGTCTTCAGGTTTCACTTTCCATTTCTTTGCATCTGATTACTGGGGAATTTAAACTGTAATAACTCATAGGACCTGGCTCTAATTTCAGCTGACAATATGCAATTGGCTCCAACCACTGGTTCAGAATAAAAGCGGCGGATGTATTTGCGGGAGCAACTGTTCCAGCTACCAAACCCACTGGAGTGAGTGAAGTGGGGGCAGGACTTTCAGAACGAAAATCCACTGCATATCACCACAGTAGGACATCGCAGGGACATACCAGTTAATTCTCTGCTGTCCCACTTTCTCAGCTGCCTACAAAATGTCCCAGTTTTCCTCTCTTCCTTCCACTTTCTCGTTTTGGCCAGTTGCTGCAAACTGAGTTCAAAATGCAAAGGTAGGAAGAAGACAGGTGAGGAGAGGAGAGATTTTTGCTTTCCCCAGCATGCTCTCCCTCCCCCCGACAATCCTAAATATAGTACATATATTCCAGGTTTCCTCTGCTGAAATTAGTGGTTTTGTACATTCTTCTTATGCAGTGAGAAGTTGGGCAAACCCAAGGCTTTTCCACACTAGACTGTTACAGCGTTATTATTCCACTTTCGCCATCCTGTGGAATTCTGGGGTTTGTAGTTTACTGAGGCCAAAGAGCTTTCTGGCTGAGAATTCTAAATACCCCTCCCTAAACTCCAAATCCCAGGATTCCTCAGGAGGTTGAAAGTGGAATAATAGCACTATAACAGTGTAGTGCAGAAGGCCCCCAGATAGAGATAGTTAGACATAGGCCATTTCCGCACTGGCCTGTTATAGCACGATGATTCCACTTTCAACATCCTTTGGATGCCCCTCCCTAAACTGCAAACTCCAGGATTCCAGAGGATGTTGAAAGTGGAATCATCGTGCTATAACAGGCTAGTGCAGAAATGGCCATAGCTTTCACAACAGCTGTGGAGGGAGGCCTAGGAGGGATATGACCTAGGAGCTTGTCTGAAAAAGATTCAGTCAGGGCATCCAAAAAAGATTGAGTTAGGGAAATCAGAAACAGAGGGCCTTTCCACACTATACTGTTATAGTGCTATTATTCCACATTCAGCCATCTATGGATACTTGTTGGGTACTTTTTGTCTTAGCTAGTCAGTTTGAGGTTGGAAAAAAATGCAAAGGCTGGGAATGGACTACTGTGGGAGTGAATTTTCCTGGGTTGCTAGCTTCCTTGCACAGGTCTTATAACTGTGAGGAAGAGGAAGTCATGCTTGTGCCGATCATCATCATCATCATCATCATCATCATCAATTTAAAGTATAAACAATTAAAATAAATGCTTTCTTAAAATAATTGTATTAAAAAAGTTTAGAAAACAACACATAAGGAAATTAACACACCAAGATAATAACACATCTATTAACTAGACTAGAACAGACAACTAAACAACTAACTAAACTAACACACAAACACAACCATTCATGAAAGAATCATGCACTTGACTAACGACTTCCTAGAAAATAGAAATTAATGAGAGGTTATTATATTTCCTTTAAGTCCTATCAGTATCAATGATCATCTTACATCTCATATTGTGGTTACATAAAATTTGAATTACATTTTACCTGTAAGATTACTATTCTACTTCTTATACTAAATGTAGAATATTCTTAGAAAAATGAATGGCTTTTAATAAAAATAAAATGAGACAAAAGTCCAGCACATGATTCAAAGCTTGTTTCCCCTTAAAAAAAATAAAAAAGAATCCATTCTCAAAGGCCTGCTGGGATAAAAATGATTTTACTTCCTTTTGGAAAGATAGGGTGCTAATCTAACCTCTCTGGCAAGGGAGTTCCAGAGTTGGAGCGCAGCCATTGAGAAGGCCGTCTTCCAGGCTCCCATCAAATGTGTCTGTTGGGATGGTGGGACAGAGAGCAGGGTCTCCCCAGAAGATCTCAAAACACAGGCAGATTTGTATGGGAGAATACGGACCTTCAGATAACCTCGCCCTGAGCCTTATGAGGCTTTATAGGTCATAACCAGCAATTTGGATGTGCCCAGAAACAGATGGGCAGCTTGTGGAGCTGGTGCGATGAGGGATTTGTGTGCTCCTGCTAGCCAGACCCAGTTAACAACCTGGCTGCAACTCTTTAGACCAACTTGAAGTTTCCAAACACTCTTCAAAGGCAGAGCATACTGGAGCAATTCAAACAGGATCTAATGAAGGCATGTGTCACCATGGCCAAATCTGGAGCACAGGTCTTTACTGTGCAAATGCACTCCTGGCTGCAGCCAAAACCTGAGCTTTCAGGCTTAGGGCTGAATCCAAGAGCACAGTGGTTTTCTCAGTGGGCTTCTGCACTCTATAACCTTGGGAGTCCATCTGCTAGCAGACTTGCCCTGAAGGGGTTGCACCCCAGCCAATCCAGGGAGCCTAACGTAGCCAGGGCTGGGGACTGAATTTGATTGCTGGCCGGGGATAATCTGGGCAGAATTAGTTTAGGTGCCCAAGCCTACCGTTGCCTCTGAAAGGATGCTGGACCATATCAGCCAAATTGTCTGGAGTGCTTCTCTGCTGTGTACCATCTGCAGCATAATTTACCACCAAAAAGCTTGTTTTATAGAAGTAACCCATATCAGCATTCAGCACCAAAAGATCTCTTGGGAAGGCCTGGAACTACATCAAGATCTGGTACAGAACATCAGCCTCCCTGCATAACTAGGGCTTGGAAAAGTCACTTTTTTGGACTATACCCTCCCCCTACCCGTCACTGAATTCCTTAGCCAGCATGGAGCCTATCTTGGGAGTTGTAGTCCCAGAAATAACTTTTCCAAGTTCTGTGCACAACTGTTCTGTAATGAAAAACCCTCCTCAATAGTGTAAAATGAGAGGTGATACGTTTTGAGTTTAATCACTCATCAGGCAAAATGGAAAGGGAGCAAATTTCAGGCACACCTAGAGTAAAAGTCGATTGCGGTTGATTTGATTAAAAATTGCCTTGTTGATACTGGGTCAGGACCGTTTGGCTCGAGACTGTGAATTACAGATTGGCTTAAACCTTGACATCTCCCTCTTTCCACAGATAAAATATTGCCCAATACAATGTAGATCAAGGAGGGGGTCATAAGAGTGTTTAAAAAAAAATACACAAGCCTTTGGATGAAGGGTGATGCAGGCAGGCTGTGTGGTGAAACATCTACTGGCCACACGTGATGGGAGTGAGGGAGAAAAATAGAGTTTCTGAGAAATATGACTACAGGCCAACCTTGTTTAAAAGAACCACACAAGTGCCATTAAGCCTTCAAAACTGCCATTGTTCTCCGCAACCACCCCCTGCCCCAACCCATAATTATTCCCACTCCCTGAATCTTACACCCAATAATTCAGGAAAGCTGAGTAATGGAAGAAACAACAGCCATTTTAATAGCTCAGTACCGGTGGTCTCCCCGCAGAGAGGTGTGGGAGGGGAGAGGACATGAGGGAAGGCTTTTCGAGAGAGCTGTGGTTGTGGTTTCCTGACTTTTGGGGTCTTAAAAGGAAGTTGGGCAGAAGGAGCCGTTCACCTATCCAAGAGTTTGGAACAAGGTGTGGGAGAGGTCCCTGATTGAAAAAGGAATCCAGCTTGGAGCCAAGCGGTACTGTTGGCAACTGGCCTTTGAGACAGTGGATTTCACCTTAACTGAGGCTTGCGGGGTGGGGACAACACCAGCTTGGCTGAACCTGATGTCATTAAAAGAATTTAACATAAGGGCAGAGAGCTATAGAATCTCATGACTTATCCTGGAGGGTCAGGACACAGTGAGATAGACAGCTGCTTTCGGGAAGGGAAAGGTCTTGTACAGTCTGCTGCCAACATAGAGAGATCCATGCACACCTCAGACAAAATTAACACCTCCAGCCCACTTGCAGATTGAGATGGATTTTGGTGTCTGCATGGATTAAAGTCTATTTGTGGAATCATCTGGATGCATTAAAGACTACATTGTATAATTACAGCTTTGTTCACAATACTACTTTTCAAAGACTATAACTGTGCTCCAAGGTGACTCTATAAGTTCGTGTATATTAATGTACATAAGCTTTGAACACTTTATTATTCTTGAGTACTTCTTTGCATTTGTATTGGATGGCATTACACACTTGTTACATTTATAATTCCTGTCTTAATTTTGTTTGCGTCCCTGCACTTTCTTCCTTTTTTGGTCCCCGTCTTTGGGACGTCTCAGATCCACGCTGAGGCCGCCATCTTGGTTAAATCACCATAGATACTATGAAAGTGATGGAGAGGATTCTGGGGCTTGCAGGTTGTGTTTTGTTTTTTTAAGGCCAGAATTCTGTACAACTTTTCACTCAATATAAAATTTGTGTACACTTAAGTTTCAGAGGCACCAAGAAACGGAGGGTACCCAGTGTGCTTTGTGGGTCCGATGTGCATTGGAGAGCACAGTGCATCGTTGCTGTTTGGCTTCAGTTCCATTGTTCATCAGTCCCTTTGCCGGCTCTGCCACTTAGTTACATAACAACAGACTTCTGTTAGATAATGGATGTTGTACAGCTTTGCAATTCTATTTCCCAAAGACACAAGTCCAATTACAAGCATGAAAAGCCCCAACAGGTTGGTATCTTTCCAAACTCGAATGCCCATGTACCTGTGCCATGGAGCCTGTTGCAAACAGACAGTGCCTCCAAACAGGGCAAATGTGTCAGGAGGTTGTGATATTTGCTCCTGTGGTTCTTTTTTCTTTTTAAATCCAGTGGATACTTTTCTTGTTCCAAACTGTCTTCTAGCAATTCTTGGCACCAGCTGCAATATTTATTCCCACCTTTGAGTGGGTTTCTTTTTAATTCTGAGTCATATCAGGGGGAAAAAGGAATCCTTATCTCCTCTCCCTCTTTTTTGAAAAAAATCTTGGAGCTACCAGTACACCAGTAAGATGGCACTTTTGCAGTTTAGTTTTTGCAGTCCATAAACTTGGGCAGGGGAGGGGGAATTAAAAAGAGAGGAGAAAACTTGCCCTTCAAACCATAGGATCATCTAAGGAAATCAATGCCTTGTGGGGTTTTTTTTTTAAAAAAAAAAACTTTGCTAGAGTCCTAGTGTAGATCCAAAAATTTTGCCTCAGATTAAATCTAACATGAATGGAGTGGAGGTGTGCTTTGACCAATCTGGAAGACTCCAGATTCAGCCTTTGAGAAATGATGTATATCTCAAAGAGGCTACCAGAGAGGACAGGAGGTACAATGGGCTCTCTTCTCTCCAGTCATCAGCCAGACCAGACTACCTTTTTTACATTCCTCTTCTACACAGGCTCCTTCTTTTGTAAAACAACTGCACCTGCATCTTCAGCCTGGCATTCTGGGTTTCTCTGGCCATTTCCACACTGGACTGTTATAGCACTATTGTTCCACTTGCAACATCCTATGGAATCCTGGGGTTTGCAGTTTCGCCCCTCCCGAAACTGCAAACCCCAGGATTCCATAGGATGTTGCAAGTGCAACAATAGCGCTATAACAGTCCAGTGCGGAAATGGCCTCTGTCAAGGCAGGAAGGGACTAAACCAGAGCTTTCTAAACTGTGTGTCACGACACGTTGGCTGCAGTGTGTAGGTGTGTCACCACCACCCTGGGCTGAGAAGGACCCCGGCAAGGGCAGCAGTTAGTTAGTTTAACCTCTGGTTTGCAAGTAACTACAGACACATATATAAATTGTAATAACAAAATGTATGGGGACACAGCATATCTCATGAAAACCTTTCATTTATATTTTTAAAGATATATGATTTATGCTTTACGATTCATTCATTCATTTATTTATTTACAATACATAAAACTGAATTACTGTGTCATGAAATGATACATGTCTAAAAAGTGTGTCGCCAACAGGAAAAGTTTGCAAAGCTCTGGACAAAACTGTAGAAGCATTTTTGCTACCTCGTCCTGATGTCCTACCTAAAAATAGTTTCAGAGCCTAAAAATAACATGCCAAATCACCATCCTGACACAGTGGATAGCATGATGACCAGCAAATCCTTCAACCCAAATATTGGTTGGTTGTTATTTGCCATGGCAATCCTAGAGAGCCAGCATGGTGTAGTGGCATGTCACACACTCTCAGCCCCCAGAAAACCCCATGATAGGTTCACCTTAGGGTCGCCATAAGTTGGAAATGACTTGAAAGAGCACAACAACAACAATGACAACTCTATGAATGACAGATCTCCAAAAGCCTTGGTCATCATCTGCCCTGTGCAGGTCTTAACAGACTCAGAGCTGTGGCTTCCTTGGTTGAATCAATCCACCTATAAGGTGGCCTTCCTATCATGATATGTCCAAAGTACGATAGCCGCAGTTTAGCTTGCTGGTTTGCTGCAGATTAAAAAGAGTCATTGCTGCTCACTACTTCAAAATTGTTCCTACTTTCAATCAAGCATGGTTCTCCTTGATTAATCCGCCAATTAAATTGATTAAATTGCAGACTTCAAAAGAATCAACTGTGTGTGTTTGAGAGAGAGAAAGAGAGGGAGAGGGAGGGAGAGAGATTGACAAAAGAAGAAAAAGAATTACCCAATGGAATAAATTACACAAGTAAGCTCGCTGAGTCCACATTGTTAAAGGTTTTCAAGAATAAGTCTGGAAAACGTCTGTCTGGGATGATTTAGAGATAATTAGTTCCCACTTAAGGGAATAAGATGGCTTTTAAAGGCTCTTTCCAGATTTCAAACACACTGCTACATTTTATGCAGTGTTGGTTACCTTGGCTTGCTCTGACGATGTTCTTTCTTTTACACATGTTAATGCAAAAAAAAAAAAAGATTGAGCAATTAATTTATTATTTCTTAGATGGCTGCACTGCTTTTTCTATTCCTCCCCAAAGCAGCTTATGACAGTATAAAAATATGCTCTATAAAAATGGGCCACCAACATTAGGACCGAGTCAGATTTCAGCATCAACTGTGAAGTCTGACTTGCACAAAAGTTCAGACTGAGCAGTCCTAGGACCTGCAGGACTGTATTGGTTGGTTCATTAAAGTCTAGAATGTCCTCTGCCTGTGTCCACAAGTGACCACCAATGCAGTGACAGACAATGATTATAGTTCTGTGTTCAATTAATATACTAGTGACCATTCTGCACTCCATTTTGGAACTGACTATCCTCAAAGCCAACAAAATTAAGTCCAGAGTTTCAGAGTCTCCAAATCTGGTTCCTCAGAAACAAATCAGTTCTGCCAACTTCTCTTCTTTCTGAGATGGTCGGGTACCTCCATTCTGTGTCATTCACATCGTCTTTATATCAGAGGTGGCTAATCCATGGTACAGACCCACATGGATCCGTACTTTCAAAAGCCATGGCTGCTCTGGGTCCCACACAGGAATCTTTCCCAAACCTCCCTGGAGATGCCAGATTGAATGTGACTTTTAGATAATGTCACGGGGTTTTTCCAAAGAATCATAAGCAGTCCAGCTTATGGTCTGTATCTAGTTCAACAATGCCTTTATGTTAAGAGGCAGTAGTCTAGATGCTGGGGTCAAAGGACAAGAAAGGTTTTAGTCTTCTAGGCAGGTATCTGGCCTAAATACCCTAAAGGTGCAGGATTTTGTCTGACTTTGGAAGCTAAGCAGGGTCAGCCCTGGTTAGTGCTTGAATGGGAGACTGCCAATGAATAGCAGGTGCTGTAGGCTATATTTCAGAGGAAGGAATTGGCAAAACCACCTCTGAGTATTCCTTGCATAAAAAAAACTCTGTGAAATTCATGGTGTCACCATAAGTCAACAGGCAACTTGAAGGCACATACGCACAGAGAGAGAAGCAGGTATCTGATCACTAGCTCTTGGGAACCAGGCCCTAGAATAACATGATCTTTGGTCCAGTCCAGTGCTGCACAGTTTTATCACTTTCTACTTTAACTGCCATGGCTCTATCCTATGGAATACTGGGATCTGTTGCAAGAGACTTAGAATTCTCTAGTGCATTCTGTTGAACTATAGCATTAGAGCTCTCTGAGAATTCTGAGTATGAGAATTTTAAGTATCTCACAAAACTACAAATAGCAGGCCTCCATACCGTGGAGCCAAGACGCTGATATAATTGGGTAGTGTGGATACAGCCGCTCTGAATGTGGCAGGCTGATTGCACAACAAGAGCACAACTGGAAACTTCATTGCTGAAATCAGTTCAAAAAGACTGTATGATTGAGTGGTGGTCTTGAACATTACTCTGCTGCCCCAGTCCAATTCCATCAGACTGCCACAGCAAGAAAGCCAAGTGACGCCATTTCCGCACTAAACTGTTGTAGTGCTATTATTCCACTTTCAACATCCTATGGAATCCTGGGGTTGGCTGTTTGAGGTCCCTCTCTAAACTGCAAACCTCAGGATTCCATAGGATGTTGAAAGCGGAATAATAGCACTATAACAGTCTAGTGTGGAAATGGCTTGAGTTTCAGGACATTTTCAGGCAATGATGCTGTAGCAAAGGTCTGTTTTAGGCTGATATTATGTTCTGTACTGTATGTAGTGACCCATATCCTCTGACATTTCAAAGATGAAAAAGGGGACAAATGTGGCCAAGCAACATCAGCGTGTGGTCAAGATGGTAAATAAATGTGGAAAAACAGACAAAACTAGGAGAGAGTACAGGAGTTTGCTTTTGCTTTAGCCTACTGAGAAGGGCAAAATTCTGCCCTTGCCTCTTCCCCGGCTGAATTAATTGAATACAAACTACTACAAGTGAATTGGATACAAAAATTGCTTTGGGGCTTTGGACTTCATTTGCAGCAACTGAAGTAAGCTGAGGGCAAAGGGGGAAAGTGGGAGGAGGAGTGAGAAACTGGAACATTTTAAAAGCAGCTGGAACAGTGGGATGACAGAGGATTAATTCAGACTGTCCTTACCAAATCAGTTGAAGGTATCATATTGTATGTTGCTTCACTCTCCCTGCCCCATAAATCCATGTAGCTATGAAGCACATGAAAAGGTTATTAGCCTTAAACTTGTTCTTCTAGTTTGAATTCTGGAAATAATTGAGCTATGGCCTGAAATACTCTCTGTTAATTGTTTCTGTACCCCTGCTTATTTGGTCTTTCTCCAATGCCAGCTCCTGCCTCTCCTTCTTCCATTCATACGCACACTGCTATCCCTCTCCTATCCCTCCCAGCTTTCAGCAAACCAGCATAAAATAGTTTGTCATGGCTGAAAACCACATCATAAAGAGGGAGGGAGGAATGCAGTCCGAAGCACATGGCAAAACTTAAGGCAGAGTGCCAGGATGAGAAGTGAGCACAACGTTCCATTGTTTGGAGGAGTCAATGGGTAGCAAGGTATGTGCGCGCACGCGTGTGTGTTGGTACAAATCAGCACAGCTCATTCTTAAATTGCTAGATGTTTCCTAGAGGCTAATAAAGGTTCCATCTTCTTCTTTGCAGATACAGCTGGCTGGAAATTTTTCAGGTTTCCCCCAATGGAAACAGGATGTGCAGGCTGAAGCCAAGAATTCTAGAAAGTTTCAAAGTGGGATTGGATGGCTAGACTGCTGAGCCCAGCCACAGTTAAGGGGTGAAGAGGAAAAGAAAAACAAGAGCCAGTTTTCTGGTGCCAAGCTGAAGCCAATCTGCTATGATTAGGGGCAGGAATAGGAGTGGGTTTGGCGTGTCAGCACATGGTGTCCATAGGCAACCAACTGCTGTGATGATGATGAGGCCCCACTTCCCAAAACAGCAAGGAGCAGGCAGCCATGAGCCACCATTTTAAAAATTTCCCATAATTCCCTGGGAGACGTTATTTAACATAGCTTTGGAACACTGGGGGTCTTCAAAATGGTACCTCATACCCACTGGGAAAAGGGAGTCCGGAGAGACAGACTGTCCAACTCAGCAAGCCTTAACAATACGGATGGGTACGGGCCAAAACTCTACTGCAACTGCATTTTTAATTAAAGAAAGCGAAAGGATTGCCATGTTTGGATGTGCTACAAAAGAGCAAATGGGCAATGGATGTCAATATTGGAGGGAAATTTGGTAAGGACTGCCAATTGCTGAGCAGCTCAGCTCCCTCAAAACCACAGCTTTTTATGTTTCAGATCACGGCTCCCATAATCCCCCATCCAGTATTGCCAGTGGCTGTGCTGACTGGGGGATTCTGGAATTGCCCCCCCCAAAAAAAACACCTGCAAATTTTCAAAGTTCTGATCAAAAACCTACCAGCCAATATATTGCTAGAATGAGTTTATATTTAGTCAGTAAAAAAGCAGATGAGAAGGAAAACTCATTAGGAAAACTTGTTAGGATACCAACCATGGTTAGCATCAGCACCTGGCTTCCTTGGGGAGCCTCCAAGGACCCAGCTCCCTTACAGGGGCTCACTGTTCACACAATCTCTGACCATGTCTTAAAAATACGTTGCTTTTCAGAGTTTTGATCAGCACAAGACAGATAGCTCCAGCTGCCATTTTAAGTTCCCACAGTGACCTAGAATCATGTTTTGGAGGCATTGTGGGAACTCAAAATTGCATCTAGGGCCATTTCCACACTACACTGTCATAGTTCTATTATTCCACTTTCAACATCCTGGGGTTTGTAGGTTACTGAGGCCAAAGAGCTCTCTGGTTGAGAATTCTAAATGCCCCTCCCTAAACTGCAAACCCCAGGATTCCATAGGATGTTGAAAGTGGAATCATAGCGCTATAACAGTCTCGTGCGGAAATGGCCAATGGTCTAGATGGAGAAGTAGTTTGACTGTGCTGGTTGTTGTTGGTGTTGTGTGCCTTCAAGTCATTTCCAACTTATGGTAACCCTCATGAGAATCTATCATGGGGTTTTCTGGGGGCTGAGATGTGTGATGTGCCTAAAGTCACCCAGTGGGTTTCCATGGCCAAGCTGGGAATTGAATCCTGGTCTCCAGGATTGTAGTCCAGTGCTCGGACCACTACATCACCCTGGCTCTTGGTTGTGTTGATACCCTCTGCTATTTGACAAATGAAAACCAGGACTTGTGGGCACGCAACATAAGACTGTCCAAACAGCAGAAGTTATTAATGTTAATAGATATTAAACGAACACATAACTAGCAGAGGCTGCAGCAGTTTGTTTCTTCCTGAGTCTATAGGCAAGATTCCCTAACCTCCTCTTCTCTCCTCTCTCCCCTCCCAAGTTCATTGAAGGCAGACCCCTTTGAGCTCAGGTTGCAGCAACTGAAGGAAATTGAGGACAAAGGGAAAAAGTGAGAGGGGAAGCAAGAAACTGGGGACATTTTAAAAGCGGCTGAAAAAAAGTGAGATGACAGAGAATTAATCCAGTTTTTCCCTGGAGGGTATGCAATAGTGGTTGTCACACACACGTAGCATTCCACCCCAGTAAGTTTTAGAGGTCTTAGTGCTGAATTTGGTATTGTTCAGAAATGACTTGAAGGCACACATCACACACACACACAGCCAGAGTATTATTGCAGTGTGTATAAGTAGGTATATGTACACAAAAGAGAACATATTTGTGTGACCTGCAGGCATATGGTCATATTTAGAGAAATTACAGCATTTGTTAAGAAATCAAAAATACTTAGGGTAAGATTGATTGTGGCTGCACCTTCCCGCTCCTTTCTTTTTCGCGTTTTTGAGGACATAGATGAAATCCAATAATCAAACAACAGAGACAAGTTGCTGTCTAAGCCACAGAGGCACAGCGTCTGTCTGGCCCAGCCCAGCAAAACGGGAATAAAGATCTCCAGGGACGGATCCTTGGAACTGGGTCTGTTGGCTCCCGTTCAAACCCTCACCCAGACGCTTGGAGGACGAAAGACAACCCTGTTTTCGTAAATTGTTTGTTTGCATTAGCTGCTTCATATCCAGCATTGTTCTAGAATCTTAAGAATTATTGTTTCTTTTTCTTTTTTTTTCATTGTAAGCCACAAAACAAAACAAGACTCAGCCATGCTACTGGCAAGAATCTTTGATCTGAATTAGAGCCGGAGGCCTTGGACTAACTCATTTTGTGAATGCGCTGCTATTAAAGCAAGCTGTAGCATTATCCCATCAGATCTAGGCAGAAGAGAGCTCTCAGATGTATACTCTGTGCAGACAACCATGTCTGAGTAAGGCAATCGGAACAAATTCCCCTCTCAGCGCTACCCATCACATCTACTCCTGAGCCAGCCTTTGTAGCTTGAGAACTGGACAGACTTCATTGAGAAACAAAATAAAACAAAATCAGAGCAGAGGATCCCTTGTATGAGGGGGTCTGTTTGTTCCATTGCCCAGTTGCCTAGCTACATCCGCTTACTGTTGTTAATGTGTGCCTTTCAGTTGTTTCTGAATTATGGAGACCCTAAGGCAAACCGTTATTGAGGTTTTCTGGGGGCTGAAAGCATACGCCCAAGGTCATCCAGTGGGTTTCCATGGTCAAGTGGGGAATTAAATCTTGGTCTCCAGGGTTGTAGTCCGAGGTTCAAACCACTATACCATGCTGCCAAAATCTGGCAATGTAGAGAGAGAGAGAAAAGGAAACCTTTTAATGATGCACTTCCTCTGGAAATCATGACATGTGGGGATCATTAAACTTGTTTTGAATCCAGTTAGTGCTTCAACATAAACCCATGCAGTAAAGGAATTAACTAGACCACGTTTGCTCTGGTCCAATCAATTTTACCCCCAAAGTAATCTTTAAAGGGAGCTGGGTGAACTGTGACCCTTCAGAGGTTGTTGGATTTCCTCTCCAGCATATTTGCTGGCGCCATGGTGGTTGAAACTGATAAGAGCTGGAATCAAAAGGAGGAGGCCTTTCACAGTACACAATTATAGTGCTGTGATTCTACTTTAGCTGCCATGGCAACATAATGTGCAACCCTGGGATTTGCAGTTTAGGAGTGATATGTAGAATTCACAGCCAGATTGCTCTAACAACCAAACGGCAATCACTAGGATCCCTTTGGATGCAGCCATGGCAGAGCTGGTCATGGCCTGAGGCAAGAAGAGGGCCACCTGATTATATGAACCAAATGGTAGGAAAGAGAATGGCCCGACAAAAGCATCATCTTCAAAGGCCTTTCACAGACACCGGTGTCCTGAGCACACATCAGCAAGTGCCCACAGCAGTGGGATGGTGCATAGGAGCAGTGGAGTAGTCAGTCCAGTCTGGGTCATGATACAAGGAGAAGCACGAAGGTGGTCTTTAGATGGTTGAAAAGTTGTGTCAGCAAGCCAGAAGTCCATGTACATGAGCCAGTAAAGAGTGCACAGAATAGTCCAAAATGTAGTCAGTCCAAGGTCAAAGCAAAACAAGAATGCAAGAGAGTACTCCTAGGCAACCTGATAAGACAGTTGTCAGCACTAAGGTTGGGAGGCAACATCTCCTTCAAGGTCACAGGTGTCTCAGTGCTAATTGGGTTATTTATTACTTAAATAGTGCTGGGCTCAGCGGTTTCCTCTCCATCACTCAATGAAGGAGGTGTATGTGTTGTCTTCAGCATCTGTAGCCTCTGACACATTTTGCTGTGGAACAGGATCCTCCATTTCCTCAGACTCAGAGAAAGGTGCAGCCTCCTAGCAATCTGCTTCCTCGTCTGAGTCTTCCAAGGGATCAGTTATGACAAATAGAGAAACTGCTGAAGGAGAGAAGTAGACGTCTTAGGGTGGGGGTTCTAGGTCTCCCGAAGAGGCAGGCAGCAACTACCAGCAACAGTGGGGGTGGCCTGAAAGGAAGTACGACAAAGTGCATATACCTTCCAGCAGTGAAACTGCCAGCTCAAAAAGCCAAAAGAAAAAAGAGCCCAGGGCAGTCAGTTGGCCAAGAAAAAGGGTGGTAGTAAGAGGGCCTGGAGGACAGCTCAGTCTCAGGAGGATTCAGACCTCGGTTGAGACCTCTACTGGGGAAGAGAGAGGATTATTGGGGGACAGCTACACATGCCCCGGGTTGTAAGAGTTCGGGTCTGTGACTAAGTCCTAGCAGGATTCTATCAGCAAGGATCCTGGCCTTGACCCCCTTCTTCACAGAATCCTGCCCAGTAGCTAAGATGCAGGGCAGCTGGAGTAGCCAGGAGCCAGCTATATAAGGGCTGGGTTTATTCTGCAGCCTTTGCCACAGCAACATGGTTTGCTGTGCTGCTTGTAGCTCTCTGGGTGCCTTAGTGTTCCTGGCTGCTGATCCCTGGACTCTGACCTGCCTCCTGGCCCTTTGGACTCTTGATACTAGGTATACCTCTGTTGCCTTGGACTTGCTCCACTCTGATCTCTGGCCTGTTTTCTTGAAATTGCCTCTGGCCCTTGGACTCTTGATATCAGGTTAGACCTCTGTTGCCATGGGATCTTGCTGGACTCTGACCCATGGCCTCCTGACCCAACACTCGTTCTCTGTCTCAGCCCTGGCACCTGCATCTGGTAAGCCTTACCCCCCGACCTTGACACAGGTCTTCCAGAATGGGCTATTATGAGAAAGTGAAAAGGGGACTGGTCAGCCATGGGTCCGAGGGCTGCGTGGGAAGGTGGGTGTGTGGCCAATGGGACAGCCAATCTATCTACTTTTGAGGATCATGAGGGGCCTTTAGGCATTCATACTCTGAGAGCAGATTTTGTATGGGTACTTGATTGATGTTTTCTTGCTGTTAAAATCGAATAGTGAGGAGGGAAGGATACCCAAAGTGGGGTGGAAAGCATGAAAAAGGGGAAGCGGTGGACCACTCCTTTAATAATTGGCTGGCAGGCTATACCATCTTTACGGGGGTAGTGCAGTCAGTGTACCTGGAGTGGAGATGGCATCTTTCAAACCACTTTGAGAATGTGTTGAATGCACAGGCTCTAGCAGGAGAATTGGCAGTTATCAAATATGATGCTGTCTTTCATAAGAGAGTATCACAAGGTAAGAAAGCTCAGTGAGACCTTATTCACAATTTGGTTGCTCCTGGTGGGCCCACATATGAAGGCAAAAAGAAAAGGCCCTAAACTCTTTCACTAGGGTGGGAGGAAGGATTCCAAGAAATGGGTCTGTCGGGGGTTTAACCAAGGGAAATGCCAATGGGCCCGCAGGATGTTGAAAGTCAAATAGCATTGTAACTGTGTAGTGTGGAGATGACCTTAGTCTTCTTCATAAGGTATATAAAAGTAATTTTACTTTTTTGTTATTAAGCGTATTGAGGAAAACATCAGAAAATCTGCTGTGACCAATATAGCCAGAATCGATCATCCAAGAATCTAGCTTCAGTTTGTATTCATCAGTTGCTAGGGCCTGCTTGTTTAAACTAAAATTACTTCCTTATATTTGTGATCTGTGAAACCTGTTGCTAAAATCAGCTAAGCCGTGCTGCCTTTATCTTGCAGATTGAGTACCTGCGGAGCTCCCACCGGCTGATCTTCTTTTAGGGAAGCTGCAGGTTTTTGTCACAATTACAGCAATGAAGTTCTGATTGGTACTTGTTTGAGCCTTTTATCTATCCTTCCCACTAAGGAATTTGATCCACTTGGGTTTTGAGCAAGAAGGAAGGATGAGGGCCTCAAATTCAATAGAACTTCGTTCATCCAGCCCAGAGATAAAAGAATCAAACTGCTTTCCTAAAGGTCCGGTCAGGAGCCTCACCTTTTGTGTTTCAGTTTTTCTTGGAATCAAGCTTCAGTCTCATCAGTTCCTAATCCAAATTGTTTAGGATTTAACACATGTGTAGCCAAATGCCTTTTGAAGTTTATCCAACATTTCTTTGGCTGTGTCACATTCTGTCACAAAAATTAACTGATCATTCTCCAACAAATTATATATTATACCTTGTGCTATAGAATCCTTTCTCTCCCAATCAATGCCACCTTCTCCTCCTGGTTATTCCCTTACCAATACACTTGTAAATATTTTGCGCAACAAAATCTCCATTACTGGTCATTATTGCTGATAAAGTCTCGCGGGTTTATTAATCAGATTTCTGTCTCTTGGTAAGGACCTTTTGCTCAGCAATTCAGAGGAGAAAAATCTCAGTTGTCCAAAAGGAAGGAGAAAAAAAAAATCTCTAGCTAGACGTGAGTGTCTTTCTTTGGTGCGTGTGTGTGGGGAGGGAGGAAATGCTGCCAAAAATACACAAAAGAAAAAACAAAGCCTGAACGATCTGTCTAACAGTTGTTGCCTGAAGTCCATAATCTATTGGGAAGTATGAGAGAATTTAGTGGATCTCTCAAGCAGAGCATCTCATGCACTAGGCAGAAGCTGAACAGCTCACCAGCCCAACTAACCCCCTACACAAAGTCTAGCAAAGAAAGAGACTTAGGCCGTTTCGGCCCCTCCCGAAACGGCAAACCCCAGGATTCCATAGGATGTTGAAAGTGGAATAATCATGCTATAAGAGTGTAGTGCGGAAATAGTGTTCTTCATGTAGTTTTACTAATGAATTATTGTGATAATCAACACAGGTTCATCTTCTGGAGGAAGGGATGAAAAGAAAGATTACTGGACGGTATCAGGAGATTTGGCGCACTTCACCCAGAGAGCACTCTTATCACGCATGCTTCATGGAGAGTGATTGCTAGAGGGAAGGAGGTTGGAGAGTAGATGAGACCTCAGAGACAGTGGTAGAGCTTGGAGGGTGTTGGGGGTGGTGGGAAGGGGAGGAGTTACAATGTGGAGGTGTGGCTGCAGTGCATGAGGGCATGTCCAGGGTGTTTGGAATGTGGCTACAGGTTCAGCCACCCCCAAAACATTGCCGCCTGGGGCGAATCACCTCCATTGCCCCCTCTCCCTACAGAGAACAAAGAATGGCTGCATGATGCCGGAAGAGAGTAGGTGTGAACAAACACACAAGCAAACAAACAGGAATTTATTATAAACATGCTGTGCCTAAACTCCTAGACATGCAATCTTAACTATCAGTGAGTACAGGCATGCCAAGGACGCTAATTCCAACAGGTTCATCAGTTTCTAGGGCATTTGTTGCGCAGGTAACAAGCTGAGCTGATGCGCTGCTGAAGCACCTCTCTGTGTTCCACTGATGAACTCTCTGAGAGAAAGAACAACCTGCATTTTGCACACACGTAGATGGAGTATTCTGTTGTAACAGGAAGGGGATCCATGCGGAAGCACACACAATAGCTAAGCATGAAAGTTAAAGGCCACTAGCCTGGAAATGATACTGAAAATGGCAAATTACCTTTCTCCTTGATAGAACATGTGCAGTATCAGTGGGCCGCCAGTTGCTCCACCTATCAGCAAGTGGAGACAAGGGCCATTTCTACACTGCACTGTTATAGTGCCATGATTCCCCTTTCAACAGCCTGTGAAATTCTGCGGTTTGGAGTTTACTGAGGCCAAAGAGCTCTCTGGCTGAGAATTCTCAAGGCCCTTCCCTAAACTGCAAACCCCAGGATTCCATAGGGTGTTGAAAGTGGAGTAATAGCACTATAACTGTGTAATATGGAAAAGGCCTTGGTGTTTGTCAAATGAGTGGGAAGTCTCAAAGTTAAAATGGCATTTTCTCTCCTTCTGTTTGGTTCTTGCCTCAGTTTGTGTGCAAAGAAGGAAATGGGCCAGTTGGTTTAGAGTCTCTGTTTTTTCAGAGACCCTCCTTTCCATCTGTACAAACAACCAGCTCATTAGGAAAGCCCCTTTAATTGTAAAAGCCCACACGCACATTTAAAGAAAAGTTCAGAGGGACGGCAGGCAAAACCCAGCCATGTTGCTGATACTGCTGCAGACACAGTAACATAAATCATCCTCCCTTCCCTCGGCTTGTGTGTATATGTGCCTTCGAATCTCATGTTGACTTATGGTGACTCCATGAGTTTCATAGGTTTTCTTTAGGCTAGGAGTACTCAGAGGTGGTTTTGCTAGTTCCTTCCCTCCCGCGTGTGTGAAGATTGCTACAACTCCAGGCCCAAAACAACCTGGTGGGCTCTGGCTGTGTTGTTATTGTAGGAAGAGATCAAGCACAGTCTCCTTTGGGAAACTCTGACATTCCTTCTCTGCAGAAAAATATAAAAGGGAATAATACCATTTGTTTTGAAAGAAGATGAAAAGGGGAATAGTTTGGTATTGTAAACCAATCCACTAGGCTTGACAGTTTTGCAGAGATTTTTTTCAGAGCTTGAGAAAGTTGCTTTTTAGGATTATAACTCTCAGAATTCCTCCAGTCAGTGTGGGCAATATTTTTTCCTAGCTCTAGATTTGTCTGTCTGTCTCCCCACTCCTGAATTTGGACGTGACTTCTTGTGAGTAGCCAGTGGTGCAGTTAGGTGATTTCAGACCCTGGACTGAACAGTCGCACATCCTGTCTGTATAGGATAATGAGTAGTTCTGCATTTCACTTCAAAATGTAAGTGAACCAGATTGGCTGCATTTGGCAGATTTCTTGAGCATGCTTGAGATGGGTCTCGTGGAGTTCTGCCCCACAAGAACACCCTACCCCATCTGTAGTGGAACTGGGGTTTTCGCCTCAGAGCTTGGAAAAATTACGTTTGGGATTGAAAAATATCTGTGATCCAGAAGAACAGTCCTGCCAAGCTCTGTGTTAGCCTGCAGTCCACCTTCTTAACCATGATGTTAACGCCAGCTTGGGAGAAAGATGGATGTGCCATGATGCTGTGTAAGATGAGACATCTGAGGTTTCTGAGCTCTTGCTTCTCCCCCTCTGCAAAAGCAAATTACAGCCACAAACTCAGAGTGGGTTTGCCTAATTAATATTTCAAATGTCAGCATTTTGTGGTGCAGCCTTTGAAAGGGCCAACAGACGGGAGGTTCTGGCTGGGAGAAATCCTTTCGCTCCCCAGCTTTTGCTAATATTGACATAGACAGACACAGGAAATCATCATTAATAGAACAGTGGCTAAAGCCCTATAGGAAAAGCTAGGAAGCATCGTTTGCTGTTTAACGACTGGAAAACCCCCAACATGTTATTTCACCAGAGATCTTTTTTTCCCAAGGTTGATTTTTGCTGCTGAGACGCCTTAGCAAAATACTTGGATTATTCATTCCTTGATTTCAGGGATATTTCTTTTAAGGAGCATCTCTCGTGTGCTGGAGAAGCAGGTGCATTTCTAAATGGATCTTCAGTACACCGAGATATCTGTCTTGTACTGTTCAACTGCCAAGGCTCCACCTACAAAAGTCTGGGATTTCACTTTGATTTCTTTGCTCCAGCAAGCTAGTCCTTTCTACTACAGTTCCTGTATTCAGCGTACCTTATTATCTTCTCAATAGAAGTGAAAATGACAAAATTGAGGCTGTCATGCTTTGGACATATCATGAAATGACACAACTCACTGGAAAAGATAATAGTGATTGTGAACTAGTGGGCAAAAATGACTCTTTTTAAGGTGCAGCAGAGCAACAATTTAAACAGAGGCTGTCATACTTTGGACATGAAACAACAAGACTCACTGGAAGAGATCATAATGTTTGGTAAAGGGGGAGGCAGCAGGAAAAGAGGAAGACCCAATGCAGATGGATTGATTCACAGCCCTGAGTTTGCAAACTCTTAGCAGGGCAATTAGTGACCAGAGATTTGGGAGGTCACAATCATACAGCCACCATAATTCAAGGTTGATTTAATGGCAAATAATAACAAGTCATTATACTACAGAAGTGAAAAAATGTAATCCTGATTCTCTCTCTTCTTGGTAGTTCCTAAGTACTTATTAGATTATACAACTAATGTCTGTTTTTATTGTTTTATATTTTTATGGCACTATGTACATTCTTGGCATCATCCTCATCCTGTTCTACCTTGCCTAACTACACATTTCAGGTTTCCTTAGCATGCCACCAAATTAAAGTGGTATGAAACTGCTACAACTTTATAGTGCAGATGCACCTTGAGTGAGCTGTTGTCTGAGCTATAGTAATGACCCTGGGTTCATTGACAGCGAATGGCTTCCATGCCAGGTTTGAAGTGAATCTCCTGTGAGTTTTGTTCCAGACCAGTGGTTCTCAACCTGTGGGTCCCAGATGTTTTTGGACTTCAGCTCCCAGAAGCCCTGAGCATTGACCATAGTGGCTGGGGCTTCTGGGAGCTGAAGTCCACAAACATCTGGGGACCCACAGGTTGAGAACCACTGTTCCAGACTCTTAGGGAGCTGTCCAAGGATCTGAACCTGTTTGGAGAATGGGATATCCAGCTCTTGGATATCTCCAGTACTTGAAATATAATCCGTGGTAGATTCATTGTACCTGTGATATGGAACATAGACTGGGGCTGGTTACACAGAGCGTCTTTGTCAAACCGGTTTCCCTGGTTTCTATCTCAAATGTTGCTTCTAAGGCAATTTCATAGTGCTGTTATTCCACTTTCAACATCCTATGGAATCTTGGGGTTTGCAGTTCAGGGAGGGGCCTTTAGAATTCTCAGCCAGAGAGCTCTTTGGCCTCAGTAAACTACAAACCCCAGAATTCCACAGGATGCTGAAAGTGGGATAATAGCATTATAGCAGTGTAGAAATGGTCTAAGTTACATAGCATGGTTTCTAGGCTGTTTTGAGTCACAGCACCCTTCATTTGGAGTGGGAGTAGGAGGAAAAAGGACAAGGCCAGTATTCCCCACTATTATCACTTACATACTGCTTACGTATACTTACATATTCTTATTGAAAGCAAGAGGTCATCAGTTTGCATCTAGCTATTGCATCTAGCTACTGCTTATGTATACTTACATATTCTTATTGAAAGTGAGAGATTACAGAGAGGTGAATTCAAAGCCCATTGAAAAGATAATCATTTCTGTTTTCTGAAATTCAAGAGCAACAGCTTTTGCAGATAAAAACCTCAAAGCTTACACATTCAGTGACAAAGGAAATCCCTCAGTTCAGGCACTTGTTCTGGTAGGGAAGGGGCTGCTGAGAGATGGCAGGAGTGAGAGGGTAGGACTGGTAGCCGCTGCTTTTGCTGACCTGGGCATAGCTCCATTTGGGTTGTTATCAGCTCCTTAGCTCTGGCCTGAAAAATATTTTAAAGAGAGCACAGAAAATACCAAGAGCTCTCGCTATGCCATAGTCAAATTTGATTATACATTTTGCAGAATCTGGCCTTGGGTTCAGTTTCCTGAGAATCTCAAGTTTCTAGTCCCTGTGGTTTGACTGAATGGTGGGAGAATCTCAGAAATCAGAGAAATGAATAACTGAGATTTCCCAGTAGTCTTGGGCAGGATTTCACTCTTCTCCTTCAACTTTTCTTTTGACAAGCAGAAGCAGAGAAGATTTTTTTTAAAAAAACCCCGATGCAAAATATAAACAAAATTAATTTGATTTGCATGATTTATAAGCTCACCAAATTCTGTTTCTTTGGAGCTGGCATTGAGTTACCCTCATACTCGGTGTTTATTTTATAATATATGTTATGTTTTTCAAAGGGAACACATAGCTGTAACTAATATTCTGCTAAAGAACAAGTTTCAACACCTGCATGAATTCCAGATGCTAAAACTCCCTTTCTTTCTGGAGGCAAAAGTAAATCAGTCTGTTTTGGACAATGTTGCCCAACATGGTGTGCCCTCCAGATATGTTAGACTATAGCCTCCATCATCCTCAGCCTGCCTAGCTGGGATGATAGGGATTGTTGTCGTCCAACATGCTCAGGTGGGGAACTGAGTTGGGGAAAGCTGATTATAAATTGTAGAAAAGAATTAAACTATTCCACTGGCAGGATCCAATGAAACATTCTCTATCTTCATTTATTTAGCCTAAATCAATTTTGCAATTCGAACATCAGGAAAACATGCTTGGCTTTAATTTCTAAAGAAGTTCCTTAAAAAAAACCCTACAATACTCCCTGTTAAAGATGGAAAATATAATTATATATTCTCAGGTTTCTGTACAGTTAGGAAACCCTGTCAGGAAGAATAATACACCAGCAAAAATTTCGTGCAGTTCTCTCTCGATATTTGATTTCCTGTAGTGTTGCAAAAGAATCCTTCTGTGGAGAAAAACAGGTGGGGACAACAACAACAACAACAAGCCCTGTCTTCAGCATGGAAAATAGTTTCCTGCATAAGAAACCTTTTCTTTTCTTTTCTTTTCTTTTCTTTTCTTTTCTTTTCTTTTCTTTTCTTTTCTTTTCTTAGCTAACAGATTTGTTCTGGGAAGAGTTTTTCCTGATTACAGCCCACTTGCATAGGGTGGTGGTGGATTGAAATCCACATAAACTTGCCCTAGAATAGAACTTAAAATTGCCACAAGATGCTGTGTTGTTTTTTTAAATAGCATGTTATTTGGTAAATAGCTTCACATTCAGGATGGAAAGAATTTGAGATTAACAAAGTGTGAGTGTGGGAGAAACAGGAACGGTGAGATTTGTCCACCCAAGCCCAGTGCAGAGTCTGAGCCACTCTGTGGCTGCTGGAAAGCAGGCAGGAGGGGTTGCAGAAGACCCTGGCTACGCACCCATTGCCAGAAGCCAAATGATTACATCAGAGACCGCTGGACGCTCCTAGTGCATCTCAATGAATGATGTCATCAGTTCGCATCTAGCTAGGCAGATGCAGCCAGACACTTCTTCTATCCTCATTGCTCTCCATGAGCCTCTGAATAGCAGGAGGTACATGAACTACACAGTAAGGCCATTTCTGCACGGGGCGAGGGAATCGCCCCACAGCGCTACTTATTGGATCTTCTGGTGGTCTGGTCCAGGGTGAGGAGGAGCAGTGCGTGGTCGTCGATCCGCACTGCTCCGGCGTCCAAAATGGCAGTTTCCAGTTGGCCGTGGGTCCCGACCAACCGCTGAAGCTCTCCAGCCTAAAACCCACCCTCGGCAGATCGCAGGCTTGCATTGGTGCGAGCCTGCGAATCTGCACAAGGGAGCAGGCTCGCAGTGGCGCTCTCCATGCTTTTGAAAGACCAGAAGAATCAGGTCTTTCAAAAGCATGCTGGAGGACCACTTGGGGTTGTTCCGGAGCAGACTGAGGTGCGGATCTATGGTAAGTAGTCTGAACCCAGTCTGCTCCAAGGTGCAGACATCCTCTGTGGAGGACGCGCTGCACCATTTTAAATACCTCATGTGGAAATGGCCCAAGTCTGGATTTGAGAAGAGAGGCGTAATGTAATTCTGCCTGTGGAATATTTATGTTGCATTCTATAGTGTGGGACCTTGGTCTCTGTATGTTATTTACCATCGTAGGGAAATGGATAGGGCCTTAAGACAGCAGAGCTTCTCTGATCTTGGAAGCCAAGCAGGGTCAGCCCAATACTTGGACTGGAGACTACCAATGAAAACCAGGTGCTATAGGCTATATTTCAGAGGAAGGAACTTGCAGAAACACTTCTGAAGATTTCTCAACTAAGAAAACCCTATGAAATCTTGACATAAGTCAACAGGGAACTTGAGGGCACAAGGAAGTGGGCATTGGAAATGTTTTACCCATAACATAATGAAACACCAGAGATACAGTGTCTCCAGAAATAATCTCCATACTCAGAACAACAACAACAAACATCTTCATTCAGTAATGATGTATTTGATGGAATGCTGGCATTCATTAGCAAAACAAACAGAAGTATCCATGGGGAAACATCCAGGCTTCTGCGGAATCTTTCCCCTGCCAAAATGCATACCAGTTCTATTGAGTGATATTTGGTTTTGTCGTTTATTTATTTAAAAGATTTATATGCTGCTCTTTCATGGCACATCCAGACTGTGTTTTTTTTCCAAAAATGAGATAAATAAAATGTAATACAATATATTAAATGGAGATATTAAAAATAATGGGGGAATAAAAATCTCTTTGCCTGGCAGTGAAGGATAACAACGTTAAGTGGCAGATGGTTGTCTTCAAGTTGGCTTTGACTTGACAGCATGAGTGAGAGAGATATCCAAAAAAATGAGGTCTTCGTTCTCATTCAATGCTGTTATCAGGATATGTTGCTCCTGTTATATGCAGCACCAGTATATATAATAGTATAGCCATAATAGATTAAATTCAATAGGACACAGTTTCCTAGCACTAATATTTGTCCATTTCTAATTGCTACCTGCAACAATATATCTGGTTGTAACATTTAAAGCACGTGTGTCAAACACAAGGCCTGTGGGCCGCATCTGGCCCGCCAGGCCATTTCATGTGGCTCTTGCACCTCTCCTGCAGCTGCAGCACTCCCTCTGCCTGCTGAGCCCAATCCCCACATTGCGGGCCCCTGGCTGCCAGTATTTTGAGGAGGGACCCAGCAGTCAGCACTCACAATCTACTTCTACTTCTGACTGCTCCTCTGTCCAAGTCTCACCGCCAGAGCATTGCCACAGGTTACCATGGCAATGTTCCACATGGCTTGCAAGAGTTGGACAGAGGAGCAGTCAGAAGTAGAAGTAGGTTATGGGTGTTGATTGCTGCACCCCTCTTCAGAATACCGTCAGACTGGGCTCACCAGGTATAAGGAAGGACAGGGGTGCAGAAAGAGACACAGAGAGGGCCTGGGTGGCAGAGAGAGGGGGGTGTGTGTGTGTGTGTGTGTGTGTGTGTGTGTAGTCTTACATTATATTTATGTAGTTTTATAGATACAACCGGCCTTTTGAGGGCAATCAGAATGCTGATGTGGCCCAAGATGAAATTGAGTTTGACACCCCTGTATAACTAGGTTCCAAATGTGTAATTGTTCTGTGTTCAATATCACCTTGCAGTGGGCATAAGGAAATGAAGATCCAAGTGAAACAACGAAATAACAAGAAGGTGTTATGGGAATGCTTAAGATAAGGATACACAAACTTGGCCTATCTCCCGTGATGAAAAGTACGTATATAACTGTAAGCCTGGAAAAATGCCTGTGCTAGTGAGGTGATTTGACATGTAAGACTTTATCCAACTTTTAATATACGTGCCAAAATTTGTATGGAAAGGTATAAAACTTGTAACCAGTTCTGATGCCATGGTGTAGACTCAGGAAGAAACAAACTGCTTGCTTTGCTGAAATAAATACTTTTATTTGAAACTCTGAGCAACGTTCTTGACAGCAAGTTAGCCAGGACATGGCAGCTATGAATGAGAGATCCCCTCCAAGAGCCCCTCTTGTTAACAATCCTTCTCGGGTCTTGTAGACTTAAGAGACAGTGGCTTCCTCGATTTAATCTAGCCAACAGTAAAGTGATCTTCCTCTTTTCCTACTGCCTTCCATTTTATCCAGCGTTTTTCTCTTTTCCAGAGAGTCACATCATCTCATGATATGTCCAAAATAGGATAGTTTCAGTTTAAGCCAGTTTGACTTCTAGGGAGATTTCGGGCTTGATTTTGATGCATTGTCTTTTCGAAAACCAGATGGGAGTGAAATTTCCCAAGAAATCTCTTGCTTTTTGCCATTTGGTTTCTTGCAATGTATTGGGGGAGAGGCCATCCCATGCTAGGGATATGTCTGTATGTGTGTATTTTGTGTGTGTGTGTGTGTGTGTGTGTATGCTTTGGTGAACCATGATGCTGAGAAGCAGCTATGACATGCTCTAGTTGTCAGTAGATTCACTCCATTGGGAAGTGGCGAAACATTTGTTGGATATTAGACCTCTCAGTGGGTTGAGGAAATTTAGGAAGTGTACATTAAACCTTACCGCTAAACCTAACTGTAACTCTAGACACATTTGTTGTTGTTGTGTGCCTTCAAGTTGTTTCGGACTTATGTCAACCCTAGGGTGACCCTACCACAGGGTTTTCTGGGACTGAGAAGGTGTGATACACCCAAGGTAACCCAATGGGTTTCCATAGCTAAGTGGGGACTCAAATCCTGATCTCCAGGGTCATATTCTAGCACTCAAACCACCACGCTGACTCTTACAACATTGCTACTATACTGAAAATCCAATGGGTCAGAGAAAATCCTAGTGCATGAGGGTGACTAACCATAGTTAGGACAAACCATAGCTCCCAGATCCTTGGGCTTTATGAATCTTAGAATATTCACCAGGGCTGATGCCAGCACTATTGAGAGTTTGCAGTTCTTTTGTTTTGAATTTAGACGCATATTCTCAAGTTTGCCTCCAAACTCTTTATTGAAATATTATGGGTTTCCCTCCCTTGCACCCACCTGGTATTCTTACTTCTCCCTGCTCCCATGTCACATCTAGACTCGTGCAGTATTTCAGAAACTGATTTTGATCAATTTCCCCTGAGCTTTCTTTGTTATTGTTCAGGAGTTATAGTCAAGAGTGCTAAAGCACTTCAGCAAAATTACACTAGTTAAACATTATGCTCTGTATGTTTTGATGCAAACATACCTTTTCTCCTCACTTGATCTCTGTTGAATCTGTGTCCTGGAAACAACAGCTGTATTTACTGATGGCAGCCATTTTAGCTAATTTTGGGGTAATACAGATAGACAAAGAGAGATATATTTTATTTTGGAAAATACTGAGTTAATTTAAACTGACTGGGAAAAGTCCTTGGTAGTGCTTGGAGTTCCCAAAAATACTTTGATTTGAAGAAAATGTGAATCTCCAAAATAAAACCAGCTTGCACATGAATACAACCTGAGTCTTTCAGAGATGTTTTTCTTGTCTGGAGAAGCTCTTTACTGGAATAGCAAAAGGGAAATGACAGCAAAGCAGAACCTGCCAACCACTTTTATTTCCTGCAAATGCTTCTGGACTCTATTGTGTAAGGGGCCAGAATTTTTTTTTAGCAAAAGAAGATAATGACAGAATGCATAGTCCCTGTCACAGTGTACCTGCTGAATGTGTATTAGCAATAGAGGGAAATGCTAAGATAGTCAGAGCACTACAAAGTATAAAATGCTAATTGATGATTGCAACAAGGTATCCATTTGAGAGATGTTTGTGTATTCCACTGTATCAAATGGCTAATTGCTTTATTGCTTCTTGCTACAATGTGTCTGCTGAAGAGGGGAGAAGATCAAAGCAGGCACAAAATGAGAAGATCAAAGCAGGCACAAAGCAGGCACAAAGCAGGAGATGTTTTGGGAAGTCCAATGCTCTAGAGATAAGGGGGCTTCCTTTCCAAGGATGAAAGACTGGTAAACAACTGTGAGTCTGGGAAATATCAAATGATGTGGGCTGATGTTAAATTTATGATCCTTCTCCAATCACAGCTTGGGGAACCTAAATTTTCAGGGAAAGGTATAAAACTTCTAAACTCCATGTATGCTTCAGTCTCAGTAACTTTGGACAAAGTGTGCTGTGTTGCTTGCTTTGCTACAGATAAACACCACTGCCTACCTCAGAGTGGAGTTTGTGGGTTGTTATCTAGGGCATGACGGACAACAAGGAACTACCGACTGAAATCCTACATCAAAGAGATAGAGTGTAACTTCACACTCAAAGTTACTGGACAATTGTGCATGAGTGAATTACAACACATGCAACGGAATCTGTAAACAAGTGTGAAATGCATGACTGCAGTGCATAATGCACCCCTGCATTGCAATCCACAATGGCCCTACATCTGCAACAGCACCAGATGTTCAGCTGTAACAGACTTACTAACAGATTGCCAGCTGCACATGGAATGGAAAGGAAAGGAAAAAGAAAAAAAGAAGCCTGGAACCCCTCTAACCTGGCATCAGGTCTGGTTATATTTAACAGTATGGGCAAATTTCTTTAAAAGTCAGACAAATCTGAATTTGCTCTTTAGTGTCATCTGGACTTGCTGGGCATTCAGAATTTAATTACCCAGAAAAATATTAAACCAGTTCTACTCTTGGGGATCTTCTTTTACTTCCCTGGTAGAGCTCCCTGGAAAATGACTCCATAAAATGAAACAGCAGCTGTTCAGAATATAGTAAAAATATCTGTATTTAACTTTTTTTGGTAACTAATTTATTGTACGAGTTGACTAGGTATGGTGCTTGAGACAAGAAGTTCTGATACTCTTTTCCACACAAACTTGTCTTTGGAATCAGTGTTTCTTTCAGGACAACATTTACACTACCTGTTTTGTAACCCACCTGGGCATGTGGAGATGTTTAAAATAAAGCTGGTAGGAGATGGATGCATATAGAAGAATAGAAAGGACCTTGGAGGTCATCTAATGGAACCTGTGCTATGAGACAGGTATCCCTTAAAGTAGGGGATGTGCCTTATTTGAGGTTCAGAAAGCTTCTCTCTTACTGAGTTGGCACGTGTCCCTTATTTTAAAGGATTGCCCCTCTTTGTGGGTTGGTAAGCTTTTCCTTTTATATAGACTGAACAAGATGTGAAAAATTCCACATTTCTGGGTATAAATCAGAATTTATGAAGGTGGACCATATGTTAATCCAGAGAGAAATATATGGCTAAGTTAAATGAAATCAATACTGTCAATTTGATATTTAGATAGAGCACAGACTTGTTAATAGCTGCTTCCAGATTTTCAACCCTGCATTTCAGTTGTTCTTTATTGTTCCTTTGAAAACCTGGCAATATTGGCTTCTGCTAGTAAGGAGGAGATAGCTCACCACTTCTTGAAGCATTCTTTTCCACTGTCAGTCAACTCATAGGTCATTTCCGCACTACACTGTTGCAGTGCTATTATTCCATTTTCAACCTCCTGTGGCCTATGTCAGGGATGCTTAGAGTATATAGTTGTTGGAACAGTTAATCATTTCTACTGAATGAAACGTTTTCATCCTTTGATCTTCCTAGGCTGCACTATATCATTGCCCTTGGTGGGCAGGGAGCAACCATCTCATTATGAGCTGGAAGCCCATAAAGGTAGCCTTTTTTAGTGGTTGCTAGAATAGACTCTAAAACAAAGATGGTCAACATGTAGCCCTGGATTGCAGATGGTCGCCAAGCCTGTTTTGGAGTTCCTTGACCCCTCAAGACAAGTCACCTTTGCAATAGGCTTCAGGGACTAGCTGCACTGTTCATTATTTAAAAGAAACAACAGCTTTTCAAAATTGTTAGTGGAACTTGGGCTTCTTCTACCATATTATTCTATTATATTAAGGCACTGTGCAGCTCCCAGAAGGTCCCAGGGCAGAAAATTGGCCCTCAGAGTTGCCACAGTTTTCTTGTTGTTGCCGTCAGGCTGACCTTGACACGGCAACCCTGTCGATCAGAGACTTCCAAGTAACCCTATGGTCAACCACCCTACTCAGGTCTTGCAGATTCAGAGGTGTGTCTTCGTTGACTGAGTCTATCAGTCTGTAATGCAGTCTTCCACTTTTCCTATTGCCTTCTACCTTACCAAGCATCATTTTCTTTTCTAGAGAGTCAAGTCTTCTCATGATGTGGCCAAAGTATGACAGCCTCAGTTTAGTCATCTTGGCTTCTAGGCAGAGTACAGGCTTGATTTCCTCCAGCACCCATTTGTTTGTCTTTTTAGTAATCCAGAGTATCTGTAGAACTCTTCAGGATTTTCTTCCTATCAGCTTTATTCACTGTCCATCTTTCACAACCGTACATAGAAATGGAAAATACGATGGTATGGACAACCCTAACATTGACAGTTCAGGATCTTGTCTAGTTCCTTCGTAGCTTCCCTTCCAACTTGAAGGCCATTTCTGCACTGGACTGTTAGAGCACTATTATTCCACTCACAACATCCTATGGAATCCTGGGGTTTGCAGTTTTGGGAGGGGCTGGCTGGCCTCTCCCGAAACTGCAAGCCCCAGGATTCCATAAGATGTTGTGAGTGGAATAATCGCGCTCTAACAGTCCAGTGCAGAATGGATCCTAGTCTTCTTCTGATTTCTTGACTGTATTCTCCATTCCATTTCTTGACTGCATTCTCTGATTAATGACTGAGTCAAGGTAAGGAAAATCTTGAACTATTTCAATGTCTACATCATCCACTTTAAAGTTAGGTAATTTGGTAATTTATTTTTGTTTTCTTATTGGTAAACTGTAAACCTGCCTTTGCAGTTTAGGCCCCTCCCTAAGCTGCAAACCTTCGGATTCCATAGGATGTTGAAAGTGGAATAATAGAGCTATAACAGTCTAGTGTGGAAGCGGCCTAAATCCAGCTCCTTAAAAATCACCTAAATGTGACATAACATTAATTCTTGCTGCATAGTACATAGGAAGAAACGGCTACTGATTTAAGATGTAAGCAAGAAGAAAAGCAGGTTTGGGGTCTGTTTAGCTTCTCAAGTGCACATGGAGGCTGGGGAATTTATTTAGTTGAAACGCCTCCTTTGAAAATTCTTTTTGCGGCTCCAAACAGTCCATAACTAATACAGATGTTCAGCATGGTTTTAGAGGAGATATGAGTGGGGAGGAGGCTATTGTTAATACTGTGTTCAGATTCCATCCCAGAGCATTACATATTGTGGCTGGCAAAGGCACAGCTGTTCATCAGCACCTGAAAACAGATCAGGAATGGAGGGTGAACACTGTGCAGCAGACTAGCTTGCCTGGGAGACCTGGAAATGACTGACTCGAATACAGAGCCTCTGTTCTTCTGCCAGCAATCAGAATCAGATTTGCTAGCAACTAGCCAAGGATGTTTATGAGTGGGTGGATAGGGTTCCTCTGGGCATGTGATGAATCTACAATGTGCCAGTAAGTGACTTTTATTTCCTGCTGACTGTCTCTGAGCAGAGAAACTAGGACATGCTGGGAAATCCTTTCAAATCCCCGAAGTGTCCTTGAAGAACACATCCCTGAAGGATGTGATGGGGTGGTACAAATATGCCAGAACCACATGAACGGATCTCATTTCCAAAAGCACATTGCAAAACACCCCCATCTCTCTACCTATTGTCTGCCTGCCCGTGAGAAGTAAAGACACATGGCTGGAAATGCCGTGTGTTCTTTCAGCAGTACCCTTTCCGCCCATGTGGCCCTTCAGGCCTCCTGGCTGGTTTGAATTAAGTAATGTTAGTCAAGCAGAGAAAAAAAAGAAGAATATGTTCTTCCAGCTTATTTCATACCACCACCCCCCGGCGCAGCTGCCTTCATGCATCACTCTTTTTGCAAAGAAGCGGGGACTTCCATTTCCCCCCCAAGAGCATAGTCCGCTTGTAGGTCCATTGTGGGCAGGACATTCTTCCTCCTCCTGTGATCTGGAATCTCCAAACAGGCCAGCACAACAGCTATCATGGTGCAAATGATTTCCCCCACCCATCATCATTCAATCCTTAAAATATAAGAACCTTACAAGCATAGCTTATTTGTTGTTGTGTGCTTTCAAGTCATTTTGGACTTATGGCAACCCTAAGATGAACCTAGCAAAATGTTTTCTGGGGCTGAGAGGCGTGACACGCTCAACATCACCCAGTGGGCTGCCATGGCCAAGCGGGGAATTGGCCCCTGGTCTCCAGAGTTGTAGTCCAGCACTCAAACCACTACACAGAGCTGCCTCTCCACAAGCACAATGTATACCTAGAAATCCATTTGTACGTTCTGTGCAACTTACTCCCAAGTAAGTGTTATAAGCTAGATTTCAGGCAGACTTTGTTATGTCTGGAAGGGCTTAACTGCAATAACTGTCTTAATATAGCTAGTATTCCATCTGATTGATAATTGAGTGTGCACCCCATATTCCTCCCTGGGGACTGCATACATGTCCCGCCTGATTATTTCACGGGGACTCAGCCCACCCAGCCTAGCCTTTGGAGGGACCTAGCACACACGCACGCACGCACACCCATTCCAAGGTCCTTGCTTATCTTCTCTCACTCTACCCTTCCTCTGCTGTTTGCCCTTTGCTGATTTGAAACTGTAATACAGTCAGGGCAAGAAGTTGTTCTTTTCTAGAGGGAGAAGAAAACCCATTAGTAACAGTATTAGTTACAGGCCTTGTCTTGTCACAATGGCACGTGACCAACAAATAATAAATAGCCAGCAGTTGGTATAACAAAGCATAGACACATACACATGCATGTATGAATATAATATGTGTGTGTGTGTGTGTGTGTGTGTTTGTAAAAATCTTGCCTTTCCCAGTAGGCTCAGGGAAAAGCAAACTGCTATAGCCTCTCTTAGCTTGTGTCTTCTCCCTCACTGATAACTTTTGCCATGAGAACACTCTGATGTTTCTTGGCCACATGACTCCCGGTTTTCATCTGTGAAACATTGGAAGGTATGGATACAGGATATATGGAGTTTATTCTGCCCACTAGCTGTCCCTGTGTCAGTTGTTATCTTCTCTTCAAAAGGTTTTGGAGATGGTAAAGGAGCTCCTTGAGACACTTGAGATCCTTTAAATGCTTCCAAAGTCTCTCAACAGACTTCTGATTTTTCTTTTATGGACCGCGTTTCAAGGAACGAAAAGATCCCAAAGTAAGAACAAAGATTTCAGCATGATCTTCTGTCCATGCCAGAAAGCACACACTTGAGGTTTTAACATTCTTCTCCTTTCTTCCTGCCAAAAGATGTCAAGTAAATGACTTAATTTTTTTTAGAAATGCCCACACTTCTGTTGCGTTCCAAATGGTTTCCCATGGGAAAAAAATGGCTGAAAACTTGCTGGCTGGGTGACAAATTTGGGACATGTGTTCTGATGTCCTCCTCGGTCAATGAGTCTTCTAGACCTCTACTTGGGAAGGAGGGCAGTACTGGCAGCTGGCAGGCTTTCTCCCTCACCCTTGACAAAGGGTTCTGTGGAGCACTTGAATGTTTGACCTGTAAGTGTCAGAATGCTGTCCTTTTTAGAAGAACAGTACATGTTTTCTACCTCCTTTTGAAATTCCCTTATCTGTAAGTGGATGGAATTTGAGATGCCTTAAACCTGGGTGGATTTGTGAGACCCTGAACTAGCAAGACTCATTAACTGATGGTGGGATTCGTAGAGACAGGAGTTGGAGATAATCCATTATTTCTGGTCACTTGACTGCCTGGCTAGAGCGGGTTTGTTCATCCTCCCAGCTGCCTTGAAGGCCAGGTAAAACTCTGTAGCTGCAGGATGCCTTCCACCTTCCACCAGGAAAATCTCAGTTAATCCTCTATCATAGCATTTTTTTCCATGAACTTTTAAAAATGTCCCAATTTCTGTCTTTTCCTTCTCGCAACTTTCCCATTTTATCCACGGCTTATTTCAACTGCTGCAAACTGCAGAGGCATACCTAGGGTGGGGCAAGTAGGGCACATGCCCCAGGCGCCACTGCCAAGAGGACGCAAAAAGGCTGTGCACGGAGGGACGGGGGGTTGGGACAGCAGTAAGAAGGTAGAGGTGCAACTTCCATGCTTTCCCTAGGTGCTGTTTATACTAGATGCACCACTGGCAAACTGAGTTCAAATTTCAAAATCAGTTTCATCTTAATTCAGCACAGGGGAGAGAATAGAAGAGCTGGAATCCTGCCTTCACTTGTAGACTCAGGCAAAAGCAAATGGCTTAAAAGGCTTAAAATGAATTGAAACAATGTGCGTGGGGATGCTGTAAAATCAGTGAGGCCCTCAAAGCTTTTGTAAACCATCTTGTTTTTACTTGGCACCTAAACTACAGCAGTGTCAGTGTTAATAAGGCCTTCATGCGGCAGGTGCTCTTCAACTGAGGTGCTACAGCAAAGACCTTCTCCCAAGTCCTTGTGCAGCTTGTAGTTCTGACTAACGGGACACAGCATGAGAATCGTTCCAGTAGCTCTTACACCTTAGGCAGATACATATACAGAAGCACACATTAGGTAAAACTGAGAACAAAATGCAGAAATCAAGAGAAGCATGAGTTGAAATGTGAAAGAATTCTAATGGAAACATTTTTCAAATTAAAAAAAAAACCCTCAGCATTTTGGATGAGCTGAACTTAAAATGCCATCAGAAAGCAAACTAATAGAATCAAGAGGTGGGGGTTGAAAGAAGAAAGAAAGAAGAATGTTCAGTTTCAAGGAAGACTAACTTTAGATGATGTGATTTTGTTAAATTTATTGTTTTGCTTTTTAATAAAAAAATATATTAACAAAACCAGTGTTGATTCCAGAGATGTCCCTTTGCCCTAACTTGTTCCAATCTGACTGCAGGATTTAATAAACTTTAGGAGAATCTTGATTTTTCTGTTTATTAAGTTTATATTTCTTTGTTCGGATAATGCTTGCAAAATGCACATTTGTGGAGTGTACCACTGACATCCACCAAAAGAATGAATCGGCAGCGATGGGGTGTACATTCTTGCCATTGCAGTGAAGAGTGACAATGTCAACAATTTTATAGAGCCTGAGGAATCTGTCGAATGCCTTGAACATTGCAAAGTTTGTTGCATCAAGCCTTTCTCATTGGGCATTCTCCAAGTAGCAACAAAGTTCCAACTGCCTTTGTGCCCGTACTGGAAAATTAAGATGCTTCTGAGAGTTATTTACAGTGTTGAAATAGTGCCTGGGCTATCCATGGGTGGTCTCCAGCCTGAGGTCCTGACTTTTCTCTTTTAGGTAGTGGCAGAAACAGAGCAACAAAAGTTCACCAGGAAAAAGCATTGCAGCTAATGCAGACTTTCCAGTTATGGTACCACCCAGGTGTCTAGAAGGGAAGACACACAATTAGGAGGTGTCTTGGGGCAAAGCAGATGTCCCAGGTGGAAAGTCAAAATCTCAGGACCATCAAGCCCTGGAGAACAGAAGACTCCACCATATCACCACCCCAGAAAGCATGTTTATCATTCCATGCAACACCTTGAGCCATTCGGAGACAGGTTCTTCCAATCACAGAAGAAACATAATAAACCTTTTCTAACCAGCGGACAGACGCATGCCTCTCTAAGCACAGCAAGAACATACAAGAAGTTCTGCTGGAATAAACCATCCAGTCCAGCATTCTGTTTCTTATTAAAAATGGGAGCAACCAGATGCTTGTGGGAAGCCCGTAAGTGAAACATGAAGACAATAGTCCCTGTCCATTTTTTCCTTCCTAGCAACTGGAGTCAGTTAGCTTGGTTACCACTTAATGTGGAGGCCCAGAGGCACTCTGAAGAAGAAATAGGATAGGCACAACTGAAGCTTCATTGTGCAGCGTGTTCACCCTATCCTGCTTAAAGAAAAGAAAGGAAGAGTTTGAACAATGACATAAAGTGCAATTGCTATGCTCTTGTTTGGGCCTTCCAAAATTCTGCCCTGTGGTCTGGCCCTAGCTGGGGCCATTTCCGCACCACACCGTTATAGTGCTATTATTCCACTTGCAACATCCTGTGGAATCCTGGGGTTTGCAGTTTAGGGAGGGGCATCTTTGCCTTCAGTAAACCGCAAACCCCAGAACTCCACAGGATGTTGAAAGTGGAATGATAGCACTATAACGGTGTAGTGCAGAAATGGCCTAGCACTGTTTCTCGCTTAAAGAGGGGTAACTTAATTTCATTGTATGTTTCTCACTTAATGAAAATGCTTGCTTGTGAACTTAACACTGTTTGTGCCTGTTTTCATGGAGTTGTTTGTGGAAATATTAGCAAATGTTTTACAATCAGTGACATCGATTGGGAGTTCCAGGTTATTGTGTGGCACAGAATTGTGAGTAACTTGAATGTGTGGTCAAGATCTGCTTCTATGTGTTTACAGATTCATCACTCCTCCATTAGCAGCTGCCAAGCCTGGTGTAATCACTGCTACAGTCTTTAAATGGCTGTGAGGGACAAAAGGGAGAAGGGGGAGCCAGCCAAGCAACAGCAATTGCCTCATTCCTATTGCTGGAGCTGTCAGGATAAGGAAGGGTCTTTTGTCGATATTTTGGTGGACTTGCAAGAAAGAGGAGAGTTAGTGGTCTAAGGCCATTTCCACACTAGCCTATTATAGCGCTATTATTCCACTTTCAACATCCTGTGGAATCGTGGAGTTTGCAGGAAACTGCAAACCCCAGGATTCCATAGGATGTTGAAAGTGGAATAATAGCGCTATAACAGGCTAGTGTGGAAATGGCCTGAGAGTTATTGGTCTAAGAGCTTCCCAGACTTTTCATGTTGGTGACACACTTTTTAGACATGCATCATTTCGTGACACGGTAATTCAGTTTTATGTATTTTAAATAAATAAATAAATAAATAAATTGTAAAGCATAATTTTTTAAAAAATATACATGAAAGATTTTCATGAGATACGTTGTGTTCCCACAAACTTCATTATTACTATTGATGTATGTACCCGTATCTCTTATAAGGGGTTAGTTACTAGCAAACCGGAGGTTAAACTAACTAACCGCCACCCTTGCCGGGGTCCTTCTCAGCCTGGGGCAGCAGCAGGAGAGGCAGCCCCTCCACCCGAGCCTGGCCCACTGCTGCCACCCTTGCTGGGGTTTTCCTCGGCCTGGGGTGGCGACACACCTACACACTGCAGCCGACATGCTAACATGTCATGACACACAGTTTGGAAAGTCCAAAGTCTTATATGTTAATCCCCCCAATTTATTATTATTTTTATTAAAAATAAAATATAAATATATATATAAATAAATAAATATATCCAAATATACATCCACATGTATTATTTCCATTCACTTCATTCATTTCTTACAAGCATATATAAACTACATAAAACATTTCCCCCACTTCCTCCTCCTGTCTCTCCCACCCCACTATCTGTCTTCCATCCTACAGCTTTTCACTTGGCATTTATAACTATATCAAATTATATTCGTTCCTACAAACTGATCTCCTTGTGTCAATCTCATCAAATTTCAATCACTTAGTATATAAGATACTAATTTTTTTTGTAAAATTTTAGATTCTTTAAGTATCCTTTCAATTACTTTTCCTGTTGATAGCTTCTTTTTATCCTTCTTTATATATATATATAAATATATTCCAAGATTGGCTTCCACTCATTCTCAAATTTTTGAACTGATGCTTCTCTTAATATCATTGTCAATTTTTCCATTTCCATCATGGCCATTATTTTCAACAACCAATCATCTGTCAGAGATTTTTCATCAGATTTCCACTTTGGTACAGACTGTGTTTATGGATAGCCTGTTTCCTTTCCTCCCCCCCCCCCCCGTAATTGTAAATTAGTGTCTCTATCTGTGAACAAAAATTAACAAATATTAAATATAGATAGATGTAAAAGGAACTGCCTCATTCCTCTGCCTCTCTCTCTCTAGTGAACTGCAGTGGGAACTAGTGGCAGCCCTCCCTCCTCTCTCCAGTCCATCACAGCAGTGGCACCAGGGGCTTTGCAGTTGCTGTAGGGGAGGTACAGTCCTGTGCGCATAACACTTGTGTATGTCACTAAATAGGACTGCAGCCATTGGCTGGCCTTCTGTTAGCAATATATGTATTCTACACATGTAGGATGAATTGTTTGCTATGGTACAAGGAAGATATTCTGCTGACAGCTGCAAAAATTAAGGCATGTATACAGCAATGCCGCAGTTTGTGGGTACACACTAAAGCATTATGCACCATGTAACGACACTCAGTCATTGACATGTGTTGTACAATGTTGCTCCTCTGCATGAGGACTGTGTAGTGCTGGTGAAGCATCTCTCTCTCTGTAGTGTAGGTGGATATTTATGTTGTGGTGAGTGGGATGTTGGATTGTAGCCTCTGTTTGATGATGGCAAGTTATACTGGGCAGATATAAAGGACTTTGATGGTTGCTCAGCTCTGTAAGACTAGCCTACATATGCAGAAAAGCTGGAGCAGTAACTGAAGCTGTATCTTGAATTTGCCTTGGGGGAAAAATGTAGCAGTAGTGCCAAGCATTATAAGAGGCAAAAAAAAGTACAGTCTTGTATGCAGTCTGATAGGTCCAGAGAAACTGGATTCAAACTAGCATCTTGTATAAACAGGGCAAATTGCTCAGCTGCGTTTATCCCACAAATCCCTCGTCGTTTCAGGAATGTTCAGATATCTCAACAGGCACCTGTTTGCAAGGGCTTCTGTCTTCTCCTGTGCAGGAGAATTAATAAGGCTTTCAGAACATTGTGACTTCAAGGGAAGGGTCTTAATTATGCTTTAAGTGATCAATGTCTATGTCACATGCACGGTAAGGGCATACAAATGAGACTAAAACCTCTGCAAAATAAATGTGTTACATATATCATCTAATGAGATCCACTGTTATTCTACCAGACTGCAAGACTGGACCCTGTGGCCACAATCCTGTATAGCTCAGAGTTGTGTAATAGGTCTACACATGAACCCAGGCTAGCCCGAGCCTTATACCACCCCATCAACTTACTGAACAGTCTCTGAAGCCCTCTGCATGGCCGTGCCTTTCTTCATGGGGAGCAGACAGGAATGCAAGAGCATCTAGCTGACCCCCCCTCGCAGCCAGATGTAAAATGATTGCAGCAGTGCTGAGACCCCCAGAGACCCCCCAGCAGATCTCAGTGCTATGTCGTCATTTTGCCTCCAGCTATGGGGATGTAGCCAGAAGTTTCTGTGATCCTGCTTGCTCACCACAAGGCACAGAATGCCTGGGAGGGGTGTGTGTGTGTGTGTGTGTGTGTTTGTCTCAGATACAGTAAGTCTGGTGGGGGGAAGGAGGCTTTGGGTGCTGCAGAGAGAGGAAGAGAATACAGTTGGCTCTCCACATTCACTAGGGTTAGGGGCACAGGACCCCTGCAAAAATGGAAAAATTGCAAATATCAAAATGTGTGACTATATACGGTAACAGCTGCAAGAATAGAATATGCAAAATTTTGGAAAAATGAGGACATTCTGAAAATCGAGCAATGGCTTCAAAGTGAACAAGATATGAAAATAGCAGACATTCTTTCACGAAAATTAAGAAATCAAACAGAAGAAGGCATAAAAAGCAAGTGGGCTCCAGTGGAAAATTACCTCCAACACAAAATATAATTAATGTATAAAGAGCTTATGAGAATGAGTAGTAGGGGAAAAAATATATTATCATATTCCAAAGGGTTTTAAGAAAATATGTACTAAAGTGTTAAGGTTACTTAGAATATCTAATACATAAGGACCTGGAATGAAGGTTATTAAAAGATAATTGTTGAAGTACATAAATAACTGACAATATTTATGTTAATATTGAGATTTTAGGCAGAAGTGTAGGGGGATATGAAAATACAGTAAACTTTCATGTATGTAGATAAAACTATGATGGAGAAACTGTTTTAAATATTTGTTTTGTATTAAAATGATATACAAAAATGATAAATAAATAAAAAATGTGTGTCTGTGGGAAGGGGGCCAAGGCATGGTTGGGAGAGCAGGCACCCAGGGTCCAAACCAGGTCAGAGAAAGGAGAAGGACAGAGGAAGGTTGGCTTGGTGACCCTATACATCCTCTCTCACACCCATCTCTTTCCTTGGGTGTGTGTTGGGGGGCGGCAATTTGCAGTGCTGAGAAATCGGTCTGTGAGCCCTCCTTAGCTGGCCAGGGAGCAGTTGGTGGAGGAGGAGGAGGACCAGAAGCGTTTTTTTCTAAAGGGCCGCACAGCCTGATTGGAGCCGTCGACAGGGAAGGTTCCCCCAGAAAAGAAGAGCTTGAGTTGAGGGGGGCAGGGGTTGGAGAAACTCGCAAATAATCAAATCTGTGAAAGCGAAACCCTCAAATGTGGAGGGATGACTGTACCAACTGCTGCAGCACCCCAAAAAGAACATAAACATGTGTAGGATTATTTATGCTGCCCTATGACCAGAATATCGTACTGTGTAAGAGTAACTTATGCATCTTCATGTCCCTAACAGGATACCAGCCATTTTGTGTTCTCGAATAATGTAGTGATTTTCTGGTTCGTCGAATGCTGCTGTGAGAAAGAGCAGTCTGAGATGAATACTAACAAGCATCCTTAAATAAATATTACTGTGCATTCCTGAGAACCTCCCTCCTTCATAATTTCACTAAATTGAAGGCCCCTTCCAAGATCAAAGGAAATGAATAATGACAATTAACAGCGTAGTCCTGGGAAGGGCGAAGCTACACTGGACTGGTTAGGACAGAGCCCCTGCGTTGCACAGCAGGGAGTGTTCCTGGTATAGGGCTGCCAGATCTCAGGGGCTGGCCCTGACTCTCTAGGTTTTCGATTTTGTTTTTGTTTTGCATTTTTGATCATCTCCAGGTGGGAAATGAAGATGTGTATTCTCTAGTTTTGATGGGCTCACCTCCAGGCAAGATGAAAGGGTGCTGTGCAAATCTTCAGCTCAGCTACTGGAGCACCAACTTGCTACAATTTACAAGCCTTTAATTGATTTGTTGCTTGAACTTGCAAAGAGTCTCCTGAGGACCTATGTATTCACAGACTTCCCCTACCTATCTGACAGGTTAGGGACAGGAGCACTGTCAGAAAATGGAATTGGTTGGAAAGCAGAAGCCATATAGGCCATTTCCGTGGCCCCTCCTTAAACTGCAAATCCCAGGATTCCATAGGTTGTTGAAAGGGGAATAATAGCACTATAACAGGCTAGTGCAGAAATGGCCATATTATAATGTTAGTAGGGAGCACGAAGGACTTGTGGAGGTTCACTTGGGACTGACTGTGTGCGTGCAGTTTGCAAAGTCTCTCAGCTGGCTTAGTGCCCTCCCCTCCCTCAGCTCTCTTTGCAAGCAGTATGTGCATGCAGGCAGTTCTAAGCGAGCCTCTATAGGTAAGAAAAACTGATGAAAGACCAGAACCCCCATTAATGGAATTTGTCGTTAATTTAGAAGAGTCAAAAGAGTGAGTCGTCCGGATAATGGGGCATCAAGAGTTGAGGGCTTCCCGTACTTAGCACAAGGGCTCACCCTTCATTCTGCTCTGAATCCACCTTTTGGCTCAAAGCAAATAGGCTACGTTAAATGTTCCTTATCCTGGCTCTCCCTGCAAGTGAGAAGAAATAATCTCCTCATCTTATCTAGATTTGGGAACAGCCCCTTTAGCTAGGATTTCTGATTTCATTTCCAAATAAGAAGTTATGTTTTCTCTCTCACTCCGCTTCTCTTCCTTCACCACCTTCTGCTTTTAAACAAGCTACAAATAACTATGGTTGTTATTCAGTGGCTTCACTAGGAGGGGGCAGACAGCACTGGATGACACCAGCAGGGAAAGGTAACACCAAAATGACTGCCTCCCCTTCTTTCTCCCACCCTCCATAAGAACCCATATAACTTCATGTAGGATGAGTGCCCTCTTTTTTCTTCTCACTGGACTAGACAAGATCCCCAATGCCTTTGTGCACACAGAGCCAGATGGGTACACTGGGACACCCGGGGGGGGTCCTCATGGCAGTAGACCAGGGTCCCCAGAATTCCAGCTCCTGGATGTAAAAGGCTCCATGGGGGTGACACTATAAGTTACCACACTCGGCAACACCAACGTTAGTGATGCCGCAATTGTTAGTTAATGCTTTACAGTTGGCCCTACACATTTGCTAGGGTTAGGGGCACAGGACCCCTGCAAAAATGGAAAAATGGAAAAACCACAACTATCAAAATGTGGGGGAGGGGCATGGTGGGGAGAGTGGGCACCCAGGATCCAAATCACATGCATTTGCCATGTGAAAGAGGGCCTGGAGCATTGCGCGATTGTGAGGAGCAATCTGCACCACGCACTCACAATCACGTGATGCTCCAGGGGCTGGCAGGGGCCGATCGTTCACCTTTTCATTTTCAGCTGGAAGCTGAAAATGGTGTGCAATTGCGCATTGCTCCTGGGCCCCATGTGCACTTACCTGGCTTGTGGAGCCTCTGAAGCTGTCCCGGTCACGTTTCCTGCCCCAGCACAGCTGGGGAAAGTCCCAGGCTGCACTGTGAAAGGAAGAGGCGGGGGTCTCGCGCAAGCAGGCAGCTCGTGTGGAGGTGAAGCAGCAGGGACGCGAGAGCCTCTCGCCGGAGGCTGCTCGCATGATCCCCGCACCCCAGTGCCGGAAAAAGGCAAGGTGTGGAAAGGGCCCAGGTCAGGGAAAGGAGAGAGAAAGGTGGTGGATCAAAATGGTGGCCCTATACTTCCTCTCTCTCACCCATCTCTTTCCCTGGGTGTCGAAGGGGGCATCAGCAGAGGTGCTGACAAATTGGGCTGTGAGCCGTCTTTAGCTGGCTACTCAGCGGCTGGTGGTGAAGGACCAGAGACAGGTTTTTAAAGGGCTATGTGGCCTGATTGGAGCCACCGGGAGGGAAAGTACCTCTGGCAAACAGGCACTTGAGGTGAGCAGGCAGGGTTTGGAGAAACTCACAGATAATCAAATCCATGAAAATGAAATCCACAAATGTGGAGGGCCAACTGTACACTTAATGACATCACCATGGGCTGTCCTTAGGTCTCATGTTTTTGGCCCAGAAACTTCAGGGTCTAGGCAATCTTGAATTGATAGCCTTTACCTGGTGCCTTCTGCCCAACTACACCTCCACCTGTGTTGTTCATCAGATGTGTTCCTGGTGCCTGCACTGTAGCTTCTGACATCGCCCCTCCTCCAGTGCTACTTTCCCCTTACCCTTTGGGGGCATCTCTCTTCTCATGTCACAGTAGAACCAGGTGAGTTTGTCTCCTTCCCTGGAGGACTGGCTGCCTCCCTTCTTTAGCCCTGATGGAGAACCTATAGGGCAAATATGGCCACCTCCGCCTTTATTCCCTGTGCCCTGAGCATGAAGTTACTCCCTGAGTCCTGTATGTGTCCATTTAGAAAAAATCCCCAGGTAAATGTGTGTCCGTAGGATATCCGACTATGAAAAATACAGGTCCAGGTTAGACTTATTCACAGAAGGAAAACTGGGAGTTATTTTTGGTGTAAAACCTGAGAAGCCAGTCTCTCCTTCCTCGCCAAAAACAAGCACAAAACCCCTTAGTCACTTCCCCGTTGAACAAGCCCCCTTGTAACATTTGTTAGAAAAGAGAGACAATGCCACTGGCTACAGATCAACTGCCCACTGGCAACAGTCTCTACTCGTGACAGTGGCTGAGCTCTTAAATCCATGTTAATCCAGCTTCTTTTTTAAAGTGCTCTTCCAAAGCCCACCCATTAATCTTCCCACTGCTGGCTGTGCTTGGCGTGCAATGGAGCACGATGCTTGTGTTGCTCCTTGCTTTTAGAGTGGGAAATAAACCAGGACCCTGGCCTGGCCTCGATTCTTCCGTGCATACCTCTCAACAGCTAAAAAGCAAAGGAAGCGGTGCCACATGGTGCTTGATTGCAGGATTAGGCCCACCCAGGCATGCATAAGTTGAAAGAGGATCAGGTTTGGTCAGTGCCAATTGGTGGAGTTGATGCAGATATGGGGTCACGGGAGGCCAAGGGTGGAGGCCACAGAGGGACCCAGACTGGGCACAGCAACAGTATTGGATGGGCTTGGCTGTTTTCACAGTCTAAATGGGATTCTAAAGCCAGAGAGCTCCTTCCAGGAACCAGGGCTCGCCAGCCCTCCCACTTTGAACAGGAGACACCCAAGCTTAGGACTGATCTTCCTTCCACTATCATAAGCAAGCCAGCACTTTTTCATTGCAACAAAGGATCTTTGCACACAGAATCACACAGCTGGAAGGGACCTCATGGCTCATCAATTGTGACGTGGGCCCTCCCTAAACTGCAAACCCCAGGATTCTGTAGAATGTTGAAAGTGGAATAATAGCACTATCACAGGCTAGTGCAGAAATGGTCTACAACTTTTGGTTGGTTGGTTGGTTGGTTGGTTGGTTGGTTTTAAAAGATCAGAGGAAATTGGGTAAAATTGGTTTCTGAAATGTTGCATGAGACTGGATGTGATGCAAGATCAGTTAGAGAGGGAAGGGGAAGCTGGGGAGGGAGATAGGGAAAGGAACCCAGGAGATTTCAGGAAAAAGATTGGTTGCAAACCCAATCAAAACAATAATTAAAAACAAACAAACAACCAAAACAAAAAGAAGAGGAAAGCCTCAATATTTCCTGAGATATTTTTTTTTACCCATATAGAGGCATCCTACCTAAATAAGATATTTATTTATTTATTTTTATCCTTTTATTGTTATCTTTTATTTGCTATAATAAGAGTGCAACAGAGTTACATTTAAAAGTATCTTCATGCCTGGGAATGAATGAAACTGTTTCATTGGTGAAACAAGCAATGAATTCTAGTTACTTTCCAAGTTACTGCTTAAGGGCAATTTTATGTACTTTTAAATGCATTTCAGAGCAGTTTTTCAAGTTTTATGACATTCACATATCTGTTAGCTGATTTCTTCCCTGACCCAGCATCAAAGAGAGCCAGCATGGTGTGGCGGTTTGTATTTTGTACTATTACCCTGGAACTGAGGCTTTGGCAACTAAGAAAGCCAAAGCTAATGCAATTCCAGGCTGCATCAGTAGGAGTATAGTGTGTAAGTCAAGTGATGGTACCACCCCATTTTGCCTGGACATCACAGTTCAGGAAGGATACTGACAAGCTGGAACATGTCCAGAGAAGAGAGACCAAATGGCAGAAGGTCCGGAAATCACGCCTTCTGAGGAGCCACTTAGGGAATTGGGTTTGTTTAGCCTGGAGAAGAAAGGTTAAGCGGCAACATGACAGCCATGTTGAAATATTTGAAGAGCTGTCGTGGAGAGTGGAGCAAGCCTGTTTCCTTCTGCTCCCGAGACTAGGACATGGAGCAACGGCTCCAAACTTCAGGAAAAGAGATTCCATCTAAACATTAGAAAGCACTTCCTGATGGTAAGAGCGGTTTGACAATGGAGTGTGCTGCCTCAGAGTGTGGTGCTGTCTTCTTCTTTGGAGGTTTTTAAACAGAGGCTGGATGGCCACATGTTGGGAATATTTTGATGGTGTATTTCTGCATGGTAGGGGATTGGACTCGATGGCCCTTGTGGTCTCTTCCAATTCTAGCATTCTATTATTCCCCACTTGGCCATGGAAACCCTCTGGGTGATCTTGGTTGCATCACACACTTTCAGTCCCAGAAAACTCTGTGACAGGTTTGCCTTAGGGGCGCCGTAAGTTGGAAACAACTTGAAGGTGCGCAACAAGAGCAACCCAGCATCAAACAGTGACAAAAGTTAGCAAGCAACTCAATGACTAATGATTGCTTGTAACAATAGTGAATCTCACCATTGCCTTCTTTTTTAATTTTATACTAATTTATCTCACCATTTTACAAAAAAACAAAAAACAAAAAAAACACCACATGGTATTAATGGATTAACTTTGTCAGTAACCTTTTCATATCAATAATTTAAAAAGAGTGCCCATCGCTCAATAAATCTGTTGAGCTTTTCAGGAAATAAATGGGTGTCTTATAATGGCCAAGAATGTATGTGGTAACCCAGGAAGTCTTGGTTCAAATCTCCCCTCCCTTCAGGTGTTGAATGTGAGGAAGTTTGGCTTTAGGCAAACTTCAGATCCCTCAGCCTTGCCTATAGAGTAGACAGAATGATGACACTTGCCTACTGTAGAGGGATGCTGTGAGGGTTATATTATTATAATTAGCACTATCAAATCATGGACAATGTGTCCAGCAGTAGCCCATATTGGGAGTGGGGAAGTTGCTCTAGAGCAGTGGTTCTCAATCTGTGGGTCCCCAGATGTTTTTGGACTTCAGCTCCCAGAAGCCCTGAGCGTTGACCATAGTGGCTGGGGCTTCTGGGAGCTGAAGTCTACAAACATCTGGGGACCCACAGGTTGAGAACCACTGCTCTAGAGCCATTTCTGCACAAGCTTGATACATCGTAGCAGTGTCGAATTCTTACCCTCCCATCTGCACGTTGAATTGTTTTAGCTTCATAATTTTCCTCATGGTTCTTCATGTTTTCAGCTCCTAGAACGGTTCGCTGCGATGCGAAACCGCTGTGTCTAAAAACCAGAAAAACTCCAATGTAAATCTCCCAAACTGGTTCTGCCTCGGTTTTCACCTACATGCAGAAGCATAGCATCAATTCACATCACAGAAGTGGCTGGCTATGGGCATTCCCAGGCTGTCCCTTCCGTCATTTCCATCCCCATCTCTCTCTGCCCATCAAAGGACAGGCTGCCATCATTATCGTCTTCATGCATTAAACAGACAGCAGGAAGAGAGCGGATCTGATAATGCACTGTTAAAACATGCGTTTTTTCCATGTTATCAATGAACATACATTCCTATGCACAAATGTAGCAGCACAGAAATGTGTTAAAAATGTGTGTGTGTTTTTTAAAAAACAGACCAATCAGCGATGGCAGTGAGGGAAGGGAGTGGCCAGGGACTTGTGGTTGTGGATGCAGCAACCACTGTTTTCCTCAGTAGTACAGTGTAAATGGGGGCGGGATTTGCAGACAGCACAGTTTCTGAAATTCTGAATTAAGTTTCTGAATGAGAATATAAAAACACGGCTCTTTTTTATTATTATTATTAAAATAGATTTTATTTGATATAACAGACAGACAAACAAATATCGACATTATACTAATCTACACACTTTACACAAATACACACCTAGACATCTACAAACCTACAGACAAAACCAAACAAAGCAATAATCTAATTCACATAATAACAATACCTACTCTTACTCTACCTACTCCTCAACATACAACATACAACCCTACCTAAAAAATTTCTACACCTTGAAAAACCTACTTGACCTCTTTCCATGAACCATTGGGTGCTACTGATGCTTAATCTTCTTTTCCTTAATCCTGCTTTCTGTTTTCCATTTTGCTATACTTCTTACTGCACTTATCTTACTCAATTTTATTTCTTTATTATCTAATTTTCCTATTACCCATACCATTTTTCGTGTTTTCCTTTCCTCTTATGCTTACCTCTTATGGATCGAACCGCTCCGCCCCTCTCGTGCGGAAATGGCCTAGGTTTCACTCTGAATTTTAAAGGAGCTGTCCAAGGTGCTAAACCTACCTTAGGGATAGAGTTCAACACCTTGGTTAGTTCTTTTGAAGTCTGACCTAAAAACCTGGTGTGCATGCACTGATAGGATGTGACAGAGACAATAAATGAGGGCGTTACACTGTATAAGAATTCTGCCATCCTACTGAAATTTTCCACCAGTTCACAAATTTCAGTTGAGCATTTATAAATATAGTTTGTTACTGTTGCTGTGTTCCTTCAAGTCATTTCTGACTTATGGCAACCCTCAGTCCATAAAACCATGGGATTTTGGGGGGTTGAGAGTGCATGATTTGCCCGAAGTTACCCAGTGGGTTTCCATGGCCAAGCAGGGGAGCGAATTGTGGGCTCCAGGGTTACGGTCCATCATTCAAACCACACTACACTACACTGGCTCTAAATAGATAGTTTAGCATCCCCCCACCGAAAAAGGATTGTGGTAGAATTCTTCAGAACACTTCATGAACTTACTAAAACGTTGTACCTGTACAAAAAGGAAGGCTTTCTGTGCTTGCACACATTGTGTGCTTCAGGACTCGCCTTTGGACCATCTTTAACTGTGTGAGAAAATCCATTCTCAACGTTGACACGTGTGCTGACACCATACTGTATTCACTGCTTCTTCCAAGAAAAGCAAATTTAATAACCTTGGCTTTTGACAGTAACATATTTGAAGCAATTTTAAGGGAACAATTTCTCTGCAAGTTTGAAGAGAAATCAAGGTGTATTAGACTTTAATAACTGTGCAGTTCCTTTACAGTAGAATGGCTTACACAATATACATTTAATTCCTGGTCATCCTTATTTAATTTACAAAGCTATTTTGTGTATGGAAAATATACAAAGGGGCAAACCCCCTCTGAACAAATTGATTTTGCTTTTTTTCGAAACTTCACAGCAAACTGTCAAATTAAAATAAATTAATTGGATGTTTTGTTTTGTTTATTTGCCCTTACCTATGACAAACTTTGCACATGAAATCTTTCATTTGACCAAGGTCCAAACTCTTATCCCCCCTCCAGTTTTTGTCTCTGCCTCCCCCAGTGAAAATTGTCTTAATACATCTGTGGTTTACCACCTCATGGACTGAATAAGCTTGTTGAAAATCCATGATTACAACAATGAAGACTCTTGTCTGTCTGGATGCATATTGACTATTGATTTTGTTGGTTATTGATTTAATGACATAACTGAGTGTATGGGCAAGGGATGAAGCACCCAATTTTAAAAATGGATGCATGTGTGTGTGTGTGTGTGTTTGTGTGTATATTTTAATAAGTTTGCACCAAAGTTCCTTTTCATTTTGGTGTGTGCGTGTGTGTGCTTTACAAAGTATGTTTTAGTGCAAACTGAAAATCTGATTAAAAGTAAACTGTGAAGGGAGAACTGATAGGGAAGGCTGTGGTCTAAATGCATCGTTAGTTACAACTAGAGTAGACCCAGTGATTCAGCAGCACTTGCATAAGTGTTGACTTAACAAATTCCCCTTAATTCAGTTGGTTTTAGACCAGTTTTGGTTTTACCTGCATTCACATTTTATTTTCATCTTGAGTTCTCACCAACCTAAATATGATGGAATTTGTAAATTTTGGTATATTCTTATCAAAAATGAACCAAGCTGAAATTCTTACCCATCCCTAATTGCTGTGAAGGGACACACATGCACTATCTTACAATGCCCCCTGCTGTTTCTTTCCTAGCTTGGATGAATAAGATGGATAAGACTGCAGAAGAAGCAGGATGCTATACCAGCTGATTATCCTGGAGTGGTGAATTATTCCACATTTCCTATGCTCCATGCTTCTGCTGCTTCCACATGAACAGAGCAGCCATAATCAAGTGTCCTCTCATAAGGCTTGGGCACAGTATGAATGAAGAGATCTCATTCTTAAATTCTTCTTCAGTATGAAAATATGCAATACACACACACACACACATGTGCCTTCAAGTTGCCTGTCAACTTATGGTGAGCCCATACATTTCATAGGGTTTTCTTAGGCAAGGAATACTCAGAGGTGTTTTTGCCCATTTCCTCCTCTGAAATATAGATACAACACCTGGTATTTGTTGGTGGGCTCCCATCCAAGTACTAATCATAGCTGACCCTACTTAGCTTCCAAGATCAAACAGAATCTGGTACCTTTAGGGTATTTAGGCAAGAAATATAGACCCCACCAACAGATTACATCATACCTGTCATTTCCTTATCTGTTTTAGTTCTCATTTGCAGAAAGGCTAAGCTGTAGTAAGGTCATTCTATGACTGATAGCGCCAGTTATCAGACTCCGGTTGTAGTCCTGGTTTTGAATTTCCACCCCACCATGGAAACCTAGTGGGTAACCTTGGCCAAGTGACACTCTCTCGGCCTCAAAGGAGGCTGAGAAAGGGCAAACCCCTTCTGAACAAATCTTGCCAAAAAACACTGTGATAAGGTTGCCTCAGGGTTGCCACAGGTTGGAAATGACTTGATGGCATGTAACAACAGCAATAACAACAACAAGGCATCAGACAGCTCTAGCTAACAATTCTAAATGCTTCTCCCTAAACTGCCAGTCTCAGGGTTTCATAGGAAGGAATCATAGCAGTTAAAGTGCAATAATAGTGCTCTAATTCTGTAGTGTGAATGGCAGCATGGTTTCATTTTTCACATATAGGAAGCCTCCACCTTTTGATGCCCCCTTATCTGATGACTTGCTCCTTTGACACTTCCAAATTAAGGACAAGTTCTACTAATTCAATGAGGGTTTTAAGCGTTCATCAGTTCTTCTTGTGCAAGGAGGGCTCACTTGGGACTGTTTGGAGGTTGCACACTACTTGCAAAATGAACTGAGATGGGGGGAAAGGTGCTAAGCCAGCTGAGAGACTTTGAAAGCAGTGTGCATGCACGATCAGTCCCAAGTGACCCTCTGTAAGTCCTTCATGCTCCCTCCAGTATAGTACATGGGTTCCACTTTTCATCTCGTTCCTTTTTCTGACAGTGTGCCGGTCACTAACCTATCACATAAGTGGGAGAAGCCTGCATTAAAAGCACAAGGCAATTCTCTTTATTTTGGAAGCGGGGAATATGCCCTGATACACTGTAAGACAATATAAAGTTAATGGCTTGTGTGTAGGACACAAAAATACCCCTGGATGCATTTGGGGTTTGTGCCTTGAGATGTGGTCCAATGGCCCTCTGGGTCCATGTGCCACCACATCAGTCTCTAAGATCTTGCCAGTGTGCAGGTTATGAGGTATCTAGTACTTTGTGCCCTGTAATTTGTGCTCCAAGAGACACCCATGGTGACCTTTGTGAACAAAGGAAGCAGAGTAAAACACCACATTCTTCCAATTCCTCCTCTTCCCCTTCTTCTGCATCATTGGTGTTTGTGATGCTTTACAGAGGAGAAGAGGAGAAGTTTGTATCCTGAGGCACTTAATCTAAATTTTGCCTCAAGGAAGTCGAAAGAGAAAGTGGGGACTTTGTTACACAGCAAAAGAATATGCAGTTGTTTTCACTCACACATGCTGTGGCTTCGTTTCAGTTCAGCATTCCTTTTATTCCATTGTGCTGTCTAACTCTCTGCTCTTCCTGAATTCCAGTTTAGCTTGGAAAATTTCTAAAATTAATTCCAGAATTGATTCATGCATAGTTTGCCACCGCTCTGAGTTCCTTTCCACTCCTTTACATCATTTCTCCTCTCCATCCCCCTCTATGATACCAATGCTTATTTGTGCCCAGAAAGAAAACAAAAACGAAAAACACAACACACATAGTCTTCATGGCAGGCAATTCTTCTTGTGTAGAATTTCAGTGATATGCACCTGCAGTCTCTCCTACAGCTATAACTCATACACATAAATAGCTCCTGATACGTTCATAGAATCATAGAGCTGAAAGAGACCCCAAGAGCCATTGAATCCAACCCCTTGGCACGGAAGAACACACCCTCCAAGCATTCCTGGAAGATGGTTGTCCAGCCTCTGTTTAAAACCTCCAAAGAAGGAGACTCCACCACATTCTGTGGCAGTGTATTCCACTGTCAAACCGCTCACACCATCAGGAAATTCTTCTTAAGGTTTAGATGGAATCTTTTTTTCCTGAAGTTTGTGGTGTGTTGTGCATAAAGAGTTAAAAACAGGGGTGGAGAGGGCTTCTTTGGACTACAGTTTTCCCAGTCTGCTGAGCCAGCATGGCCATGGGAGTTGTAGTCCAAAAGAAGGAACTTTTCCAATGTCTGATTAAAGAGAGATTAGCTATTGCAATCACATCTTCCATGAATCATTTGGTGGGGTTTATTTCTGTCTGCCTGTGTGTGTGTGTGTGTGTGTGTGAGAAAGAGAGAGAGAGACCAACCGATACTACTTCTGTTGTCTGTTAAGTAAATCAAGTGTTCACTGTTTTTGAGGAGTCTGTTAACCAAGTGTTAATTGTTCTTCAGGAATTCATGCATGATTCTGGTCTATATGTTCATACCACATTTAGAAGAGGTTCTCCCTTAAACCGTAAAAGACATCTGTCACAGCATCTGATTTTCTTCACCTCTGTATCTTGCATTTAGCATAGTTAGCATGGGCTTAATTTACAAGTCAGATTGCTCAGGAAGTACAGTTGCCAGAAGTAAAATATAACAGCTGTAGGAAATATAAATGCCTCCTAATATCTAGCTTGACACTCACACTTCATATATTTATTTTATCACTTCTTGGAATCGAATTGACCCAAATGCCCTTTGATTAATTTTTAATTAATTAATTAATCCCCCACACACACTATTTAACATTAAAATAGGAAAAGGAAACTTTAAAATGTTACAGAGGCCTATGCCAAATTGTTAGTCTAGCTAGAATAGACACACTGAATCAACTGCTAAATGTTAAGTCAACACTTACAGAAATCTCATTTATTCAGCTGATCTTCCCTTGTTGGAACTAGCAATTGGATTTAGGCCAGACCAATTTTCTTTAATTTAGTAGAACAGTTGGTTCATAAAGTGGCACAGATTAGGGGGTAAAGTCCGACATATTTTATATCCTTTGAAGTCAAGTTATGACTCCAGAGGCACTGAGGAGCTATAGTTGGAGATATTAGCTGATCCTACCTCCATTTTCCTTTGCATTAAGACTGGGGCTCACCTTTTCAGTCAAAGTGGCTAACAGGCATAGTTAAAAATCAAATAATAACAAATAAAACCATTAAAACAATAACAACAACCACTTGGTTAAATCCATCAAAATAATCAGAGACCATCAAAACACTTACTAAGGCCAGTTTCAGCCAGTTACTGTATTGTTAACATAACCTTCCTCACAAGATGGTAAATAAAATAAGAGTGGAGCCATGTAAGTTTCTATGAGTTCTCCAGATTAATACAGTATAATATAGTATAAATTTTGCCTTAAGGTTCCCAAAAGACAGCAGTTTTTATATATTTTGTCTTTACAATGATTCCAATAATATTATATATATACTATGTTAGCAAGTTAAAAGGAGTTCACATACTTTATTTGTTATAACCATAATTTACCTCGCCTCCATTGCATATCCTGCAATATTTCACATTAGAAAACTGGGACATGTGAGACAGACAGCATCAGAGTGTGTTCAAGATGACAAAAGTTATTAATGAGGAAGAAAACACAAGCTAGGAGAGGCTGCAGCAATTTACCATCGCCTGAACCTAATAGGAAAAGCAAGATTCTACCCTCTCCTCTCTCCAACATTGATTTAATGGAGTAATTTTGCACTTGAATTTAGTTTGCAGCAAGCGAAGCTGAGGACGAAAGGGGAAATTGACAGGAGGATAGAAAAAACAGGACGTTTTAAAAGCAGCAGAAAAAGTGGAATGACAGAGAATTAATCAGGATTATTCCTGCCAAATTGGGCATACAGTTGAAGTGTATGCCAATGAAGAAGCATACCTGGCTTCCCACACTTTAGGCTCACAGAAATCCTGTGGCATAGGCCAGGCAGAGAAAGTGTCACCAGCCCAAGGTCTCCCATTGAGTTTCATGGCTCAGTGAGGATGTGAACCTCAGTCTCCAACATCTCTGTCCCACATGCTAACTACTACATCACACTAGTTCTTCATCTTGTGCTAATCTTTAGGATAACCCTGCAAGGCTGGCTAATACAGCTCTCCCTCCACGTTCACAGGTTTGATCTTTGTGAACTTGATTATTTGCGAGGCAGGTGCTTGCCTCCCACCTCTCCACTTTCTTTCTCCCATTCCTTTGCATTGCTCACCCCAGGCTTGCTAGACTTGTGCTTAAAATAGACTTTTTTTTTCCTTTGGGGTGAGCAAAGCCCCCTCCCACCGCTGGTGGTGTGTCCTCTCAGGCAAGTGGCTGCCCATTCGGCAGTATAATGGTTGCTGATTGGTTAGGTTCTATCTTTGCTCCTGCTCTTCTTTCTCAAGATGGCTACCATAAGTAGCTAGAACTAGAACTGTGCTCTGTCTGTCTATCTGTCTGTCTGTCTGCAGTGAAAGTACCAGTAAGCCCTTTACCTTGTCTTTTTTCTCTCCCCCAACTGGGAGTGCCGAGGGGAGGGGAGGAGGGAATGGAGAGGGTTTCGGAGGTGGATTGGGGAGGGTATTCGTGTTTTTTTCACTTTCACAAGAGTTCTGCACCCTGAACCCTCATGAACGTAGAGGGGCCACTGTATTGTTAATTGTAATATTGGATGGGCAGTGCGTGGGGACTGATTGAGCAGGAAAGCTCAGCTCGTGAGTTTACAATAATATTATAAACAATGAAACAGAAGCAACTGATGTGTTCGATCAGACCTTTGGATCAATGCCTTTGGGGGTGAAAAAAAGGAAGATATGACTGGGGTCTACAGAGTGCCAGACAATTCCTGAGTATGCTGTGTGCTGAAAACTGATCCTCTGAGTCTGACTCAGGTACATCCATTCATTCACAGTTGGTTTCTTGAAGCTCAGTCATAACTTTGTTGTTTTTTGTCAGTTCTGCAGGAGAAGTGAGGTCCAGTCTGTCCAAGAGTAAGCAGGACTAAGAGAGATGGATGGATGAGCCATGCTTGGAACTACCTGTGAGTGAGACGTTTTCGTGAATTCACCTACACAAATAGTACATTGAAAATGGCAGCCAACTAAACAGAAGGGCAGGCCCCTCTTTCTGAAGATAAATGAGCTGAGGCTCCCAGAGGCAGAAAAAGGATCAAGGTGATGATGGGAATATCCGGAACATTCCACTTCTGTTCTAGCTCTGCATCCAAGAAACTCAGGCTTGCTTCAAAAAGTTGTACACATTTGGAAAGATTTCAGAAACAAATGCTATCCAAATGTGATACATATTTCTTACAGGAGCCCCACTTCTCCAAGTGGTGAGTGGTCCCAGGACTGCATTTTTCCTGCAGGTTTGGCTCCTTTTGGAAGGAGGTCACTGGAGAAACACTGGCAGTTTGCAGTTAAGTGTATTTATTTACGTCTAAGCATGCAGCTTTGGCATGGGTGGAGGGAAACAGTTTCAACATTCTGACAGCCAAACTTTTCATCATGTTCTAAGGGAACAGCACCTCTGCACCCTCAGATACTTACAAAACCAAAACTTAGCTTTTCTGGTTTCTGTCAGCCTTCCACACCACTATGAGACACCTAGATCATGTCATCTTTATCCGGAGCAGGGAAGATCGCCTCTTTTCAAGTACTCCTAATCATTAAAAATTCCAACTTTGTCAGCAATTGCTCAGGCTTCTTCACCGATGAGATCCTTGGTAATGTGGCCACCAGTTCTTCAGCTACACTTCTGAATCCATTAACTCTGTGTATTCCAGTCCACAGACAATACAGGTAATATCACCTTGTGTGTTTGATGCTTCACAGAACAGCATAAAGAAAACCCCATTCCCAGCATAAACAAAAACCTGGTCCCTGAGTTTACCACCTACATTTGACAGTGGAGAACAAAATCAGAAGGCAGAAGGTTAATGCCATGTTTTCTACTAGCCACCCATTATCCCTTTAATCATGAAGTATACACCTACACAGGAGAAATTTATCATGGTATGGAGCTAAGCAGTGAAAAAAATTCCACCTGCTGAACATGAATCTGCTGTGAAACTCATAGAAGCACGGTCATTTATTTATTTGTTTTTAAAGATGGTACCCTAAAAGTGAGGGGTTGGAAAGAAGAAGGCAAGAGACCGGGGATGTTTTGTTGTCCCAGCTAGGCTTCCTTTAAAAGCAGTGTGGCATGTGGAAATTTGACAAGTGAAGCTTTTTCTGGCACAGAAATCATATGTTGAGAAAAGTATCTACAGTTAAATGTTTGTGTGCCAAACCACTGTTAACAGCACAGAAACAGAGACAATTAGAAGGTGAGAATTATGCGTTGCTGTTGTTTGCCTATAATTGGTTTCCAACGTATGACAACCCTAAGGCAAACTGATCATGGAATTTTCTGAGGCTGAGAGTATGCAACACACCCAAGGTCACCCAAGTGGGTTTCCGTGGCTGAGTGAGGAACTAAACCTGGTCTCCAGTATAGTAGTCCAGTGCTCAAACCATTGGCTCTTGGGAACTGTCTGTGAGCAACAGTAAATTCCAAATTGTTTTACTGCATTTGCCATTGCAATCCTAGGAGGCAGATAACTTGCTTGTACTTTGTGGCTGGTGAACTGAGAATGAGGAATGTCATGGTGATCTCTGAGACTTGAATTTAGCTCACCTCTGCTATATCTAACGCACAGTTTTAAAAACTGGCATTTCTTGGTTCGAAGTTTCCTACACCAGATCTTCTCACAGACCTGTAGACTGCTGAGTGTCACGATATAGGAAAACAGGTAGTGTAGAAAATTTTTGTTAAAGGTTTTTAAACATATTTGCACCACTGTGGGTACCACAAGACATTTTGCTCCCTGAGGTGGAAGAACAAATAGTGCCCCATCAGCACCAAAACAAAGTGCTGTCCAGAGCACTGAAGCAGAAAGTGCTTTGGAGTGCTTCTGGAGCCTGAAGCAGAAGACCTGACAATCCATCTTCTTGTTGTTGTTGTGTGCCTTCGAGTTGTTTTCGGACTTATGGCAACCCTAAAGTGAACTTATCATGGGGTTTTCTGGGGCTGAGGGTGTGTGACATGATGAAGTTCATCCAGTGGCTTTGCACGGCTGAGCGAGGAATCAAGTCCTGGGTCGCTTCTGCACTAGAGTGTTATAGCGCTATGATTCCACTTTCAACATCTTATGGAATCCTGGGGTCTGCAGTTTTGGGAGGGGCCACGTGGCCCCTCCCGAAACTGCAAACCCGAGGATTCCATAGGATGTTGAAAGTGGAATCAGACCGCTATAACACTCTAGTGTGGAAACGGCCCTGGTCTCCAGGGGTGTAGTCCAACACTCAAATCCCTACACCAGATCCATCTTCTTCACAGCCCTTAAAGATACAGGAGCCCTTTCTAGTTTTCAATCTGGCAACCTTATGCTGGAGGCACCCTGGAACAAGTACGAGAGAAGCCCTGATGGGTTTGGTGTGCCCTGTCAGGCAGCCCAGAGGAGTCGGCCAGCCCTTTTGAAACTCCCCCTTCAAAGTGAGGTGGAAGGAGAGATGTTTTAAGAGTTTGTTTTTGTGCCATTTGGGTGCCAACGAGGAACATCATTTGTGCAGCCGAGGGAAGCAGCCAGCAGAGAAATAACCTATAGCTTGCGTCTCTGTGTGGACTTATGGGGCCAGGTACAATATTGGGGGTTCTGCCACCGCTGTAGAGAGGTGGGGCTCAGGTGAGTTGTGCAGTGGGGCAGGGGGTGGTTTTGGTTTTGGTGGGGCTCTGAGTAGGGCCCTTTCTGCACTAAACTGTTATAGTCCTATAGCGCTATCAGTCCACTATTATTGTTATAGTGCTATTATTCCACTTTCAAAATCCTATGGCAGAGCTTTCCAAGTTTTTCATGTTGGTGACACATAGGCCATTCCCACACTAGATTGTTATAGTGCTATTATTCCACTTTCAATATCCAATGGAGTCCTGGGGTTTGCAGTTTCGGGAGGGGCCTCAAAGGCCAAGAGTACCCTCAAAGGCCCCTCCCTAAACTGCAAACCCCAGGACTCCATAGGATGCTGAAAGTGGAATAACAGCACTATAACAGGCTAGTACGGAAATGGCCACACTTTTTTAGACATGCATCATTTCGCGACACAGCAATTTCAGTTTTGCTAGCAAACCAGAGGTTAAACTAACCCCTTATGAGATACACACACACACACACACACACACACACATAAATTGTAATAAGGAAACGTGCGGGGGCACAACATATCTCACGAAAACCTTTCTTATATTTTTTAAAAATATGATTTATAAATAACATACATTTCCAAGATTGTAGGCGACACACCCACACCCTCCAGGCGACACGCTAAGGTGTGGACAGCCCTCTCCTATGGAATCCTGGGGTCCTCCCTAACCTGCCACCGCCAGGGTGCCACAGGATGTTGAAAGCGGAATCATAGCGCTCTAACAGTGTCGTGCGGATAGCCCTGGGTGGGCGTCTCAGAGGGGAAGGCCGGCCTTTTCCCTCCCAGCCTCCCTGGGCTCCTTGTGCTTACGAGGGAGAGATGTCATCCTGCTTGAATAACACGCGCCCTTCTGCGTCTGGCTAAAGGAAAAACAATTCCGAAGCTGGAAGCCACTCAGAAAAAGGAAGGAGGAGGCAGAGAGAGAGAGAGAGAGGTGGTGTTTTTTCTTTTTTTTTTCAGCCAGCCAACCCAGCCCTCCTCGGCTGCGTTCGCCCGTCCAGAAAGGCGAAAAAGAGAAGGAAGGAGAGAGGGAGAGAGGGAGGGGGAAACCCTGAAGCTGCTTCTGGCTCTCCCTCCTGGGCGCGCTCAGTCGCAGCCTCGCCTGGCTGGCTCTGCCCGGGTCGCCCTTTCCTTCTCCTCCTCGCCCCTTCCTCCGCCTTCCCCTCGGGCCGGGAAGGTGCCTCGCTCGACCCCCGACAGCCGGCAACAGCACCGGACGGGCAGCTGCCTGCCACTGCCGCCGCCCTCTTTCCCATGGAGTAGCCCAGGCTGCGCTCCAGCTAGCCTCCCTTGGCCGCCTACCTGCCCAGCTCGCCTGGCCCCCCAGTTTTGACTTCCACCCCAAGGAGGAAGGGGAGGCTTTTCTCCCACCCACCAGGTAAGGTGCTCTTTTCGCGTTGCTTTTTCCTCTCGCAGGTTCCACCCGGGCAAGGAAATTTATTTATTTCCAGCACACACACCCCCCACACTCCTTGCCCCAGTCAGGAGCTCTGGCAAACCTGAATTTGTGCCCCTGTGCAGAAATTCAGAATTCTCCAAATAATGTGCGGGAATATCGAGAGCTCTAGCAAGCCTGACTTTCTGCCCCTGGGCAGAAATTCAGAAATCTCAACATTCAGAGATGTGCAGAAATAGCAGGAGCTCTGGCAAACCCGACTTTCTGCCCCGGTGCCGTAGGGGCTCTGGCAAACCTGACTTTCTGCTCCCGTGCAGAAGTTCAGAAATCTCAAAATTTAGAAATGTGCGGCAATCTCGAAATTCAGAAATGTGCAGAAATAGCAGGAGCTCTAGCAAACCTGAATTTCTGCCCCTGTGCTATCAGAAGCTCTAGCAAACCTGAATTTCTGCGTCTGTATAGAAATTCAGAAATATCAAAATTCAGATGTGCAGCAATATTGGGAGCTCTAGCAAACCTGAATTTCCGCCCCTGTGCTATGGGAGATTTCACTGTAATCCTTTCATCTGTTATAACCTGTTGTTCACTGGTGATGGAAAAGCACTGGCTTTCAGTGATGCATAACTTGGCTATTTTCTTTTATTTTTGTACCTTTAATGCACAGAAAAATTCCACACCTCACACATCTTTCATGTGCGTTTTGCTTCTTCTTCCCCACCCCCAACTGCAAAATTTGGATTACTTTTAAAGGTGGTGAAGCTTTTCAAAATGTCTTTCTGAACCTCTGTTTCACGGACTTGTCATTTCTTGCGTGTATGTTGTTGGCTTAGGCTAGCCAGTTGACCCAGCTTCAGCTATCTAGGGCAGACTGGGTCTTTTTTTTTTCCTTTTTCCTCCCAAGAAAAGTTGAATTTCCAAAGGGAGTCTCAGAATTCCACAGCTGGCTATTGAGTTCTGATAAAGGAAAGGCGCCCCTGTTTTGAAAAGATAGATTTACCCCAGGACACCTCCCCAACCCTGGTGATTGAAAGAAAAGCAAAGAAAGAAAAATTGGGATGATGCTACTTGTGGAGTTTTCACAGGACGTCTTGAGTTGAGTCGTGCTCTTTTATATTCTCCCAGTCCTAGAGGTGTCAAAAATCTAATGCTAATAATTATTAATAATTGTAAGGTTAGAGTTTGTTCGCAACTAGCTGCTTTACTGTAAGCAACATGTTTAATAAATCATAAGACTGGCAAATTCCAGAGATTTTTTTAAAGTGCTTTTTAAAAAAAAAAGAAAGAAAGAGGAAAAGTGCATTTTTGATCCACACTCGAGTGGCACTGAGGAACAAGAAGTGCAATCCAAAGAGAAGGTCATCCTGTGTAAACTCTGGAAGTAAAGAGATTTCCATGGGGCTTGTAGAAGAGAATTTCCTTCTGGGTTATGTCTCCCCCAAGTCATGTCTTGCCTGTTCTACTTCGCTGGTGCTGAATGTTAACACAAGTGAACTGTGATCCTGGCTTCCCTGCGGAAAAGAGGAATAGATATTCTGTTGCCATGCCAAAAAAATACATGGCAAATGTAGCCGGTCTGTATGGGGCTTTAAGAAGTAGGGGTGTAGGAATTTTTCAAAGCTGTTAGGGATATTTGGCTTCTGTTGGGTCAGGACAGGGAGAGGGCTGTTTGTTGCGCTTGTTGGTTTCTGCTACTTTGGATTTCTGTTTGATTTCATTTTGTGTTTAGAGTCTGTAAAGAGCTTGTGAAATTTAAGTGCATGGTATGGAGAAAGCTCTGTTTTGTGTGAATTCAGACGGGTGTGCATGCACATGCATACACTCACATGTGCGTAACCCGGGTTGTAGATTTATGGACCTGTCAGAGTGCTATGGGACTGTGGTTTTTGCGGAGTAAGTTTCGTCCCTGAAAAATAATAATGTCGCATCCTGGATTCCTGCCTTTTTAAGAAGGTGGGGTACGATGACAACGAATGTTTATAACAGACACTTTTAATGGCATGCCCCAGTTCTTCCCTGTGGTATTTGCATATTAAATTTTGTAAGGCATAGGTGCAGTTGGAAAGCAGTGCTTTAATTCCTAAAACGAGCTATATCAGGAGCTCCAGCAAACCTGAATTTCTGCCCCAGTGCTAAGGGAGATCTCACTGTAACCCTTTCATCTGTTGTAGTTCGTTGTAGTTGCTCACTGGTGATGGAAAGACACTTTGACACTCTACCCGTGCTTGGAAGTCTTTTCTTCTTTATGAGTGCTTCGTGCATTTGCGGCTTTTGTCTTGGAACTGTAAAAGTTTCAAGTTGAGCTGTGCATAATACCATTCCTGTTTTGAAGAAGGGGTCAGGTTGTACTAGTTCGATCTACAACAGAACAAAATATGCACAGTCAGAATTCTGGCATCCATCCATCCATTGGGGAGAACATCCACTGAGACAGAGCCAATCGTGCTTCTGAGCTGTTTGGCTTGTCCAGATTCATATCTTACATTTCCTTATCTATTGTCCAGTGGCAATATTCTAATATTAGACAAGTATGGAATAGTGCAACTTTTGCATGAAAGCAGTTCCCCCTGCTACCTTTTGTAGACTATTGTTAATTTCCATATACTTTTCAGTAGGATTGGGAGTTGTTGTTTTTTTCTGGAAAAGATCCCACTGATTTAGCCTTTGTGCAATGGCATACTTCCCACCCTTGTATTACTTGATTTAAACAACAGTGCCCAGGTTCTGATTCTATCCACTGTGAGGATATGTAGGAGAGTGTTTTCAGCAATACCACCAGAGGTAAGGATTGAGAATTCTGCTGGAACTCCATTCTCCCTGTTCTGTAGAAGTTGAAAAACCTGTGAATTGCCAGGCTGGATGAGAACAAGGTCCGACTTAGTCCAGAGTCCTGTTTTCTACAGTGACCAGTGACCTACAGGGTCTAGGTGTGTACAGGGTGTAGGTCACCTAAGTGGGACATGAAGGGAATAGCCCTTTCCGTGCCGGAATACTTGCGGGGGTTTAGAGTCGTTCTGCTTCTGATCATGGAGGCAGCATGTCACCTCCAGCATCTTGGTCTTGATTAATCCTCTGTTGTCCTACTTTTTCAGCTGCTTTTTAAATGTCCAGTTTCTCTCTTCTTTCCCACTTATCCCCTTTGTCCTCGTTTCTGTTGCTGCAGACTGAGCTCAAAGTGCAGAAGTAGTTTCCACTCAATAAACTAAGCGGGGAGGGAGAGAGGAGAAAACAGGTGGAGTCTTCCCCTTCCCTGTTGACTCAGACAAAAGCAAACTGCTGCAGCCTCTCCTAGTTTGTGTGTCCTTCCTCACTGATAACTTCTGCCACCTTGAACACACTCTGGCCATTTCCACTCTTATAGCGCGATTATGCCACTTTCAACATCCTATGGAATCTTGGGGTTTGCAGTTTCGGGAGGGGCCTTTGAGGGTACTCTTGGCCTTTGAGGCCCCTCCCTAATCTGCAAACCCCAGGGTTCCACAGGATGTTGAAAGTGGAATAATCACGTTATAAGAGTGTAGTGCGGAAATGGTCTCTGATATTGCTTGGCCACACCTGTCCTAGTTGTAGTCAGTGAAAAGTTGGAGGGTCTGATATCACACTGAGCCAGCATGGTGTACTCTTTTGAGTGTTGGACCACAACCCTGGAGACCAAGGTTTGATTCCCCACTTGGCCATGGAAACCCACTGGGTGGCCTTGGGTACATCACGCACTCTCAGCCCTGGAAAACCTTGTGATAGCTTCGCCTCTAGGTTAGCCATAAGTTGGAAACAAAGGCACACAATAACATAATATCACCATCGCCAACTGGTAACTATCGGTAGTGTTATTATCCATAAATGATTATCATTTAAAGCTGTCAGAAGTAGTGGCTGCTACTATGATACTGAAGATATATGGTGATTAGGGAATTTTTAGGGAGCCATAAATAGTGTTCCTTTTGAGCCTCTAGTCTTACTGTAGAATGGTGAGATAGGTAAGAGCATCAATATGACTAGTCCAGTCCTAAGCATGTTCTCTAACACCATGGAGCTGGAACACCCCTGTTTTTCTGGAGAGATGCATACATTGGATTAATGACAAAAGGCAGTTAATCTCATGGCAGAAGATGAAGAAGCACAGATACTGTACAAGTAACTGTAGGCACTTTGCGGGTGGTAATGCCTACATGCGTTGACTTCTTTGCTGCCGTCGACAAGCGTAGCTGTTTAGAAGGTGTGAGGGGAGCTGGCTGTGGCTGGTTATGACAAATATGCCATGCGTTTTGAGGGTGGCACTTCCAAGATTTGTCCTGAATTGGATGCCATGGGAGATAGCAAGGAAAAGGCGGTGCCTAAGGTGCCATCTGGCCCAGTTGTAATGGACTAGCTTAAACGGTGGCTCAGGGATATGGTCACTTGAATCACATGTTCTTTAGATCCTTCTCCATCACGGCTAATGCAAATTAAGCCACCAGAAGTTAACTAACTAGGTTCTGGGGTGATAAAAGCTTCCTTGTGGGTTACAAAACCAGTGCTGATGGCCTTAAAAGAGGCAGTGGTACACCTTCACCTCAGAAAGGCTTTTTTGACCCTGTGGTTTTAGACAATCATGACCTGGCATCTAACATCACCTTGGTGGCAAGGGAGCAAAGTGGGTAGGATTGATCAGCTTTAGAGACAGTGGATTTTTTTTATTTTTTTGGTGGGGAAATTGGAGCCCACAGGTTGTAGGTGGTCCACCAAAGGTCCCAATTGGCTCCTGCCCCCACTGCAATACTTCTCATAACAAAAAACGTACAAGAAATATGGACAATCATATCCTGAAAGCCCCCAGAGGTATGTGTTTGGACATTTAAAGGCTATTCCCACTCCAGGCCTGACTTAGTAAATAACCTTTTAAAAAACGTGGATTTTTTTTTTTAAAGAAATACTATTTTGGGCATGGATACAGGGTGAGGAAGTCTTTAAATGGACAGCTATATCCTCTGGAGGGTTTTGGATACAGTTGTCTACTTCTATGCATTTTTTGTTTGCTTTCACCTGGGAGGGGGCTTTTTTAAAAAAAAGAACGTGGTGTATCCTGCTGACTTTTGGAGAAGGTTAAAATAGTCCTGAGACCTGCTTAAATTATCCATCCTTGTTCTAGACACATTCCAGTCTGGCTTCAAGCTAGTGTTCAGCACTTTAAAATGCTTTGGTTGCCCTGCTGGATGACCTGTACTGGAAAGAGACCTACACAGGAACAAATGCAACTCTATCCATTCTTGGCAGCCTTTGATACCATCAGCTGTAGTAATCTCCTGGAGCAGCTCTGTGAGTGGGAGTGCGGGTAACGTGGTCATTACTGTTTTCTTTATTTATATACAGCCTTTTCTTTAGACCTGGATTCAAGTTAGCTTACAAAGTTAAACAAGAGTTTAAAGTTTAATAAGACTTCAGATCGTAAAACATAGGCCATTTCCGCACTAGACTGTTATAGCGCTATTATTCCACTTTCAACATCCAATGGAATCCTGGGGTTTGCAGTTTAGGGAGAGGCCTCAAAGGCCAAGAGTATCCTCAAAGGCCCCTCCCGAAACTGCAAACCTCAGGATTCCAAAGGATGTTGAAAATGGAGTAATAGTGCTATAACAGCTCCCATACAAACCTGCCTGTTCTTTGAGATCTGCTAGGAAGGTCCTTCTCTCCATTTCACCACCTTCACAGGTACATCTGGTGGGAACATGGGAGATGATCTTGTCAGGGGCTGCTCCCAGGCTCTGGAACTCCCTTCTGAGAGAAGTTAGACTGGTATTCTCCTTACCATCTTCCCACAGACATTTATAAAAAAAAAAATTCACCAGGCCTTTCAAGACTGACTTACTTAAGAGGACTGTGCCTTGCAGAACTGTGCTATACTGTCTGTGTTTTGTCTATTTGTTATTTTTGGTAGCTGTGTGGCTCTTTTTTTTTTAAATTGGTTTTGATTTTATGGATGGTTTAATGATATTTTTAACTTTTCTATTTGGGGTGCGTGTGGATTTAAAGCTCTGTTTCTTTTAGCTGTTGAAAGCTGCCTTGAGTCCCAGACTGGTGGGGGGAAGGCAAGATATAAATAAATACGATAACGATGACGACAGTTCAGAGGTGCATGAAGCACCTCCAGCAACTCAGATTTGCTAGTTATTTAAGAAAGACCTCTTCCTCAGTAGCAGCTGGTGGCTTCCATGTCAGAAGGGCAGCGAGGGTGCTCCGGTTTTTTTCCTGAATTGCAAAGCACCTATCTAAGGCACCGAATCCCCAAATAGATCCAGCACGTAGGACAGCTCCCTTAAGTTTTGGATTAAAACCTAGGCCATTTCTGCACTCAGCTCTCTGGCTGAGAATTCTAAAGGCCCCTCCTTAAACTGCAAACCCCAGGATTCCATAGCAGGTTGAAAGTGGAATAATAGCGCTATAACAGTCTAGTGCAGAAATGTCTCTAGAGCAGATTCATCAACCCCACAGCTTCCACTGCTCTTTACTCAGGTCTTCATGCCTGGTATGTGTTATATTGCTGCTGAACAGATTTGATGTTTTGTGTTTTAGTAGTGTTATCATTTGTGTTCGTATTAATGTTCGCATTTTTTATTTTTTACTTTTATATGCAAGGTGCTTTGTGCTTTTTGGGAAAAAAAACCACAGGAGCAGTTTATACATTTAATAGTAAATACATAAGTGAATAACATTGAATGTTACCCTCTGCTGACAAACTGGAATGAAACAAAGATTGCCACTGTTAGGTTTTTAGTTTTCTTTTGTTTGTTATCCTTTGTTAGTTTTGTAAAACGAATATGGTTTTAGAGAAGGTGTAAGACTCATATAGGCCTCAGGTGACATAAGATCTACCAAGGCTGTTTTTCTATGATCTGTTCCATACACCCTGAAACTCCATGCAAAAAAGGAGGGGAAAAATGGCAAAAGAAGATGATTTGTCACTCCTGGAAGCACCCAGCAGTGGTGGCACTTTTTAACCAAATTCAGTTCCCCCAATACCCACTCTTTGTGTATGTTTAGTATTTTTACTTTTATACAGAAAGCACTTTGTGCTTTTTTAAAAAAAACACACACATGTACATTGCCATACCAGAAATGTACTTCCAGCCAGTTCTTGCTTGGAAACCAAGCCTTATGAGGAATAGCTGAGGGAGCTGGGTATGTTTAGCTTGGAGAACAGAAGACTGAGAAGAGACGTGATTGCTATCTTTAAATATCTGCGGGAATGTCATGTAGAAGATGAAACAAGCTTGTTTCAGCTGCTCTGGAGACTTGAACATGAACTGGTGGATTCAAACCATAAGACAAGAGATGCCGCCTAAACATTATGAAGAACTTCCTTACTGTGAGAGATGTGTGACAATAGAATAGACTGCCTCAGAGATCGTGGACCTTTCTTCATTGGAAGTCTTCAGATGGGCATCTTTTGGGAGTGCTTTATTGTATATTCTTGCATGGCAATGGGTTGGACTAGATGGCCCTTATGGCCCTTTCCAACTCTAAGATTCTATGATTGGTCCAACTTTAAGGAGTTTGATGTAGCCTGTGGTGGGTCCTGGGATGGGAAAGCAGCCCTTTTACTCCTGGAGCTTACTTCCTTCATTATAGAGTATAATTTGCTGCCAGAAATCCAGTTCTGTAGCTACAGGATGGCCTCCTTCACATAATGCCACACCAGTAAGAGAGGCTACAAGATGCTTTGAAGTTTGTGGCCCTGATGCTGGTTACCAGAAATCTAGACCCAGCCAGCCAAAGGTCTGAGGGATACTCTCCTTCCTTAAGAGGGAGGAAATTGCCCCTTGTACAGCTTGTCTTCCAGCTAAGAAGCCACACAAACACTGTTCAGGTGGAGGTAGAATCCCACTGCTACCTCTGATAATGGATCTGGGATAATCTGGGACTCCTCCTCTCCCCCATATACACGTTCATATTCCCAGTGGTGTGTATATGTGTGGAATCCCCCTGTTATGATGATCAGTATGATAATCCAGTAGAGAATACAAGCAAGGAAATGGGGAATAGCTCTATGATATCCAGTCGCAGGAGATCTGTGCCTCTCTTTGCATGGACAAGACATAAAATGTTCATTGGGGGATTGTTCAGATGACATAAGCAGTGGTTGGGGCTTTGGCTGGAGCCCATGGTGTCAAGGCTTGGTCTTGTGGAGCAATTTGGGCCTTGGGACCCATTGAGTTGCCCCTCCCTGCTTTGGAAATGATGTTCGTACAGAAGCAGGTCTCTTGGCATCTGACTCCTTTTTCTTCTTTTTGAGTATACGACCGTGGGCCACCTAATCCTTCTGGCCATTTGGAAGAAGTGATTAAGAATATAAGCATGTACATAAGTCATGAGCCGGTGTGGTGGTCTGAGCATTGGTCTACAACCCTGGAGACCATGGTTTGATTCCCAGTTCAGCCATGGAAACCCATTGGGTGACCTTGAGTATGTCACACACTCCCAGCCCCAGGAAATCCTGTGATAGGTTTGGCTTAGAGTCATCACAGGTCAGAAAAAACATGAAGGCCCAAAATAACAACATATGTCAAGGTGACTTTTCAAAACAGCATTATCTGGATACAACTGAATTTATTGAAATGCTGGATTTTGATACCTTTTTATATATATATTGAAAAAGGGTAATATTGTATTTATAATTTTTTTGCAACTGTATTCAGATGTAGTGATTAATTTCCATGTTAAAGGCGGTGGGGCGGGTAGAATGTTTCAGTATTCCTGGGAAACTGTATCACCTTGGGCTCATTCCCATTATACAATTATAGCACTATTATTCCAATTTAGTTGCCATGGTTCCATCCTGTGGCTTGGCAGTTTAGGGAGCAGTGTTCAGAATTCTCAGCCAGAAAGCTCTGATTCCTTACCAAACTTCCAGTCCCAGGATTCCACAGAATTTTGTCATGGTTAAGTGAGGGGGAATATAGTGCTTTAATTGTGTGGTGTGAATGGGCCCCTTGACTCCATTCTATAATTTTAATTTGTATGAGGTTTCTCTTTTTAGTCTATGTTGAGAGGAAATGCTCTCTATATGCACAGAAATGTTCTGTTGCTTATCATTGCAGTATATTGCTGGAGTTTTCCTGGCATTAAAAAAAACAAAACTATAAAGGTAGCACAGAAGAGAATACAATAGTTTTCATGCCTAGGTTGCAGAAACTTCATAGCTGCACGGGAATGTTTGTTTATACGCCATTCAGATGATTGATTCACCCAACATGGTGTATACCTGCCAATAATGCACAGATGAAAACCTGGACACATGTGGCCAAGCAACGTCACGCTGTGGCCAGGAAGGCAAAAATTATTAATGAGAAAGAATACAATCTGGGAGAGGCTACAGCAGCTTGCTTTTGCCTGAGCTTACTGGGAAGGGCAAGAACCTGCTCCCTCTTCTCCTCTGACTCAGTTTGCAGCAATCAAAGTGAGCTGAAGGAAAAAAGTGGGCAAGAGAAAAAGAATCTGGAACACTTTAAGAGCAGCTGCAAAAGCTGCAAAAGTGGGACAACAGAGGATTAGTCTGGACTGGACCGGCCAAATCAAGACAGTTGGCAAATACAACAGTGTTGCCTAAATCAGGGAGGGGTGAAATGACATAACTGTTTCTCCAACTGTTCTTGGATTGTACGTCCAAACAGCTGTAACCATCATAGCCAAATTGAGAGATGCTGGGAGTTCCAGTCCAGCAACACCTGGAGAGCCACACATCCCCCATTCCTGGTTTAGACACTGACAGCTCTCCGGGATATTAGACAGTGTGCTTTCCCATTGTTATCTGGAGATACCAGGAACTGGATCTTATATTGCCTCTATGGAACGCATATACCACTCCACTGAGATGGCCGACAGTCCTTCTTTGTCTCTTGAGAGGCCTGGTGTAGGGAGGTATGCTTGCTGACCTCTCAAAGAATCTGCTCCAGAATTATAACTCTGTGCCTTCTCTTTTTTGGGGGAGAGAAAAAAAGATTGTTGGATATACCTTGCCTTTCTCGTTTACAACTTGCAGCCTCAACACTAGGAAATTTTGGAATCTAGTAAATATTTCTCTGTTACGACCTTATGCTACATTACATGGCAGATAGCCCCCTGTTCTTGGCACTCCTGAAGCATCAATAGCAAAACCATGTTGAGAACAAGTGCCACATGGAATGTTACTGCAAGAAACTCCTGTTACTTTGTGGGCTGGAATATTAACTGCCTCCTGTTCTTGGACTTCCCTGTAATATATTCTATAATACATGCAATACATGGAAACTCCTTTTTCATGATCAAAATGACTTAAAGTAATGTGAGAGAAATGTGAGGCAGGGAAGGCTGTTAATATTTACATACATTTGCATACTATAAGATTTTGTGATATTTTGTCTTATTTGTACTTACAGTAACCTGTGCTTATTGTACTTCTTTGTGAAGCCTCATTCAGTCAAAGTCTGAACTAGGAATCTAGAAGGCCCCAGGCTGGCTAGAATTACTAGAATTACAGTAGTTTGTGTCCATTCTTTGTGCTACAGCCGCAGAAGGAAACTGGGCTGTGCTACAGCAATTCCAACAGCTTTCTGTTGCTACTGATGCTCTGAACTAGAGATAGCATGGATTCAGAATAAGACTGTCGTCTTTTAAGTGTTGTACTCCACATCATTTTGAAATGTATTTGCCTCTCTTATTGCTCCATAGATCTTTAATACATTTCATCTCTAGGCTACTGATGGCCCAAATCCCTGGGACTTTCCACAACGAACTGCTATGAGCCATTAGAACCACTGACCCAACCTAGGTTTCCACTCTTTTTATTTAAGGGAGTGGACCTATCTCATCTCGCCCCATCTCTCTGTCAACCGCTTCCCCAGTGTAGATAGAACTTAAATCCACCCTCTCTACCATCTCCTTTTCCCCATCTCCAAGCAAGGACCACTGTCAGTCTAGCATGGAGATGGCTGACACAGCTTTACAGGGCAAAGTAATATCATCACGGCTGTTTCAAAGTGTGCAATTTAGGCTTATCATCACTGTCAACATGCACGTGATGTTTTGTATCTCCTATGAGCATTTTCAATTATGCGCTATCAACCTCCTTTGGCATTATACGTGGAACACAGCATAAACTCTTCCTTTCAAGTTATTGTCCCTCTCCTCCTCCTCCGTCTCCCTCCTCCAGTATCCCTCTTCGTCAGAGGGGTGGCTTTTCTGGGGTGTGGCTGGGGAGATGGGGAAAGGATGCTCCCGAGGCCCTGCCTGCATCAGCTACCTCCAGTTAGATAGTGATTTAAGTGACCCTGAGCAGAAACCCCAGAAAAAATGCAGAGAAGGCCATTGCTGTGGTTGCCGTTAGAAGAGTGGGAATCAATTGCCATTTCCGCACTACACTGCGATAGTGCTATCATTCCACTTTCTTTTTTTTATATATTTTTATTAAAAAAAGAACAAATATTTACATACATATTTCTAGTTGTCATATTCATTTTTCTGATTGTATAAAAACGTATATATTATCTATATACTTAACATTCTATTTACTTATTTTCATTTCAGCAATATATTGCAAATATTATATAATCTATAATAAAAAGATATATATATATAGTGTCTGTCTTGCTTGTTATACAGTCTCTATTTTGTCTATATTATGTGTTTTACCCAGAAGGATCTTCTATTCACTTTTTTCCCCCATCTTCTAACATTCAGTTGCTCTCCCTCAGTTAATAGAGTGCCTCATAGGTTTCTATTTTAGATCTTTCTCTACATCTCGTTGTCTTTCATTTCCTTCTTTCTTTTACTTGGTTAATCCCTTCTCACTTTTATCTATTACCTCTATAAATTTATGAAACTGTTGACTGGCCACCAACATTACATATTCCAAACCTATTTGTCTTCTTCAGCTATCAAGCATTTTATCATTCCACTTTCAACATCCTATGGAATCCTGAGGTTTGCAGTTTATGGAGGGCCATTTAGAATTATAAGTAAACGACAAACTCCAGAATTCTACAGGATGTTGAAAGTGGATTAATAGCACTATAATAGTGTGGCGAGGAAGTGGCCAATCTGATGGAAGCCAGGGAAGTTTGAAAAAGACAGAGGGAAGAGTCAGGGCAGGAGAACCTACCTATCCTTCTGCCATCAGCAAAGCAGCACCATAAAGGACTCCCCCATGATGGAAGCGAATCCAGGATCTTTGGCAAAAGGCTAAGAAAAGGAAACACGTTGTAGCTTAAATTCCCGAACAAGATACAGTCTCTGAATTTTGAATAAGAAAGCTCAAATACCTGTGTGTGAATCACACTTTGAATTGCCACTGTTTTATACCCTCCAAGATTTCACAGATGGAAACGAGGAAACATGTGGCCAAGAAACATCAGAGTTTGGTCAAGATGGCAAGATATTTTAAGGAGGAGGAACACGCACAAGCTAGGAGAGGCCACAGTGGTTTTCTTTCCCCTGAGCCTACTGGGAATGGCAAGATTCTGTCTTCTGCTGTTCCTACTACTGAGTTAGTTATGTGCAAAGTACTTTTTCACTTTGAATTCAGTTGGCAGCAACTGAAGTAAGCTGAGGATGAAAGGAGGAGTGGGAGTGGGAGAGAGAAACTGGGACATTATGAAAGCAGCTCAGAAGGTGGGACAGCAGAGGATTAACTGAGGATGTTCCTGCCGAATTGGGATAGTTGGTGGGTATGCAGTTTTCTGGTCTGGATTTCCCCAATGGCTACTAGTCACTGTGGCCATATATTATCCCACATATTAGAGGTAGTATGCTTCAACACATCAGCTTTGGAGACGCATGAAAAGGAGGGTGCTGTTGCATTTGTGTCTTGCTACAGGCTTTCCCTGGGCATCTTTTTATCCACTCCTTGAGAGACCTTTAATTTTATCCATCACAGCCCTTCTTCGCAGCAACGATATGAGCTTTCTACTGCCTTCTTTTTGGCGAAGTACGTCCTGTGGGCTCTTTCTTTGCCCATCCTTTAAAAAAAAAAACACATTCCATCTGCAAGAAAAATATTTGCCCAGGAAGGTCATTGGAATAAATTGTGTTGCTTTAAAATAATAAAAAAAGCACCCACAAAGTTGCATTCCGAGAGCTATGAGTTTTTTCAAGCTTTTCGGAAAAGAAGCGTGATGCTTAGAGTATGGAATTTGTCACATTTTAAAGCAGACGGAAGGAGAAGCCCCATTCCGTGTCCCACAGGTCCTGGCTGAGCAGAGTGTCCTGGTCTGTTTTTTCTTTCAGGGGAAAAAAATTACAGCTACTGTTGTTCTCTTTCCCTCACCCCCTTCTCCAGCTCTCATTCCCTTTAAACAAAACAAAAGTTGAATATTTTGGACTGTTCATTTCCTGCCCTGTCTTTGTTGTAAGCTGGACTACACACAGCTAGATTTCAGTAAGAAGAATTCAGTTTTTCTCTTTGTACTCAAATGCCTTGCACTTCTGTTTAGTGATTCACATGTTCCGTTGATCTGAAATTCAATGTGAATGGATGCTGATGTGGTAGTTCATTGGGCAGTGTGTGTGTGTGCGTGTGCGCGCGCACATGTATGTGTGTGTACAGGAAAAAAAAGACCCTAAAAGTGCTGAACCACGGTGAAATCTAGGAGTTTTCTATCCCTGTGTTTTGGCATTGCTTTGGAACAGCGAGTTTGTAAAGTGTGCCTCCTCTTACACAGTATGCACACACAGCTAAATTTCCCAATAATGGGGAGAGCATTTGAACAGCTATTCGTCTTCAAGACCCCTTCAGATAGTCTTTTGCCAGCATCTTGACCTCCTATCCTAAGGAATGCACAGTAAGAGGTTGTGCTGGGCTTGAGACACCCCCACAGGCATAATCTTGATTTTTGTGTGTGTGTGCAATCCACATCTGGTTTCTTAAATCCAGTATTTAAAAGACCAGGAAAACCAAAACAGAACTGTGGTACATTTATCTTCTTGATGTGATAAGGTAGTCGCAAGGTGATTGGTTAAGAGCGTATCCGAAGGAAGGAGATTCCTTCCTTTGACAAATTCCAGACATAAATCCTTGTTCTTTCCAGGATCAGGAGTGGTGCCTTAATCTAGACAGAGGGAATTTTTTCACCTATGTTGGTCTCTGAATGATCTGCATAGCTGCTCTACCGCTCCCAAGATATAAATACAGGTGATAAAAGGGTCTGTCCTGCTTCAGCACATTTTAGTACATTCAGTTATAATTGTCCGTAGAGAACAACGTATCAGCAAGAACGCAAGGAGGTTTCTATTTGAATTAAGCTCTGCTTGTTAACATCCCAAACTTTTACTGCTCCTGGAATGAGCAAGAAAGGCTTTCGATATTGTACCAATAGAAGCACAAGACAATTCTTGTTGGTTTGTAGACTGTATGTGGCAGGGATAGAAAACTTGTGGCCCTTCAGATGTTGGATTACAGATTCCATGAACCTTTGCCCTAATTCTGCTTGCTAAGGCTGATGGCAATTTCACTCTGACTACATCTAAAGGACCACAGGTTGCCCACCCCTGGGCACTTCTTGTGGCCGCACACAGCTCTCACCTTCAGCAGAAGGAAATGGTTGGGTTTCAGGATGGCTGTCTGGAAGGCTGCCACCATTCTCCAACATCTGCTGTTTGAAGCAATTACCTCATTCTGCCTAATAGTAGGATCAACCTTTTTGGACTACAGTTCTCCAAAATCCTCCAGCTGACTTCCAGAATTCTCCAGTCAGCATGAAAACTGTAGTCCAAAATTTTGAAAGTTTATTTTTTTCCCCTGTGTGACTGGTTCTTGGACATTGCTTAGATCAATACTGTCAAGGTTTTAACTTTCCACAAGCTGAAACCTTAACTGGGCTCGTGATTCTGTGGGTTACTATTAATTGCCAAATGGTCCAGGGGGGAAATAACAACACCAACTGACCAGCCTTCTCTAGTGCCTTTAATGATTATCTTATTTGCAAAAAATCAGCAAGGGAAACCAAACAAGCACCACCTGCTTCTTGCTACAGATCAAATGGGTGATAAGGAAGCAACTCTAAGGCTGATGTGAAAAATAAAACTGCAGTCCTACTTAAGATGGAAGCAAGAGCATGAAGTGTGTATTGTTGCTGCAGCTTTAGACAGTGATGTTCCCCCTCCCTCCATTCTTTTTTTCTTTGGGTGTCTAAATAGACTCTTACATGAGCCAAGATGCTGGAGGATGATAGTGTTTGGTTCTAGGTTTTCTTCTTATCTGCACACGTGCTGTGCAAAAATTTCTTGTTGGCTCAGCCACCAATCCCCCCTCACATAACTCGGGCCATTTCCGCACTCAAAGGCCCCTTCCTAAACTTCAAACCCCAGGATTCCATAGGAGGTTGAAAGTGGAATAATAATGCTATAGTGCGGAAATGGCCTCTATGGATGTTCAATTGACAAATGCAAGGGCCAACTAGTAGTTCTTAGGGGATGTATCTGACATTTGGTTTCCAGTTGTTGATTTGTATTCTAAACTCAGTCTCCTGAGTTTAGCGTACAAATGTTAAACTAGTAATGTTTTATGCTGATGACAACATCAGATATGGTCCAAACCCTAACCTATCAGGGAGGAGGTACATCTTATTCTAAAATTTATACAAGGTAAGTCACATTTTATGGTGTGTGCCACCAGATGGCACCATTATCTTCCAAATTCTTCTGCTCTTTCTTGTATGAGCACATTTCTGTTCTTGCACACCTTAGCTAAGGCCAGTCTTGCTCAACCAGGTGCTGTCTAGATCCATTGGACCAACTCCCATTGTTCTTGCCCATCATGGGCATGCAGACTAGAGATGATGGGAGATGTAGTCTAAAACATATTGAGGGGATCTGGTCAAGGAAGGCTGGTTTAGACAATGGACATAGAAAACTTACTTCTGATGTTTTTGTACAGCAACCAGAGAAATGTCGCTACTGATTGGTCTAAAAGAGTACTAAATGGTAGGACTATTGGTCCTTCTAGACCAGTATTAGGTACTCTGGACAGGAAGTGAACTCAGAAAGATGCTGTCCTGAGACCCTGGCAATTAAGAGATGGGTAGTCTTTTGGTGTTGAAGACTAGATTGGACTTTGACCCACTGAGGACAGTACTGCCATCACAAAGGCTTCCCGTTCCACCAGAATTCAGCAACAACTACAACATACATACCAGTAATCCCAGTTTGGCAGGGAATGTCCTGATTAAACCTGTGTTGTGCCATTTTTCAACTGCTTTCAAAATGTCCCAGTTTCTCTCTCCTTCTCCCTTTTACCCCTTTTGTCAGTTTATTTAAATTGCTGAGAACTGAGTTCAAAATGCAAAAATAATTCAGCAGGGGGAGATGAGAGAAGGGGATGCCGGCTTGCCCTCCCAGGGAGGCCCAGGCAAAAGCAAACTGCTACATTCTGTCCTGTCTTGAGTGTTCTTCCTCTTTAGTAACTTTTGCCATCTTGACCACATTCTGATGTTGCTTGGCCACGTGTGTCCCAATTTCCATCTCTGAAGTGTTGGAGCCACTTTCTCTGTTGCAGGTGGAGGCAGGGGCAAGAGCACGGTCCTGCCCTATAGATCCATGCAGACTGAAAGGAGAAAACACCTCCTTCCTCTCTGAGTATAAAGGCTGATAGGTTTTGTTTTTGTTTTGGGCTTGGTGGTGTTACCGTATTTTGGCAGTCTAGTTCTAGTGCCAACAGCGCTGTTGCTGGCATTGACCACAGTAGCAAACGGGAGGAACAAAGCTGCAGAAGCTCCCCAGTGGCGATAGTGATGGGGGCATGCACACTCCTTGTGCTACCCACACTGCTTTTAATGGGTGATGCCAAAGATCAAACCTGGGACCTGCAAAAGTTAGAGAATGTGTTTTCCTACTAAACAATGTAGTCTCTCCCAGCTGGAGGCAGTGAGGGGAAAGAACCATGTAAGCTTTGCTCAAGCAAGTCTAAGACATAAAACACAGGATCTGTTTTTGTTCTAGGAAGTCTTGGGCTGTATTGTTACAGCCCTTTTGTTCTCCTCTCCTCCCCCATATGCTTTAGAACCTATTGCATGATGTCTTACAAATCCTTGGGTATTAGGTAGGAAGTGAAAGTATTTGTTGAAGAGAAGCCTTGATCTTTTCTTCCATAAACTTCTCTTTGTAATACTGAGGTTCATAGGAAGCTGCTTTTTTCATGTCAGGGTATAGTTCTTTCTACCTCAATATTGTCTACACTTGGATAGGAAGCACGCGGGCCCCTGTGTCTGTATTGGCAGACCTGTGAAGCATACTTTCCAGTTGTCCAGATTTAGCAGTAACAGTCCCACATAATGCTCTGCCATCCCACTTTTTCCACAGCCTGTAAAATGTCTCAATTTCTCTTCCTTCTTCCCATGTATTCCCTTTGTCCTCAGCTTATTTTAATTGCTGCAATCTATGTTCAAAGTGCAAACGTAGTTTTGTACTCAACTCATTGGGAAGGAGAGGAAAGAGCAGTCTTGTTCTTCCCAGTAGGCAAAAGCAAACTACTGCAGCCTCTCCTAGTTTGTGTGTGTTCTTACTCCTTAATAACTTTTGCCGTCTTGACTACATCTGGTGTTGCTTAGCCACACGCTTCCCCAGTTTCGTTGGTTAAATGTTGGGGAATATTCAATAATGGTCTTCCAATGCTCCCGTGTCTCAGCAAGGAAAAAAGTGTTTTACCTTCAGGGGAGCTGTTTTTACTGAAAACAAGAAGCTTCCTAGAAGTGCTAATCTGTTTGTAAATAGGACACATAGGGAATCCAAACCTTGTTTTAAATTTAAAAAAACAGTTATCCTATTCAAGGCAAAATTCTGCTTTTTAGCTTTTTTTTTAAAGTCAGACAAGTGCAGCCCAGGGTGGATGGGGTGGCAATGTTTACATTTTTGAATATGTATTTGGAATGTCCCATTGGACATTTATAGAAATTACATTAAAAATTTGGGAAGTAGGTTCTGGATAGGATAGAGATCGGAAAATTAGCATTTTCTTTGAAGAATAAATCGATCCAGAACTTTTGGAAAAAGAGTATTGGATTGGGTAAGGATATAAATGTATAAGAAATCAAAGAAGAAATAATGCAACTGTTCTTTTCTCCAATGTAAGATGGAAATTATATTTGTAATGGAATGGAAATAAGCAATTTCAACTGGAAGATTTAAGCATGGAAGTGTGTGTGTGGGGGGGTTATTTTCGAGACAAACTTTCAATAAAAATGATACAAAAAATAATAATTGGGAAATACAGTCAGCCCTCCACACGTGTAGGTTTAATTGTCACAGATTTATTTGCGAGTTTCTTCAAGTCTCTTCCTCTCCATCTCAAGTACTTCTTGTCCGGAGGAACCTTCCCTCTCTGGCAGCTCTGATCAGGCCTGACAGCCTTTTAAAAATCCCACCTCTGTAATACCAACGACAGAACAATGGTGGGCAACTTTCACTGAAAATAGAAATGCAGATATTGTTTCAGAGAGATTAAAAGGGAAATCAGATGATGATATCCATAAAGAATGGCAGATGATTTCGGAAGCGAGATGGGGCTTGACAGGGAATAATACATAATTCATGGTATTAAAGGTTCTTACAAGATAAAATTCAGAGAATATCATGGAACAAGTAAAGTTGAGTAGAAAAACAGGAACTAACGAATTAAGTAGATAATACTAACAATTTATTGTGATGCATTGATAACCGCTCAATGGAATGATAAAAATTGTAATCCAGAGAGGAAGGAAGACAGTTGTAATATGACAATTAAGAATACAATGATAATTGTTTGTTTTATATGTTGGAACTGCAATAAAACCATTTTTTAAAAAAATCCCACCTCTGCTCCTCTTCCTCCACCAGCCAGTGGCCTGGCCTGCTAAGGACGGGTCACGGCCTGATTTCTCAGCCCCACAAGCACCCTACTGATGCCCCCTCCACTCCCAAGGAAAGAGGTAGGCCATTTCTGCACTACACTGTTATAGTGCTATTATTCCACTTTCAACATCCTGTGGAATCCTGGGATTTGCAGTTTCAGGAGGGGCATTTAGAATCATCTGCAAGAGAGCTCTTGGGCCTCAGTAAACTACAAACCCCAGAATTCCACAGGATGTTGAAAGTGGAATAATAGCACTATGGCCATTTCCTCAGGACACTCTTATAGCGCGATGATTGCATTTTCAACCTCCTATGGAATCCTGGGGCTTGCAGTTTCGGGAGGGGCCACCTGGCCCCTCCCGAAACTGCAAACCCCAGGATTCCATAGGAGGTTGAAAGTGCAATCATCGTGCTATGAGAGTGTCATGCGGAAATGTTCTATAACAATATAGTGTGGAAATGGCCGTAGTTTCCCTCTCCTTTCCCTGACCTGATTTAGACCGCAGGTGCCCATTCCCCCATTATGCCTTGGCCCCATTCCTACAAACACACACTCATATTTTGGCATTTGCATTTTTTCCGCTTCTGCAGGGATCCTGCATCACAAACCCTAGGGAAGGTGGAGGGCCAACTGTAAGATACAGAATTATTTCCCAAATTTTTAATATAATTCCTATAAATGTTAAATGAGAACGTAAGAGCCAACATGGTGTCGTAGTTTGAGTGTTGAACTATGACCCTAGAGAGCAGGGTTCAGTTCCTTCAGGATGACCTTGGGAATATCACACTCTCTCAGCCCTAGAAAACCCTGTAATAGATTCACCTTAAGGTGACCATAAAATATTAACTTGAAGGCACACAACACCAACAATAGGAATATAGATCATATGCTAGAAATGGACAAACTACCCATGCTTATAAACAACAGGAATGATAAAACATTTAACAACTTTGGAGATGATTGGACATATCTAATAAATTATACGGAAACAAGGTGGGGAATATATCAGTAATAAGCATAGAAGAAAGATAAGAGGAATAAATGGATGGATGAAAGATGATAAGTAATGAGGGAGTAACAACAGCAAAATTAACGTTAATATCAGAAGAAGATAAGCAGGACGCATTTATTGCTTCACATTCTTTTTTATTTTTTATATGAAGGTAAAAAGCTGATATGGAAACAAGGTATTATAACAGATTCCTTTTTAAATTAAAAAGGTAATAATTTTGTTGATGGATCAAAATGGGTATTTTGTTTATCGATGTTCTATATTGTAATGTGTTATTTTATGTTATATATTTTGTAATAAGTATGTTTTTTGTTATGTTTGAAATTTGTCAGTTATGTATTTTGATGCTTGGAAACTTAATAAAAAAAGGGTAATAATTTTTGTGTAACATGGTTTTGTTAAATAATAAACAATTAAAAATATTGCAAAAATGGTGTATTGTGTGTATGTGATATGTGTATGTATAACTATATAGATGAAATAGGTAAAATCTGTTGTTTTGCATTTTAAGGGCAACTTAATAATAACTTCCCAAATTTTGCACTTTTAGAATGATATGTCAACAATGCAACAATGCAACTATCCTTTGAAATTTACACTTCCTCAAATTTTACAGTGGCATTGTCTGATCTAAAGATACATAGAAATATGCGCAGCCTAGGGCAAAGTAAACAGAAAAATTCATATTTAAATTGGAATAACATTAATAAAGCATACTGTTAAGGAAGATCCTTGCATTTGGGTAAATACAAAAATGGACGTGTTGGAAAGATGTGCACAAAACACTTACAGATTTTTATGAACAAAAGCAAAACCATCAATATTTGAGAGAAATTGAAAAGACGGGGAAAAATTCAGAAAGTTTATGGTGAGATGGCTCAGATATGATACACAATACTATGTCTTATGTATACCTGCCACAAAAACATTAAGGTTTAGGCTGTATTTTTGTTGTTGTGTGCTCTCAAGTCATTTCTGACTTATGGAGATCCTAAGGTAAACCGATCACAGGTTTTTCTTGGCAGAATTTGTTCAGAGGAGGTTTGCCTTTGCCTTAGTCTGAGGTTGAGAGAGTGTAACTTGCCCAGGGACCCCAGTAGCTTTCCATGGGCACACCATTCTGTATTTTACACTGCCATATATTTAAAATCACTAGCGGAGATTCATCCCTCCCCTCTTTCTTTTGCATTGGATCAATGAGACCTCAAGAAAGCAACACTTAGGTAAATTCTATTGACTCCAGCTGGCTTTCTAGCTGGGATTAACACTGGAAAACATACATGTTAAAGAAAATTAGTTATTTCCTCTGTTGCACCCGTTCTTTGAGCTTTTGATGAGTATCTATAAAAAGTTTTTCCATTTTGTTATGTGTGGAGCCCTGGATGATTCAGGTGTATTTATGAAAGGAACTAAGAAGCAGATCCCTTTTAAAAAAACACATAGACACACACACACACACCCCGTACTGTAGTGTTCGTTCTATGAGCTCACCCTCCAGTTGTCCTGATTTGGCAGGGAAGGTTTGGCATTGCTCAGCCATATTCTTGTTGTACCCATCTTTCTCCAGCTCTCTCTGTCTCGCCCTTTCTTTGGACCACTAGACCTTTCCCTGAACCGTCCTAATTTGACAGGAGTAGTCCCAATTCATTCTCTCTCTCCCACTTTTTCTGCTGCTTTTACAATGGCGCACTTTCTCTCTCCTCTTCCCACTTTCCTCTTTGTACTCTGCTTCCTTTTATTGCTGCAAACTGAGGCCATTTCTACACTAGCCTGTTATAATGCTTTTATCCCACTTTCAACATCCTAATGGAATCCCGGGGTTTGCAGTTTGCGGGGGGGCTCCCTAAACTGCAAACGCCAGGATTCCATAGGACGTTGAAAGTGGAATAATAGCGCTATAACAGGCTGGTGTGGAAATGGCCTTAGTTCAAAGTGCAAAAGTAGTTTGCACCAAATTATTTCAGCAGGGGGAAAGGAGAAGGGTTGGATTCTTGCCCTTCCCAGTAGGCTCAGGCAAAGACAAACTGCTACAGCCTCTTCTAACTCGTGTGTTTTTCATTAAAAACTTTTGCCATCTTGATCACACTTTGGAGTTGCATGGCTAAATACGATCTAGTTTTCATCTGTCAAATGTTGGAGAGTAGATGGGGATGTTTCGAGGCTGTCTTTTCATATTTATTGATAAATTGGGATTGGCAGCAATTAAGTGCCTGCTAAAAGGTGAAGTGTACATAATATGGTGGTTGTTGTTGTTGTGTGCCTTCAGGTCATTTGTGACTTACGGTGACCCTATCAAAGAGCTTTCTGGGGCTGAGTGTATGTGGCACACTCAAAGTCACGCAGTGGATTTCCATGGCCAAGAAGGGAATTGAACTCTGGTCATAGCCTGGAATTCAAACCACTATGCCACACTGGCTCTCTCAATTTCCACACTAGACTGTTATAGCGCTATCATTCCACTTGCAACATCCTATGGAATCCTGGGGTTTGCAGTTTCGGGAGGGGCCACGCGGCCCCTCCCAAAACTGCAAACCCCAGGGTTCCATAGGATGTTGCAAGTGGAATGATAGCGCTATAACAGTCTAGTGCGGAAATGGCCGCAGAACAGTTATATTATGCAGCGTACTAGCAGCAGTTAAAGCTAGAGGGTAATTTGTTCAAAGCAGTTGTATCAAGTTTTGTAATACTTCTAATTTCATCTTAAACAAACTGGTGATGTGTTTTTTAAAAACATTTCTGGTATAAACACAAAACCTTTCATTATCTCTATTATCTTCCGGCCTAAAGCAGTTCTCTGTGTTGTTTGGTATGACGTAGCCACTGACAAGTTTTAGATAAATTGCATGTATCAGCATTTAGTAAACTGCTGTTGTACATTTTCAACAAATTGCTTTATTTTCTCTACGGGACCTTATAATATACATTTACAGAGTGTTTTGCTCAGTTGTTTTAGTAAGTTGTAATGGCCTGTAGCTAAACAATAAAGGACAGAAGGCTGACTGCCAAACAAGTACCCTGGAAAAAACAGTGAAATGGTTACTTCTCCTCATTCTATAGAAAAATTGGGCAGGGCTCATGATTTACATCTTTTCCGAAAAGAATGCGGTACAAACTTAGTAGGAGGGGCTGTTAGCCAAGGCAGCTCTCCAGTTTAGCTAAGGTGAGGCAGTTGCCTCAGGTAGCAGATTTTTGGTATTATAAAAGGACAGCAAAATATTTAAATTCGCTGTTACTGTATCTGCACTGCCAAGGCTGGAGAGAGGCATTTGTGGGATTTTCCATCTCATGTGCCTGAATAATTTGCTTGGCTTTGAGTGCTGTTCACCAGCCCAAGATGGCACTACCTTTCCCTCTTGGTGGGATTGTGTGCCCCTGTGAGACAAGAGGCTATGCTGTCTGTGCCATCATATTTCTGATTTCAAGATTTTTTTTTTCCATCCCTGAACAAGAATGAAAAACCCAATGATGCTTTTCATTTGTTTTTGTTGGGGAAGGGGTTATACAAAAGTGATTTAAGATGCAAAACAGTGTCTAAAAATGTGCCAAACCCTTCATAATCTCATCCAGCGGGCATAAAGTGTTTTAAAAATTTCCTTCTCATGTGCAAGAATTAAGCAAGGAAAGTTTTACATCCTTGTTTAATATGTATATAAAATGTACGCAGATTGTTCTCTTCCACCATCACCCCCTCTTTTTTTTTTCCTCCTTGTAGTAGAATAGAAAAGCTTTTCCTTGACTGATCTGGTGTTTAAATGAAAAGTTGGGTTCCTAGGAATTAATTTCATTTAAAGCATTCTTTTCATTTTTTCATGAAGTGCAGCAAATCCACAGTGCTTACAACAGGAATGCACCAAGAATGTGGCTGGGTAGACAGTGTATTAACCTCAGTATATGGAATATCAGAAGCAGAGGGGAGAAGGGAAGGGGTGTTGATGGGAAGCGGTTTTGTTCATATGGCAGCTGAGCACAGTTAGCCAATACTGGGTGTGTGCACTTCATCACATTGCCAAACTTGAGCCAGGAAGATTGTAAAGTGGTCCATAGAACACTTACCCATGCCTATTGATCACCGAATTCTTCCTCAGAGATCCTCCTCTGTTTGTGGAAGTGAGGCGGATGTGTGACCACAACAGGGATTCTGCCATTGCGAGGCCTCACATCTTCCAAGACAGACTTCTGTGCAAATCATGCCATCTTCTTAATGCCAGATAAATACTATTCTGTATCCTCCAGCAGTCCTGATTTGTCCAGAAAAGTTCTAATTAATCCTCTGTTGTCTCATTTTTCCAGCTGTTTTTAAAATGTCCCAGTTCTTCCCTCCTCTCCCACTTTCCCTCTTTTCTAGCTTATGTGTTCTTCATTAATAACTTTTGCCGTCTTGACCACTGTCTGATCTTACTTGCTCCCTGTGATAACTGAAGCCCCTGTCAGAGCTGCTGATGACAAGCAGCAGCTGTGGGTCCCAGTGACTCAGGGTGGAGATGAGTCCTGCAGCTCAGGAGCTCCCCCGCGGCCATGGAGCAAGCAGGCACGGATGTCCCTCTGCCTGCTCCTTTGGAGCAACAGGGATCCGATTCTGTGCCTGCTCCTTTGGAGCAACAGGGATCCGATTCTGAAGAGGCTCTGGCACCTGGTTCAATAAGCCCCCAATCAAGGCGGAGACTCAAGAGGGCTGTGCAAAGGGAGGCTTCCTTGGCGAAGTTTAAGAAGCGGTGACCGGACACACCTGTGCCTGGGGCTATATAACTGCCTGCCTGGAAGCATCCCTTTGCTTGTGGCAAACTTCTTTCCAGCCCTCCTCCTGCCTGTACCTTGCTCCCAGCACCTGGTTCCCGATACCTTGCTTTGATCTCTGGACTCTTGACCCTTGGCTTTGGAACTCTGGCTACAGCTTTGCTTGGCGCTCTGGTAAATGAACTTCCTTGAGCAAGTGCTTGCTTGTCTCCTCCCGGCTGGACTTTGCTGGCTCTTCCACTTTCTTCCCCAGGCTGACTTTCTGCTCCTGTTTTTTTAGATGATGGGGGAAATGCTGGATCTGGCTTTTATTGTTCTCTGGTGCTCCTGTGTTTTTTTTAATTTTTAAAATAATTTTAAATGTGCATTTTTCTATGTGAATCATAAGTGTGGCGTGCATGTTCTCATAATAAGTAATTAAAACATCTCCAGATGCACCTGAGAAAAGTTGTTATAGAAACAGAAATAGTTCAAGACAAGAAAAGCAAAAGAGGATGAAATATGTTACTTATGAGGAAAGGTTATAGTGTTGATGGCTTTAAAACTTAGAAGCAAAAGAAATAAGGTAGTGATGGTCACTGTGAAGTTCTGTATGCTATGAAGAAAATAGGTTTTTCTTGCTTCCTCATAATAGTAGAATCTGAAATCATACAGTGAAGCTGAAGGGAGGAAATTTCAGGACAAAGTCATTCTTCATACAGCTCATCATTACGCTGTAGAATTTGCTACCATTTGATATAGTGCTGTTTGCCAATTTGGATGGCTTCAAAAGGAGATTAGACAAACCCATTAATGGTAAAACTACCAATGGCTACCAGTTGTGACAGCAGCATGCCTTGCAACATTTTATAGATGAAAACTGGGTCTCGTGTGACCAAGCAACATCAGAGTGTGCTCAAAACAGCAAAGGTTATTAATCATAGAATCCTAAAAGACCCCAGGGGCCATCCAGTCCAACCCCCTGCTATGCAGCAACACCCATCAAAGCACTCCCGACAGATGGCCATCCAGCCCCTGCTTAAAAACCTCCAAAGAAGGAGACTCCACCACACTCCGAGGCAGCATATTCCACTGTCGGACACCTCTGACCATCAGGAATTTCTTCCTGAGGTTTAGGTGGAATCTCTTTTCCTGCAGTTTGAATCCATTGCTCCTTGTCCTGGCTTCTGGAGCGGTAGAGAACAAGCCTGCTCCCTCCTGAACATGACATCCCTTCAAATATTTAAACATGGCTATCATGTCCCCTCTTAACCTTCTCTCCTGCAGACTAAACATACTCAGCTCCCTAAGGCATTCTCCAAAGGGCTTCATGGCTTCCAGACCCTTCACCATTTTGGTCACTCTCCTCTAGGCACGTTCCAGCTTGTCGACATCCTTCTTGAATTGAGGTGCCCAGAACTGGACACAGTATTCCAAATGAGGCCTAACCAGTGCAGAATAGAGTGGTACCATTACCTCCCTCGATCTAGGCACAGTACTCCTATTGATGCAACCAAGAATCGCATTGGCTTTCTTGGCTGCCGCATCACACTGCTGACTCATGTTCATCTTGTGATCTACTAAGACTCCTAGATCCTTTCACACATATTGTTATCCAACCAGGTATCTCCCATCCTGTATTTTTGCATTTCTTTTTTTCTGCCTAAGTGTAGGACCTTACATTTTTTCTGTTGAAATTCATTTTGTTAGCTTTGGCCGAGCTCTCCAATCTGTCAAGGTCATTTTGAATTTTGATCCTTTCCTCTGGGGTATTAACAACTCCTCCCAGTTTGGTATCATCTACAAATTTGATCAGCATAAGGAATAATACACAAGCTAGAAGCTTCAGCAATTTGTCTTTGCCTTAGTCCACTGGGAAAAGTAAGGCTCTGTCCCCACCTCTTGCCCTCCGATATAGCTTCAATTAACTGACTGCAAACTACTCTTGTATTTTGAACTCATTTTACAGCAGTTAAAATAAGCTGATAACAAAGGAGAAAGTGGGTGTAATAATTAGGTCCATCTCTACCACATTGGAATGGTTGGAAGTATGCAGCTGTAGGCCTCATCTTTATTTTTTTAAAAATTGATATACTATAATTCTTTAATGTTAAATACAACAAGGCTCCAGTCAGACTGAACAGGAAAAAAATACATAAAAAGATTAAAAAGCAACTATTCAAAATATCCGTTATATCCTGGAGGAGATTAAATGCAAGAACTGATTTGTTGATATGGGTTAATACAGCTGCCTGCATTTCTTCTATGACATTATGGCTTGGGGACTATCATGATGAGTCTATGCAGAGGCGTAGCCGTGAAGGACGGAAATGAAGGTGTTGCCCCCCCAAAAAACAATTCCCCCTTCAATGCAATTTTCCTCCAGCCTTCAAATTTCTAGTCTTACATAGAGAAGTACTGGAAAGCATTCACATCTAGACCTGTGCTATTTACTGTGTTCACATTTCCTTGTTCATTATATCTCCCCCTTTTCTTTGGATGCTAAACTACTGCGATGCTAGAAATTTGGAGAACTAAAGGAAATCTTCATTTGTAGTAGTGAATTCTTGGGGAGAGGTGGGGAATTTGCTCTATCATCTTTATATCCTTTTGGAAACGCATTTTGGAAATTCCAGACTAGAAAACTGTTGAAGCGCAAAGTTGTTCAAACAAGTCCCTCACACCTTTTGGAAACTTTGGAGTATAGTTTCTCCAGGGAAGGGATGGCACAGAGCGTGGTTCATTAATTTTCATTCCGCCCTTCCTCTAAGGAATTCTGAGTTGCAGATTAACCTTGCTGAAGCTCAGTGGGGTGTGGTGAAAATCATTAAAAAATCAAGTAACTTACAAGGAAGTTTTTAAAACGATCTGTATGTAAGTGTGTGTGTGAGAGAGAGAAAGAAAGAGACAGAGAATTATGTTAAGATAACTTCTAACTAGAAGAACAGTCTTATAAAGTTTGACTATTTTGTAACCTTTTGATTGGCCCTAAATGGATATTATCCTATCAGTTAACAAAGTGCATATGTTCCTGGTCATTACTTCTTTAAGAAAAGATTTGGTACCGGAGACAGAAATAACATGGAAAAGAGAGAGGCAGTTTCATAGAGCACGAAAAGCAAGAGCAGTTCGGTGTTTTTTTGGCAACCTTTTTATCTACAACTAGCAATGTGCATTTGTGAAATGGAACAACAATGCATTTCCGCACTAGGCTGTTATAGCGCTGTGATTGCACTTTCAACCTCCTATGGAATCCTGGGGTTTGCAGTTTTGGGAGGGGCCAGCCGGCCCCTCCCAAAACTGCAAACCCCAGGATTCCATAGGAGGTTGAAAGTGCAATCACAGCGCTTTAACAGCCTAGTGCGGAAGTGGCCCAGGTCAAGTGAACCTTGCATTAGTTGTTAACTGCGGTCAAATCGATGTCAACCTATGGTGACCCATAGAGACCTTCAAGTCACCCTGCCCTCAATTGCCCTGCTCACATCTTGCAGATTCAGGGCCATGGCTTCCTTGATTGAGTTTATCCATCTGTAACATGGTGTTCCTCTTTTCCTACTGCTTTCTACCTTCCTATTGTCTTTTCTAGTGAGTCAGGTCTTCTCCTGACAGCTAAAGTACGACAGCCTTACTTCAGTCATCTCGGCTTCTAGCGGCCATTGAAAGCTTCTTCCAAAATGAATCCAGGATGATTTTTTCTTTCTTTCAGCAGGCTCCAGTTTTCTTAGGATGTCCATTTTGGTGGCCAGACTTAAAAATCTGTGCTTTTTAAAAACATGCTGGAGATACTTGGTGAGGCAGACTTATTCACTCTTCCTTTTTCTTCCTAATTTATTGTTCACTCATGGGCCATTTCCACCCTACACTGTTATAGTGCGATGGTTCCACTTTCAACATCCTGTGGAATTCTAGAGTTTGTAGTTTCTGGAGGCCAACGAGCTCACTAGCCGAGAATTCTAAATGTTCCTCCCTAAACTGCAAACCCCAGGATTCCATCGGATGTTGAAAGCAGAATCATAACGCTATAACAATCTTGTGCGGAAATGGCCTCAGATGTTGCTTGGCCACATGTGCTCTAGTTTTCTTCTGGGAAATGTTGGAAGCTTTAAGTACTTTAAAGGCACCAGGTCTTGGAAACTAAGCAGGTTCAGCCCTGGTTAGTACTTGCAGAGGAAACTACCAAATAATAACAGGTGTTGTCGGCTATATTTCAGAGGAGTAAACTAGCAAAACCACTTCTGAGTATTTCTTGCCTAAGAAACCCCATGAAAAAATTCAAGGGGTTTCCATGTGTTGATAGGTGACTAGAAGGCACGTACGTGGTTCTATATCACATGGAAGGAAGACTCCAACCACTTGAACACCACCTGCTCCCTTTTATCCGCCCCGCTGTCTGTCTTACGTTTCACAATCGTGATTAGTTAGATGTCTTGGAAAAATCTACGTATGAGCTGTAGTATGTACAACAATGCAGCAAAGCTCTTAAGCAGGAGATTTCTTCTTTCTGTCGAGTTCAGTCAGTTTATAAGCATGTGCTTAAAGTTAATCGCATGCTCAAAAGCTCTTCTGATTGGGAGGGGTCTTAAAGTCTTCACTTCTGGAGGCCCCTCTTGAAATCCTAGCTTAAACCCAGAGCCAAAATTAGTTTGGTGGTCTCACCCCTTAGTGTTTCCAAATTCTTGTGGTTTTCTGGCATGTCATGAGAATATTTCCCATCCCCCCCCCCGCCAACTTGTGCACCAGACTCCCAGCTACTGAATTCTAGTGATTCTTTTCCCCTTAAGGTAAGAACTTCAGGAGTTATTTTTGACTCAGGTTTTTCTGTACGTTCTGTTTTTTTTGGGTTATGTCAACTATTGATTCTTTCACAGTCGTATTCTTCCAAGGCCCCTGCTATCCTGACCTCCTAGAAAGTCAATAATCTCTGCAGGGATTAAATTGCCTTGGAAGGAAGAGCAACAGATTTTTTTATTAAGGGGAAAATGAAATTTGGGGAAGTGCTACTCTAGCTCTTTGTGTGTGGGCCTTTGAAGATGGAAGTCCTCTTCCACAGGGGTAATACGGCATTCCGCTAGAGCCCAATATATCCAGGGCTCTCTTCATTCCCAAATTAGCGTGGCTGCTAGCACTAGTCCAGTAGCATGCCCTCCAGTATGTCACAGATGAAAACTGGGACACATGTGGCCAGCAACATCAGAGCATGGTCAAGATGACAAAAGTTAATAATGAGGAAGAGTACACAAGCTTAGGAGAGGCTAGGCAGTTTGTTTTCCCCTGAGTCTAGGAAGAGGAGAACTACACCTTTCTTTTCGCCACTCTCACCTCCGCTGAGTTAAACTGAATGCAAACTACTTTTGCACTTTGTACTCAATTTGCAGCAATTGAAGTATGCTGAGGACAAAGGGAGAGTGTGGAAGAAAGAGAAAGAGAAACTGGGACCTTTGAAAAGCAGTTGTACCTATGGGGTGATAGAGGATTAATATTGGCTCTCCCTGCCAAATCAGGACATTTGGAGGGAACTGAGTCCTGATATTAGGCTCTCCATTTGGTAATATTTAAGGGGGATTTTTGGACCTGAGCAGAAAGGATATTGCCTTCATTTGCTGACTGGAATCACAGAATCTTTAAGTTGGGAAGATACCAGAAAGGCCATCTAGTCCAACCCTCTCTTCTCTTCGGCCATTTCCACACTAGACTGTCATAGCACTATGATTCCACTTGCAACTTCCTATGGAATCCTGGGGTTTGCATTTTCGGGAGGGGCCGGCTGGCCCCTCCCGGAACTGCAAACCCCAGGATTCCATAGGATGTTGCAAGTGGAATCATAGCGCTATAACAGCCTAGTGCAGAAATGGTCTTCGCTTTAGCAGGCATTGCCCAGATGCTGGAAATAGAGAGGCCTCACTTCCCATGGTTTATCACCATGTTTTATTCCCTAGAACTCTGATGGTTTAAAAATGTTTTGTTTTACTTTACCACTGTAATTTGTGAGGGGGTTTTGTTTGTTGTATTGAACGTTTGAAAATGTTGTGTGCCATTGACTTTTTCTTTCATATAACTCTTTGACTGATGCAGATTTATCTAGCACAAGAATGGCAGGTAGGGAGAGTCCAGTGGTTCTTTTTCTGGCCGAACAGCCTGCAAAGGCAGTCCAGATGCTAATACATTTTTAATGAATGATCTGTTTAGGAAATATGTTGTTTTTGGTAAGCATTGCCAGATTTATGAGATGAATGGGTATACTGAGTAGAAGATGGGTTTTGTTTGCAAATTCCTTTTCCCTTGAGATGCCCTCTAGTGGGTTGATTTTGAACTGTGTAGCATGCTGTTTTTTTTTTCTTTGATACAAGTCAGTTCCCTACTTACTTCTGTGAGCTGGAATGAGATGAGATTTCCCTTCAGCTGATATCCAAGTCAGGCAGGGCCAGGTTGCTGGTGTGCTGCAACTCCAGCCATTGCTTTAGTTTGAAAGCAAAAGCTCCAAACAAGCTTGCTTTAATCCCTGTTATATTGATGTGATAAGCAAAAAGGATGTTCTGTACGTGATCAAATGCATTCTCTTTCACTTGACTTATTCAAGTGTCCCTTCATAAACACTGGCTAATACGGCTTTGATTCAGAAGATTTAACTCCAGGGGGAGAAGGAGATGGCAGAATCTTCTTTGACTGCAGGAAAGGAGATTCCACTTGAACCTCAGGAAGAACTTCCTGATGGTCAGAGCTGTCCAGCAGTGGAACCTGCTGCCTTGGAGTGCGGTGGAGTCTCCTCCTTTGGAGGTTTTTAAGGAGAGGCTGGATGGCCATCTGTTGGGAATGCTTTGATGGGTGTTCCTGCATAGCAGGGGGTTGGACTCAGTGGCCCCGGGATCTCTCCCAGCTCTATGATTCTAATAAACTGTTATGCTGATCTTATCAAATTGGTGCTGGGTATGTTGTTTTGCACTTTCAAGTTGTTTCTGACATACGGCAACCTCAAGGCAAACCTATCACAGGATTTTCTGGGGCTGAGAGTGTGTGATGTGCTCAAGGTCACCCAGAGGGTTTCCATGGCCAAGCCTCCATTGAACACTGGTCTCTAGGGTCATAACATTCAGTGCTCAAACCACTATACCACCCTGGCTCTCTAGGCCTGGTATACTTAGTAGCTGTTGTAATCTCTCTGCTTTGTAACCTTTTTTTGTTGGCAGATGAGCCAAAATACTGATTGGAGCAAATTAATCTTGATCAATATGGTTCTTTCTCATTGAATAATGAATGTCTTAGCAGATAGACAATGAGTTCCCCAAATCCTTATCGAACTTCAATCTTCCTTGTGTTTTCAAGAGTGAAGATAAAGCAGTTATGTAGACTTGAGTTGACTGACTTGGACTCAAGTCAGACTTAAGTCACTTCAATGACTCAACTTGGACTCGACTTGAGACTTGCATGTTTTTAGTGGTTGACTTGTTGCCCTTGGTTCAGTAACAGAACACATTCATCCAGAAATATTATGCCTTTGAACAACACTTCCATCTCTTTTTGCCTACCGGTCCCATGACAATCTCTCTCAAGCCCAAAGTGTGGGTGTATTTCTCAGAGGGGAGCAGCAAACGGGTTAGGCAATGGGCTTGAGGCAGGGTTGAGGTCTGCTCGGCAGCCTGTCCCCACTGCATATTGGAGGAACTTTCTAATAGCAGAAGGCAAGACTTGCCCCCAGAGTGCAAGGTGCATTTCTCAGAGGGGATCAGCAAATGTGTTAGGGCAACAGGCTTCAGGAGGAAGGGTCCTTCCTTCTAAAGTTTTGAAACTTCAGTAATGGTGAGTAAGAAGGATCGTATTCCTCACTTCTGAAACTGCAGAGGGCAAAATCACAAATGTGAAGGGCTGACTCTGCTTAAATTGTTAAAATTGACTTTATTCAACTCTGTCGAGAAATTTTGGAATATAGGTTGGGGTCTAAAGTTGACTCCCAGATTTGAAACTTGACTTGAAAATATCTTCAAGGATTTGAGACCTGATTTGAGACTTGAAGGTAGAAACTTGAGACTTGGAATAAAAGACTTAAACACATCACTGGGATGAAGAGATGTTTATGGAACTCAGTACACCAGTAGAACAACAAGATAACTCAATTCCCCATTACAGAGCATTCTATGATAGTAATGTGTATGCTCTAATGGCCTTTTAAAGTACACTGCAACTTTGGGGTTGCTGTGTCTCAAGGGCGCATAGTATAGAATTGTCCTTTCTAAATTAACTTTCTAAATTAACTTTTACAGACCCTACAATGTCATCATTCAGTCATAGTGGTTGTTCTGCCTTTTCTCAGACCTCAGGAAGTTTGTTTTTCCTCCCACACCAATAGAAAGCACAACATTTATAGGAATAGATAGATGCCTTTGATTCTTTCATCCATTTTAAAGAGCAGGATTTTGAGAAGGGCAGTGATGCATTGGAACAATGAACCTATCAAAATTGAGCATGCATTCATTATATCCTTTGATGTAGTTGCCATTATATGACCTGGTTTTTAATTCATCTTATAATTATTGCTGAAAGCATCTCCCATCTTTTTAAAGTGGAAAAGAATACTAAAGGACACTGTATAGCTATAATGTTGTTGTTTTTAAGTACAATTGCTCCTCTTTCTGACCACCACCAAAATGAAAGTAACTGGAACATTTTCTTTAAAAAAGACTGATTAAAATTAGCATTGTCATAAGATCATGTTAGAATATTAAAGCACCGTAATACAAAAATTAAAACCATAGCTTCATATAGTAATACTATAAACATTGCAGTTTGATGTGAAACCATTATGGAAAAAATTTTAGCAACAGAAAAATGAAAATCAGTGCAAAATTTACTGTGACAGATTCAACCATTCCTATCTGATCAATTTATGTGTATGTATAGGTACAAATTTAGAAATCATGGTTACCCTTTAAATAGAAATACAATGGCCCCTTCACATTCGCAAGGGTTCAGTGTGCAGAACCCTCACAAAAGTGGAAAAACCACAAACAATGCCCTCCCATTCCTCTCTGGACCTCCCTGCTCCCATTCCCTTGCCTCTGGCCCCAGTACTCCGGGAGACGAGAGAGAAAAGACAAGATAAAAGGACTTACCAGTTCTTTCCCGCCGGACGCAGAAGAGTGGAGTGCTGAGTTCTGGCATTCTAGCTACTTCCAGTCACCATCTGGAGAAAGGAGATTCCTCCCAGAGGGGAGGGGTAGGAGAAAAGAGAACACCTGCACAATCAGTACACAGCAGAATGTGCAGCCACATGGCGAAGAAGACACACCTCCAGGAATGGGAGGGGGCTTTGCTCACCTAAAAGGAAAAAACATATAGTTTAAGCCGGAGCATTTAGAATTCTCAGCCAGAGAGTTCTTGGGCCTCAGTGGGAGCCCTGGTGGCGCAGTGGTTAAATGCCAGTACTGCAACCACAAGGTTGTGAGTTCGATCCTGCCAGGCTCCAAGGTTGACTCAGCCTTCCATCCTTTCGCAGGTTGGTAAAATGAGTACCCAGCTTGTTGGGGGCAATTAGCTAAAAATACATTGTAAACCGCTTAGATAACACTTAGTTGATAGGTGGTATAGAAATAAATGCTATTGCTATCAGTAAACTGAAAACCCCAGAGTTCCACAAGATGTTGAAAGAGCAATAATAGCACTATAACAATTCAGTGCGGAAATAGCCTATATGTTGTACATAATTCTTGTTTAGGAGGTAGTGCAGCTGTCTCTGACAGCTAAAATAGAAGAGGCTATAAAATACAGTGTGCCCGCCCTATGTTCAGGGGTCCCATTTCAGGAACCCCCACATTAAAAAAAAAGAGTGCCATGCCCCTTCGTAGTCAATGTACACAGTGTGTGTGCGACTGCAGCAGCACAAGCGCATGCCCTGCACATCTGTTGACTACAGTTGAACAAGATTGCTTTGTGGGATCTCACATTCACGCCAGAAGAGGGTGCGCTGTATCTGGTAGGTGGCCTATCTTTGTGAAGCTTGCATGCTGTACCAACCGATTCTTGCTAGATACCTTTACGTGGCCTGCTAGTGTCTTTCCCCATTTAATATGTTGTTTGTAGTTATGCTGTATTCATTAACCAGCAAAAGATACAGAGCACATATAGTTTTGGTAAAATATGTCCCATTCCTGGGTGGTAGGTAACCACCTATATGTAGGCAGTGGAAATGTGAGTTGTGTGTATATGCACATTCCTGAAAGAAAGGAAGAAAGAACCTAATTAGCTTGGCTATAAATTAAATCAGTTGATCTAATGAGCAAACAAGTTGAGGAAGCTTGTTATTTTTGTTGTACCCAGAGGAGGGCTGTTCATCTGGAAAGGGGAAAAGTGGTTTGATTGACTCCAGATTCCAACCAAATTGTAGATTTATAAAGCTTTATTTTTGTAGTGGGAGGTTATGAGTAAAAGTTGCTGCTTGGTACAAAGCCTGTATTAGGGTTCTTGAATGAGAGAATCTGCGTCTCCTTAAGGCACACAAAACAGAACTTATTCAATGTGTTGATTTTAAAGAGTAACTAATGCTACTCTTGGCTGCTGCCCAGAGAGATCTTTTATAAATTTCAGGAAGGCTTGCTTTTTTAACAAAATGGTTTTTGCTGCCAGAAGTAGGAGGGCTGGTGAAGTGTTGATCATGGCAAAATTGGCAGGTAGGCTATTTGGAGCGGTTTCAGCCTAGTGGAATTGGAACAGTTCAGTGTTCTACCTCTTTTTCCTTAGCTGTCCTGGCCGTAAAGTTTAAAGAAAAAAAAAAGTTATTTTCAAAGATGTTGTTATGCAAAATTCTTTTTATAGCATTATGATCTTTCCAAAAATGGGTGCCAAAAAACTTTCAGTGTGTTTGTATGTCATTTGGGGAATATCTTTCACTTTCAGATGTATTATCATTTTTTTTTTTTTTTTTTGGTAAACACTAAGCATATGTTTTTACAAATGTGGCAAAAGCTAACGGATTCTGAAAAATGTCCAAAGCAGAGCTTATTTCTTCCCTTTGGTGTGTCAAACAGAAGAAGAGCCATGACACAGTGAGAAAATAAAGGCGTTCAGGAATTCATTTAACTCCTCAAATTATTGGCTGTAATGGCCATGGCCTAAGATACAGTATCTTTAAGTGGCAAAGAGTTCTGGGAGCTCTGTTACCCTCGGAAAACAAGACACCTGAATGTCAAGAATCTTTTTTTCCCCCTAGCAAAATGTGTGTTTGATTTTTGTCACTGGAACAAATTCAGTTGGATCCTTAAGTATGATCTGGTGCTGTGACAAGACCTTGTGGGCCTGGTGTTGCCCATCCCTTGCTTTATTCTACTAGCAGCACTGGCTATCACTTTGGACATTTCCGCACTAGCCTCTTATAACGCTATTATCCCACTTTCAACCTCCTATGGAATCCTGGGGTTTGCAGTTTAGGGAGGGGCCTTTAACCCCAGGATTCCATAGGAGGTTGAAAGTGGGATAATAGCACTATACCAGGCTAGTGCAGAAATGACCTTTGTTTCCAAGTGCAACACAAGGTGTAGTTTTACATTAAGATCCTAAAAAGTTTGGAAACCATGCTACTTGAAAGACCTTCTCCTCTCACACAAGTCCACCTGGTGGCTGTTGAGGTCTTTTTGCACATAGCATCGCTTTCAAAGCACTGTTTGTCACTTTCCCTGTGACAACGTCCCTGCATGGAGCTCGCTATCCCAAGAATTGAGGTTCATTTTTGTGGTTTCTATGATTCGTACGTACAAGGTCTTGCACGTTTGGAACTTTCTGGAGCTGAGTTAAAGTTGGACAGGAGCCCGATATTGATTTTGAACATTTTCATTGGGTAAAACTCATTTGTACAAAATGCACAAGATTTTCCTGTGCAGAAAGCATGTTTCAGAGCAGATTCCTATAGGGGAAAAAATGGTTTGTTGGGTTGTTGCACAGAAAATACATGTAGAAAAACTGCATCTTTTTTCTGTGAAGAATTTATATCTTAATGCAATTTGCATAGCTTTTATTCTCACAGCAGATCTCCTTTCTTTCAGCAGGGAATCTCGAGTGAAGCAAGGCCTTTTTCCATGGTGGTCACGGTGACCTTCTTGTGGTTCTGTTGCATGTTGATCTACCCCCAATTGACAATTGGCTTTCGGTAGCATCATCCAGGACTTGACCACAACTGCGTCTGCTGACAGACCTTGCCCTTAGTGTAAACTTCAAAAAGTCTCAACTGACCCAGTCATCAGATTTACAGGAGTCATCCTGGATTCCCACAAACAGGATTAATTCTTACTGCAAGGCTGGTCACAATAGCAGAGTACATTTTCTCGCATCAGACACTTTGTGTTGAAGTCATCCACTATATCCATGGCCTTGTGAGAGCAGCAACATTATTCATCCCATTAGTGTGTCTCCTGTTTCCAAAATTTGATATTCTCATGTAACAATCCAGAATGAGAATCATAGAATCATAGCGTTGGAAGAGACCACAATGGCCATCAGGTCCAACCCCTGCCATGCAGGAACACATACTCAGAGTGCCCCCAGCAAATGGCCCGCCAGCCTCTGTTTAAAAACCTCCAAAGAGGACAACTCCACCACACTCCAAGGCAGCATATTCTACTGTGGAACAACTCTGACCATCAGGAAATTCTTGCTGATGTTTAGGTGAAATCTCTTTTCCTGTAGCTTGAATCCATTGCTCCAGGGCCTTGTCTCTGGAGCAGAAGAAAACAAGCTTGCTCCACCATCTGTATGATATCCCTTCAAGTATTTAAACATGGCTATCATGTCATCTCTTAACCTTCTTTTCATCAGGCTAAACATACCCACCTCCCTAAGCCACTCCTCATAGGGCATGGTTTCCTGACCCTTCACCATTTCGGTTGCCCTCCTCTGGACACATTCCCTATGAAGTGTCTGCAGGTACCTACATGCATCCAGAAAGATACCTTCTATGGATGGGTTGGGAGAATCTAGGCAGTGGCTTCCAATGAGCAGCCCCATCCTTACTTATATATGACAACAGATGCCTCACTAATGAGTAAGGGAGCACACTGTTGAAATCTTACAGCATAGGCTATTTGAACACAGTCAGAAATGCCATGTAAATGTACTCCAGGTTCATTCAGCTTTCAAAACATTCAAGGCTTTGAAGCATCTTGCCACGAACTGTTGTCAATAAATTGTTGTCATAACCCAAGTTGTGCCAGACAACCTCACAACTTTGTACCAAATAAACAAGCAGGGAGAGACCAGATCTTGCACTCTTCTCAGTCTTTTCAGTTGCCTGTTTTAGGATTAGTGTGTCCTGCATCACATTCTAGTAGCGACAATACAAGCAGATGAATGCAATTCAACTTGCTGACTTTGCTGATTCAGAATGTCAAAGTGACTCACAAGTGAGCCCTCGTTCACAGTATATTCTGTCTTCTAATCAGGAAATGGAAGCTTCTAAGCCATCTTAGCATCACTCATCAACACAAAGTGTCCAGTGTTCCACAGCAACGTAGGAAGTGGAGAATGGACTCTAAGAAATCCATTCCTTCATTTACTGAGAGGTTCTCTACTTATTCTGTCCCTTTCCCCACTTGGCAAAAACAGGAAAGACCAAACAGATTGCATCCTGATCACACTGTCAACCTTCATTCTTACTGCTTCTCCTCCTATTGAATTGCCTTTCTTTTTGCAACCAAAGGTTCCCAACCTCTTCATGGGTTCAGGGCATGATTTGGTTTCCCAGTCTCACAACTTGACAGCCTGGAGACTCAATCCTTCTTGTCCAAGGTTTTAGAGATCCTAAAGTGTTCTAGCAGACCTTCCACACATCACTCTTAAAGACTCAGATGACTCTGATTCCTTGCATTCCTTGATTGTTTGATGGCGGGGGCAATTTTCTCTTGCAGATGTCCTTCATCTTTTGCTCTAACTGAAGAACTTGGTTCTGTCATTCTGTTCTGTCTAAGTGTATCTGATCGTGCTAGTCTGATATCCCTGGGCTGGGCTCATTATTTACTTTATTGAGTTCTAGCGTATATACCTAGTGTTGCCCGGGATTTTATTTTCTCATAGGTAATACTTGTTAGAAAGACTTGAGATCCTGTGTTTCTAATTCCCCAAACTGGCTTGTCCAGTACCTGTAACTTTTCCCCATATTCCCCAATCCAATCTATATTCAGAGTTATAAACATACAGAGGTTGGGTTCCTGAGGGAATACAGTGCCCTCCTTCTTGCTGCTAGGCCTCCTCTCCATAGCAGGCGGCTTATTCAGAGCTCTCTGGCTGAGAATTCTAAAGGCCCCTCCCTGAACTTCCGACCCCAGGATTCCATAGACTGTTCACAGCCAGCCAATCATATGAGGTCTTTGCTTACCTGACACAGAGAAACAAACAAACTTTGCTTTTTATATATTAGTAGATTGGGCCATTATCACACTACACAATTGTGGTGCTATTATTCCACTTTCATCATCTGGTGGAATTCTGGGTTTGCAGTTTAAGGAGAGGCATTTAGAATTCTCAGCCGGAGAGCTCTTTGGCCTCAGGAAACTACAAACCCCAGAATTCCACAGGATGCGGAAAGTGGAATAATAGACCTATAACAGCGCATGGCAGAAATGGTCTTTGTTTTGTCTCTTTGTTTTCTTGTTTTCACTCTAATAACTGTGTTTTAATAATTAACTATTGTCACTTTAATGCCTGCTTTTATATTTTGCTTCAAATATCCTTTTTGGAAACAGAGGGAACTGGACTGTACATTTTTGTAAAACTGAGTAAATAATAAGCCCTGAGCAGGGATTAATGAGATGTTCTCTGGCTGCTTGCACTGCAAGTGAACTTGTTTCTTTCTGATGTAGTGTTAACTATCATTTTTAAAGAGTTATAGCCAACCTTGTGTGAAGTTTCCAGAGAGTAAAGCTCTCAATAATCCAAGTGCTGTATTTGCTGTACAGAAATATTAATTATAAAACAATACGTTTGAAAATCACATAGTTGAAATATATTAAGGAGTTTTCTCCAAGATTGCTTAATGTCTGGAAAATGCTCTAATCTGTGCTTTGACAAACTTCAAAATAGAACTTTTAGAACTGGGTACCCAGGGAACTATTTCTTAATCTCCGTTTGCCCTGACTGTTGTGTCAGGACTTGGTGCTTGGGTAGCAGGAAAAGCTGTGTTTTTGACTCATGTAAGAAGCTAGCAGAAGAAGTAGAGAAGCAAATCTCTGACATGCCAAGGATGTCCCAAATGAAGCTTGAATATAGCAAGTTAAAAGTAACATCATTACCTGTGGATACTTATTAATGGGCACCTTCTCACTTGCATTTTATTGCGTTTTAAAAGTAATGTATTGAGCAAAAGAGAAATTATTTGACTTGTGTAATGAGTAACAGTTTCCTAGTTATGTTCAAAAGCAACTTTTAGGGGTCCTTTAAAAAGCCATTTTAAGAGGAATTTTAAAAGTTTTATGCCCTTCTCATATCAATCCAGAAGGTTGTTAAATCTCAAACAAGTAGACTGAAGTAATAGAAAAACAACAAGAAATGCAGGAAGTTACTTTTTCAACACTGAACCCAGTAATGGCAAAAGGTTACTTTTGAATGAAAGGAAAAAATCACTTTTAAAATGTAATGTTCACAGCTCTAGGCAATGAATTATATGTTTAATGCATACCTAATTATAACACAGGCCCTCCGTGTACAGTATGTCCCCGTTTTTAGCACCGTCCATGATTTCACTTACCCATGTTGAAATGCAGTCTGAATATATTAGTTTGAACTTAACAAGAAATTGGAAGAATAAAAGGAGATACATACGGTATTACATTGAAAATGCGAAGGTATGCAAAATTCCAGAAATGACACACTTTTAGCTTTTGCTCTTGAGCTGTCTCTCATTTTCTGAGCCGTCTCACGTTGTCCAATCTGTCTTGCATTCTCTTGCTTTATGCGTGTGCTGTACACTAGCCAGCCTCTTAGTAGGTTTCTCAGTATTGTGATCTGATCATGGTGTGTTGTGTTGTATAAAATTCTTGTGCTTGTTAAGTACTGTACAGTAAAGTGCTTGTGCTTATTAAATGCTTCACTTTGTACAGTAAAGTGCTTGTGCTTGTAAAGTAAAGTGCTTGTGTTGTTAACAATTGCCCCAGAGTTCAAGAATGGTGATGTTGGCAATCTTGAAAAGCCTAAGAGAATCCATAAAGTGTTTCCTTCAAGTGAGAAGGTGACAGTTCTTGACTTAATAAGAAAAGGAAACAAACTATGTTCTGAGGCTGCTAAGATCTATGGTAAGACCGACTCTTCCTTCCATCAAATTGTGAAGAAGGAAAAAGAAATCCTTCTAGTTTTGGTGTCACGCCTTGCATTCCAAACGTTATCTCTACAATGTGTGATAAGTGTTAAGTAAAGAGGGGGAATGCATTAAATTTATGGCTGGAAGAACAGAACAGAAAACAAATTCCCATTAACAATGATGTGTTGCACCACAAAGCACTGAGGCTATACAAGGACTTCAGCAGGGCATCCCTTCAAATGCATGCCACCAAGCCCTTTACTGCTAGTAAGAGATGGTCACACAGATTTAGGAACAGATCTGGACTTAAAAGTGGAGAGGCTACGTCTGGTCATAAGGCACCTGCTGCCACATCTCCAGATTAGTTGATTGAGGAGAAACGGTACCATCCAAAGCAGCTGTTCAGTTGCAATGAAACAGGTTCTTCCAGGGGAAAAATATGCCCATTAGAACCTAAATTCATAAAACTGCAAAGGTGGCACCAGGGCATGAAATGTGGAAGGACAGATTAACTTTAGTCCTGTGTGACAGCTCTACAGGGCGTATGATAAAGCCAGGCATAGAGTACAAATTGAAGAACTCATGCAAAACTAATGAGAAACTACCCAGAATTTAACCTCTTTGCAATCACCATCTTTAGCTGAGATTGCTCTGTGTACGAGACCGCACTGTGTGTGCTGAATGACAGCCACCATGCTCTGAAGTGGTTGTGCATTGGTGAATTGATCCTTAATTATGGTCATGGCCTGTATTACTACTGGTCAGGTTATCCTGCATCAACTGTGTGGCATCAGTGTTTGGTTTGGCTGTCTTCCCAGGTTCTTCCTTCATCTCCATAGCGTGCTTTGTTTTTACTGCAGTGTTTCGGAAGGCTAGCCACAGGACTATGTGACAATTTAAGCATGAAACTGATACATCTCTCGGGTATAGCTGAAATGACAGAAGTGGGATATTAGGAGGCAAATGTCCCATTGATAGGAAAACTTTCCCCCTTTTTGACAATTGCTCCTCTCTGGGCTACCAGCCATCTGCAAACAGCACTTTGCTGTACTTGCAATTACTTCATTACATTTCCTTCAAGAGCCTTCCCCTAAAAGTGCTGTTTGCAATGGACTGCAATCCTGGAGACTAGTGTCAGGATGTGTGGTTCGTGTCATAAGCATGCTGGATGTGTATTAGATGTATTAGAATAGCTCTGCTAGCTCAGTTATGGCTATAGTTTCCTAAAACACTACCAAGTATCAATTGCCAATTACAGCTCTGTGTCTGGCTGGGACCTCTAGGTATTGCAGGAAACCGAATGATTAATTGCTTTATTGTTCAGTGCTACAATGTATCCAGCTAAAGAAGAAAGATCAGAAGGAGAATCCAAATGTATTAGGTATATGGGAAATAGCAGTGTTACAGGTAAGGATACAGGAGCTTGTTCTGGGTTCAGGGATAAAAGATATGTAAATAATGGGGGTCTGGGAAAGTGGCTGTACTGGTTGGGTGATGTGAGAGTTTTGACTTTCACCAATGACGGCTGTGCATGAGATAATCTCAGCAACCTCCCAGGAAAGCTGCTGTGTTGCTTGCTTTGCTACAAATAAACTCTTCTGTTTTAACTTTGAGTGAAGTTTGTTGAATGCAAGTTATCCAAGATATGACACTTGGCCATGGAAACCCATTGGGTGATGTTGGTGTGTCACACATGCTGTGCCTCAGAACAACTCATTATAGGGTCGCCTTAAGGTTGCCCTGAGCCATACGTCAGAAATGACTTGAAGCCAAACGACAGCAACAATAATCTTTCTTGGACTGCAGCCCCAAAAGCTGTAGCCCCAGAATGGGGAGACGAGGAGGACTTAGTTCTGCACATTTACAAGAATAAAATGCTGCACGTTCCTCCAAATGTTTGATGCACTGAAGATGGGCCTTTTACATTTGGAAACCTCTTGTGCTTACATAATTATTTTTATTGGGAAATCATTCTGCATATGTGAATGAAGAAAATATACAATGTCCAAGATAACTTGGAGATCCAACATCTGTAAAACCTTTGGGATATGTGTTCTTTCAAAAGAACGATAACAACCAGTAGCTTTGCTTAGCAGCGGTGTCAGGAGGTAGTGCTCCTCTCCTCTTCCAGCAGTGTAGTTTGTTATTCCATTTTCTTAGTTATAAAGTGTTGTCCATCCTATATAACTTATTCTTATCTCTTACCAAAACAAAGAGCAGCATCCTGTAGGACAAGACTACAATACGTTGAAAAATGGAGTGAAATGTATACCACTAATGCTCTTATTTACTGGTGCTCAAGTCTGGTCTACAGATGCATATACATGTCTCAAGTTAGAAATTAGCAACAGAATGTGCAAGTGGAATTCATTGACAAGCACTGGCAGCTATGTGGACTTCTCTTTTTAAATCTGTGGAGATGTGTCTGGGATGGCCCATTCAGACAGATGTGCAGATCATTACTTGATCCAGTAACAAACTGGAAATGTATGAACCATGTATTGAACAGATAAACAAGATGAACAGTTTTATTATGGCATAAATTTTGGAGAATACAGTCCACTTTATCTCATGCACAGAGTGTTATCCAGAAGTTCAAGTGTACATAGTTGGGGACTGAACTGCAAACAGTGTGGTCAGAAATACAGAAAGGATTGCCACTGGCAATTATATGATTAACAGTGACCATTTACAAAAACAGTTGTAGATAATAACAAAGAAGAATGCAGAAGGGTTACTCAGTGTTGCATGTGTGCATACACACTCTTTTCACAATTATCAAGCATACTTCACACACACACACACACACACTCTTGCCTTCTGATAGACAAGGGATTATGTATTTGTTCTAAATGTACTTGTCTGTGACAGTCCAACAAAATTCAGCACACATTATACAAATGCACTGCTGCTGGGAATGGTCCATTCAATTCTAATTTTTCTGTATAAGTTGTAGGAAGGGGAGATAAAACACTGTTTGATGCACTTCTAATGAGACATGAATCTGTGATTTGTTCTGTGCACCCAAAGTAGGGTCACACAGTCTGAAGGCCATAGATCCCATCTGATATTGGAAGCTACACAAAGTCAGGCCTAGCTGGTACTTGGAAGAGGGAATTCCAGTGCTGTAGGCTATATTTCAGAGGACGACAATGACAAAGCACCTCTGATTATTCTTTGCCTAAAAGAAAAACTATGCAATTCATGGGATCACTGTAAGTTGAAAGACAATGCGAAGGCATACAGAAATAGACACATACAGAGAGATTGAGGCCATTTCCGCACTAGACTGTTATAGTGCTATTATTCCACTTTCAATGGCCTATGGAATCCTGGGGTTTGCAGTTTCGGAAGGGGCCGGCCCTTCCCGAAGCTGCAAACCCCAGGATTCCATAGGATGTTGGAAGTGGAATAATAGCGCTATAACAGTCTAGTGCGGAAATGGCTGGCGTGTGAGAGAGAGAGAGGCTGCATGGTGATATGATTTTGTACAGGCTAAATACTGAGAAATGGTCAACCTATAGGAGCCAAAGGGCAGCTGGAAGTGATTATTAATATTGGACTGGAATATCTGGTTCCATTATATAATGGTTAGTGGCCAAACCACTTCAGCAGCATCTTTGTCTGAGAAATTAGAAGTAGAAGGCTCAGGATGAGTGATTAATGTCTTCATGGGAACTAATTGTTGGCATGATTATTTTTTTGGTTATTCCTGGAACGTGAAACCATCACCTTTGGGAGAGTGACTCATCCTTCTGCTCACGCACACTAAGGATGGGAGCCCATTTGAATACGGTGTGTGGAATAACGATAGAAACAGTTTGGATCTGTGGGAAGGAGAAATTAGCTATTGACGGAAAATTGAAAGTTTAAGGTGCATGTCTTCCAGAATTTCACGATGGAAACTAGGACATGTGTAACCATTTTTGGCTGTTTGGGGCTCTTCCTCAAAATCATCATTTCTAGTTGATGGATGCCCGGCGGCTTTTAGAGACTTCAGGGTGGTTTCGTTAGCCACAAAATGGATTTGTGTGACACGCAGTCCATCCATCCTGACTTGGAAGGAACAGTCCTGATTAATCTTTTGTTGTCCCACTTTTTTCAGCTGCCTTTGAAATGCTTCGGTTTCTCCTCCTCTCTCTTTCCCCCTTTGTTCTCAACTTATTTTAATTGCTGCAAACTGGAGTTCAAAGTGCCTTGGTCATTAACACTTTATTAATTCATCAGGAAAGAGAGGAAGAGCAGGATCTTTCCTTTCCCAGGAAGCTTAGACAAAAGCAAACTGCTGCATCTTCTCTTGTATGTTCTTCCTAATGAAAAACTTTTGCCATTTTGACCACACTCCAGTGTTGCTTGGCCAAACATATCCTCTGAAATGTTGGAAAGCATGCCATCAGCCAAATCGTACTCTTCCCCACCTCGAAGGGTACATCTTGGAAAGGAAAGGTTCAGAATTAGAATAAGTGTGTTGTGAGGTTTTTTTTAAAAAAATTATTGATTATAAAAGAACAAAACAAAAACACAACGTGATTAACATAAAAGTGAAAAAAGGAAAAATTACAATAAAAAAAGCTTACATTACTATTTCTCTCCAGATCCTTTATCATCATATACTTATTCAACATATTATATATCATATTGCTTATATATTTTTGTTACTTATATCTAAATCTCATTCTCATTATTGTTATAATAATTTCATTCTTAACTCTGTCCTTTTCAGCTATATTTAACCTATTGCTATTACTGAATATGATCTTATTACTAAACATATTAATACTAACCCCAAAGCCAATTATATTTCCATTTACTCCGCCTCCCAAAATTGTAATTCTTCTTGTGGAGGTATGACACTTCCCTCTTTTATTAGAACCTTTTCCACAAATATCTTCCATATTGCTTCAAAATCATTCCCTTTCATTATTCCTGCTTTGAGCTTAATTCGACACGTTAGCTTATCGTTAATTGCAATGTTCCACACTTCAGTGTGTTGTGAGGTTAAACAACCTCCTTGTTGGCCTTGCTAGATACAGAAATATTGCAATAGAAAGCAAGGAGAAAAGAAAAGGATACTTTCCCCATTCTCTTTGTACAGGTATAAAAGGTACAAGGTTCTAGACAAGAATCCCTTCTGCGGTGTTGAGAAAGATTTTTAAAACTGGCTGTTAGACCCGAAGGCTTTTAAGGCAAATGGCTGTAAAACAAAAGTGCTGGATTGTTTCAAATTGCACTATTCTAACTCTTTTAAAAATCTTTGAAAAGTTTATGTTTTAAACTGTTCAATATGGCCAATTATTTAACAGCTTTAATATTAAATGCTATGGCCATTTCCATACTAGACTGTTAAAGTGCTATTATTCCACTTTCAACATCCTATGGAATCCTGGGGTTTGCAGTTTAGGGAGGGGCCTCATAAGCCCCTCCCTAAACTGCAAAGGCCAGGATTCCATAGGATGTTGAAAGTGGAATAATAACACTTTAACAGTCTAGTGCGGAAATGGCCTATGTTTTAATTACCGGTATATTACAATCATTTTAATTTGTAAGCCACCTTGAGTCCCAGTCTTGGGGAAAAGGCATAAAGATGAGGAGGAAAAGGAGGAAGAGGAGGAGTGTGCAACAAAGCAAAGAAAAACCAGAGAGAGGCAGGGATTGAAAACATTTTCTTTCCCCATTCCCTTTTCTCCCAAATAGAACCACAAAGTTCCTATAAGAGCCTGGCTGGAGCTCTGGAAAGGCATGTTAAAGTAAGTGCCATCTGCACAGCAACATTTTCTTGCATGTAACAAAGACCTCCAGTTTGTTAGAGGTTTTTTAACAATGACTGGAAGGCCACCTACCAGGGATGTTACAGTTCTTGTACAGTAATAAATTTCCTTTATGGTCAGAGAGTAGACTAGATGCCTTTTGAGGTCTCTTCCAGTTTTGTCGTTTCTCTGATTCCTATTCTTGGGATTTAGAACTGAGTGCACAAAACCACAACTTGCATCCCATCAGGCCTCAGCTCCAACGCTCCTCTCAAGGCCTCCATGTTCTGTGCTTCCCAGAAGAATGTCTTTATTGAGTTGGAGCTGACAAACCATGTCTTCCCCCTCCCAGCGAGGTGAAGTTAATGGACTGTGCTTTGTTTTCACTAGGAAATGAAAGCGCTTCCATTTTTCTCCTCTTCTGGACCCCGCTATAATATCTTCCGCACGTGGAGAATTTGGAGAACCTGTTGGTTGTGTTGCCTTTTCTCCCACCCGGTTGCCTAGTGTGCTCTTCAGTCTGCTTCACTTTCCTGCCCCGTTGGGGTCTGCTCCCTATATAAGCTAACCAGAGTTATTCAGAGGAGCTTACTTCCTCATAAATCTTTCCACAGCACCCATTTTATGGGGGCCAGAACCGTTTTAAAGCACTGTGTGATGATGAATAAGAAGCGGATCACAGGGTTTAAGAGATGTCAGGGGAGCATCTTTCATTCTGACAAGGGCGAAGCCTCCCTGTGGCCTTCGTCCAACCACCTGCGCTCTAGTCATCCCGGGAGCAGCTGCTTTTCTGTTCGGCTAGGGAAGTTCACGTCCTGTGTGCTCAGGCACTTTGTGAGGCTCAAGGCTGAACAAAATGAGCTGGTGGGTACAGCAAGGAAGTGGTAGTTAAAGAGTCGGTTAGCTATCCCAGCTTCTGGGGACGGAGGGAGTGCAGTTTGATTGGTCTGTTTCCCTTTCTCTGGCCATTTCCGCATGAGATTGTCTCATGCAGAAATGGCCTCTGTCTCTCCCCCACACACCTTTTTACTCCAGTGAAACCACAAGCTCTCCAAACCATTTTGGAAAACTCAGATAACAAGAGACCATTGGATTAACAAATTATCATGGACATAGGGCTAGTGTGGGCGTAGACTAAGGCCATTTCATTATTCCATTTTCAACATCCTTTGGAATTCTGGGGTTTGTAGTTTCCTGAGGCCAAAGAGCTCTCTGGCTGAGAATTGTCAAGGCCCCCCCCCCTAAACTGCAAACCCCAGGATTCGGTAGGTTGTTGAAAGTGGAATAATATAGCACTATGATAGTGTAATGCAGAAATGGCCTAAGTGGCCGTGGAGCATTAATCACAAGACTGGCTCTTGTATACTTCATACCCGTCAATGTCTGACAGATGAAAATGGGGATATGTATGGCTGTGTAGCATCAGAGCATGGTTAAGATGGCAAACATGATTAATGAAGAAAGTTGGACAAGTTAGGAGAGGTGCAGCATTTTGCTTTTGTCATTGCTTACTGGAAAGGACAAGATTCTGCTCCCATCCTCTTTTCACCCTAAGTGCAAACTTCTTTTGCAGTTTGGAGTCTATCTGCAACAATTGAAGTAAACCAAGGACGAAGGAGGAAAGTGAGAAAAAACTGGGACATTTTAAAAGCAGCTGGGAAAAAAATGGAATGACAAGAGGATTAATCAGGACTGTACTGCCAAATCAAAACAGTTGGAGATATGACTGTTGATGTGTTCCTCCGAGTCATTTCTGACCTATGGCTACCCTGAGGGTGAAGCTATCATGGGGTTTTCTGGGGCTGAGAGTATGTGATGCACCCAAGATCACCCGGTGGGTTTCTGTGGCCAAACAGAGAATCAAACCCTGGTCTCCAGGAAAGTGGTGCAGTGCTCAAACCACTACATTGCACTGGATTTTTTCTTTACTTTTTCCCTACTTTTTCTTTAATAGGTAGTAGGGCAGGGGGTCTGGATTAGGGCAACAGTGAGGAGGAAGCAGAACATTCATTATTTACCCGGGGTGGGAATTGTTTGTCCTGGAGACTGCGCTTGGTCCAGGAATCCTTTAGCCCTTCCCACTCCCCCCTCCAATTTTTTGTTGCCATCTTTGTGGGGTTAAAAAGCCCACGGGCACAGTCTCTCACATAAATGCTATTTCATATTCCCCCAAAAGAGCAAGAAAATCATTTTCAAAAGTGTTTGGTCTTTATCCAGAGGGGACATGATAGCCATGTTTAAATATTTGAAGGGATGCCATGTTGAGGAGGGAGCAGGCTTGTTCTCACTGCTCCAGAGACTAGGACAAGGAGCAATGGATTCAAGCTGCAGGAAAGGAGATTCCACCTAAACTTCAAAAAGAACTTCCTGGCAGCCAGAGCTGTCCAGCAGTGGAATCAGCTGCCTTGGAGTGTGGTAGAGTCTCCTTCTTTGGAGGTTTTTGAGCAGAGGCTGGATGGCCGTCTGTTGGGAATGCTTTGATGGGTGTTCCTGCATAGCAGGGGGTTGGACTGGATGGCCCCTGAGGTCTCTTCCAACTCTATGATTCTATCAGAACAGTTGGAAGGCATAGCCCTACAGAACTAGTACAGACTGGGTGAGCTGTCACAGCTATGGGCGTTGGGAAAGTAGTTCCCACAAAAAACACAAACACCAATAAAAACAATACATACCAATAAAAAAAAAAAAGAGACATAATTAATTAAACTAACAAATTACACACATCTGCAAAGTATTTATTTATAAAACCATTTCCAGGACACCACATTCCTCTGGCAGGACAGGAGAAAAGGAATTGGTGGACTCGTGCCATTCCGCACTAGACTGTTATAGTGCTGTTATTCCACTTTCAACATCTGTGGAATCCTGGGGTTTGCAGTTTAGGGAGGGGCCTCAAAGGCCAAGAGTACCCTCAAAGGCTCCTCCCTAAACTGCAAACGCCAGGATTCCATAGGATGTTGAAAGTGGAATAATAGCGCTATAACAGTCTAGTGCAGAAACGGCCTTGGTTAAGACATTCATTAGCAGCATACACATACATCGCTCCATTCTTCCCCCCTCAACTGGATATATTGTATCAGTGGACAATAAAACAGTTAACCACTTAATTTACTGGAATACACAAACATGCTTCAACCAAGTACATGGCTGCAATCGACAATTGGCATTCCATACTTTGTAGCATTCTGCTAACTCTAGCAAAACCTACCTTGTCTATTCTAATACACATCCAGCAGAACCTTATGCCAGGAGCCTCGCATCCTGACACTTGGACTGCAGTCTCGTGCTCCCCACCCTCTCAGAAATGCAGTTTGCTTTTGCCTGTGACTGCTGGGAAGGGCAAGATTCTGCCCTTCTCTCCTTATTGCTGAGTTAATGGATTGCAAACTTTCTCTTGCACTTTGAACTCAGTCTGCAGCAACCGAAGTGGGCTGAGGATGAAGGGGAAAAGCAAGAGGAGGAAGAGAGGGAAACTGGGAAAATCTGAAAGAGAAGAAGCTGGAGTGAAATGTCCTCAACCTTTATCTCAACACTGAAGTACATGTGTGACTCTTTAGACAATATCCTTGACCTTATTTATGTATATTTAATATCCTGCCATTTTCTTGACACAGGATTCAAAGTAGCTCAAAACCATTTCAGACAAAAACTTAAGAAGTATTAATACAAAAATTAAAAGAGAATGGAACTACATTTCTGTGTAAAACACAAGAGGTTAAAACAGTTTAAAAAGCATGTTTAAAATATAGTAAAATAGAAACATGCCCCCCGAAAAAGCTGCATCGGCTGCAATAAATTAATAATGGAATGTCTGCCTAGATAAAATTGTCTTTCTCTTGCAGCAGAAAGACAAGAGGGCCAGGGCCAACTGGACCTCCTGCAGAAGGGAGTTTAACAGCCTGGGGGCAGCCACTGAGAAAGCTGTCTCCAGGGCCCTCTTATCCATTAGGCACTTCAGGCACAGTGCCTGGCGCCTATGAAAATTTTAGGACCAATGGGGGAAAAATCAGCATTTTAGGGCCTATGAAAACATCCCTAGTGGTACGTTGAGGTGAGAGAGGGAGGCAAACACAAGAGTGCCTATGAAAACCTAATGCACCCTTGGTTGTCTCCCAAGTCCTCACCAGATGAGCCTGTGAGGGCGGTGAAATGGGGAGAAACCTCTCCACAGATCTTAATGTTTCGACAGGCATGTATAGGGAGATACAGATCTTGATATTTATAGTGTATCCCAGTCGCTCCGGCCTGAGTATGGGATCTGTCCACTTGTTCCATTCCACAAACCACAATAGTTGAATGTTCCCAATAAGAATCTTGGCTTGGAAATTCTCTGCTGCCCTTCCTGTGGAATCCTGCCCTCATTTCTTTTGCTAGACTAGGAATTAGCAAAGGGTAGCCAAAATGAGGCCCCCAAAGCACTTAGCCACAATTTTTTTAAAAAAATGTGCCAAATTTGGGCAGTTTTTCACCCTGAAACCAACCAAATTGATCCAAAACCAGCTGCAAAGGGGTACTTTACTTCTCTTCCAACCCTGAAAAAAATAAGATAAAAGGGTCCTCCCTCCTAAAAAAAACAGTCAGAACTGTGGACAGAAATGATACAACATCACTTCTGTTGCATTGAAACACAATGATGTGGCCACAGAGGGAAAAAAGGCTCCTGTTCCTTCCAGATTTACCCACCCTGGGCTAGATTTTCTACTCATTCTTCCTTTCTCGTACATAGACACAATGGACTCCTTTCTCTCATTTTCCCAGTGCTATGAGGATCCCTGAATATTCTACAGATATGGTATGCTACATTTCTTCCTTGTAGTATTCACTCATTTGTAAATTGGGGGCATCCAACTCTTGGTCAGATGAGGCCCTTGGCAATTTATGTTCTGGAGGGCCTCCTCTAACATCAGGAGGGGCCTGGATGCAGGCTTACCTGGCAGTGTGTTCCAATGTAAATTTCCTACAGTACTCAAAAGAAATGCTACTTCAGTTGCTCCAAACCACTGGGAAGTAACATGGGCTGCTCACTGTTACTGCCTTCAGGTGAACTCAACCTGAGAGGAGCAGGACTATTTGTGGGACACTGGCCAAAGATCTCCGTTTATGTTTTGAGGATTGGAAAGGATGCACCAGGCAGTAGAGCTAGATGAGTGATACCTAAACTCTATCCTCCAGGTGTTTTGAATTTCAACTCCCAGAAGTCCCAGCTGCTTGGCCAGTGATCAGGGATTCTGGAAGCTGAAGCCCAAAACATCTGGAAGACTAGACTTTGGGAAGCACTGACCTAGACCATCCTTGAAAAAGTGCTGGGTGCTGGACCTTGTTTTGGGACACTGCAGATGACATCCCTTAATTTACTTTTATACCCACCACATTTCACAGGTGAAAACTGGGATGACCGTGGCCAAACAACATCGGAGGTCCTTTTGCACTGCACTGGTATAGTGCTATTATTCAACTTTTAACATCCTGTGGAATTCTGGGGTTTGTAGTTTACTGAGGCCAAAGATCTCTGTGGATGGGAATTCTAAATTCTTCTGCCTAAACTACAAACCCCAAAATTCCACTGGATATTGAAAGTGGAATAATAGCACTATTAGCAGTATAGTGCAGAAATGGCCAGAGTGTGGTCAGGGTAGTAACAGTTATTAATGAGGAAGAATAAACAAGTTAGGAAAAAATGGGATCAGTTTTCTTTTGCCTGAGCTTTCTGGAAAGGGCAAGATTCTGTTCCTTCTGTCCTTCCCTCCCTACTGAGTTAGTTGAAGGCATTTCCGTACTTGACTGTTGTAGCGGTCTGATTCCACTTTCAGCATCCTATGGAATCCTGGAGTTTGCAGTTTTGGGAGGGGCTGGCTGGCCACTCCCAAAACTGCAAACCCCAGGATTCCATAGGATGTTGAAAGTGGAATCAGACTGTTACAACAGTCTAGTGCGGGAGTTCAGACTACTTTTGCAAAGACAGCAAGGTCCAGCAAGTTTCTTGCTTGTCTTGCAGACAACTTCATGGTCCAGAAGGTGGAAGAGGCCACAAGGGGATCAAATATTCTAGATCTGATCCTGACCAACAGGGATGACCTTGTTAATGAGGTAGAAGTGGTTGGATCTTTAGCGAGGAGTGACCATGCCCTATTGCAGTGGTTCTCAACCTGTGGGTCCCCAGATGTTTGTGGGCTTCAGCTCCCAGAAGCCCCAGTCACCATGGTCAGTGCTCAGGGCTTCTGGGAGCTGAAGTCCAAAAACATCTGGGGACCCACAGGTTGAGAACCACTGCCCTATTGGAATTCGGCATTCAGGGGAAGGAGAAGATAAGGGTAGCCAAACACTCATCTTACATTTTAAAAAAGCGGACTTCTGTAAACTTAGGGAGCTGCTGGCTGGAATTCCGTGGTCAAGAAAAGTGAAAGAGAAAGGAGTTCAGGAGGCATGGGAGTTCCTTAAAAAGGAGATATTGAAGGCACAGTCTAAAACTGTGCCAATAAGGAGGAAAAATGGAAGGAATCTGAAGAAACCAGAATGGTTGACTAAAGAACTCTCAGCTGAGCTAAGTGTTAAAAGAAACATGTATAGGAAATGGAAGAAGGGGAAACCACCAAAAAAGAATTTAAGCAAGTGGCCCGGAGATGTAGGGAGGAGGTCAGAAAGGCTAAAGCACAGAACGAACTTAGGCTGACCAGAGACATTAAAAACAATAAAAAGGGCTTTTTTAAATACGTCCGCAGGAAAAGGGAAAAGAAGGAGACGATAGGGTCGCTGGGCAGAGAAGATGGTGAATTACTCACAGGGGGCAGAGAAAAGGCAGAACTACTTAACACCTTCTTTGCCTCAGTTTTTTCCCAAAAGGATACAAGCACTCTACCTGGCGGTTGGGGAGCAGGTGAGGAAGCAGGGGAGATGAGGCACATAATAGGTAGAGAGGTGGTACAGGAATACCTGGCCACACTGGATGAATTCAAGTCTCCAGGGCCAGATGAATTGCATCCTAGGATATTAAAAGAGCTGGCAGAGGTCATTTCGGAACCGCTTGCTATAATCTTTGAGAAATCTTGGAGGACAGGAGAAGTTCCAGCAGACTGGAAGAGGGCAAATGTTGTCCCCATCTTCAAGAAGGGGAAAAAAGAGGACCCCAAATAATTATCGCCCAGTCAGCCTGACATCAGTACCTGGAAAGGTCCTGGAGCAGATCACTAAGCAGTCAGTTTCTAATCACTTAGAAAGCAAGGCGGTAATCACGAGATGTCAACATGGATTTCTCAAAAATAAGTCATGCCAGACTAATCTTATCTCTTTTTATGATAGAGTTACTAGCTTGATAGATGAAGGGAATGCTGTGGATGTAGCATATCTTGATTTCAGTAAGGCCTTTGACGAAGTTCCCCATGACATTCTTGCAAAGAAACTAGTAAAATGCGGGCTGGACAGGGCTACTGTTAGTTGGATTTGTAATTGGTTGACCGACCGAACCCAAAGGGTGATCACGAATGGCTGCTTTTCATCCTGGAGAGAAGTGACTAGCGGGGTGCCACAGGGTTCTGTCCTGGGCCCAGTGCTGTTCAATATCTTCATCAACGACTTGGATGAAGGAATAGAGGGCATGCTCATCAAATTTGCAGATGACACCAAATTGGGAGGGGTTGCTAATATGCCAGAGGACAGGATCAAAATTCAAAATGACCTGGATAGATTGGAGAGCTGGGCCAAGGCTAACAAAATGAAATTCAACAGAGAGAAGTGTAAGGTCCTACACTTAGGTAGAAAAAATGGAATACAGAAATATAGGATGGGGGACATGTGGCTGGATAGCAGTACATGCAAAAGGGATCTAGGAGTCTTCATAGACCACAAGCTGAACATGAGTCAGCAGTGTGATGCGGCAGCTAAGAAAGCCAATGCAATTCTCGGCTGCATCAACAGGAGTATGGTGTCTAGATCGAGGAAGGTACTGGTACCACTCTACTCTGCTTTGGTTAGACCTCATCTTGAATACTGTGTCCAGTTCTGGGCACCCCAATTCAAGAAGGACATGGTCAAGCTGGAGCAAGTCCAGAGGAGGGCGACCAAAATGGTGAGAGGCCTAGAACCCATGCCCTATGAGGATAGACTTAGAGAGCTGGGGATGTTTAGTCTGCAGAAGAGAAGGTTAAGAGGGGACATGATAGCCATGTTTAAATATTTGAAGGGATGCCATGTAGAGGAAGGAGAGGGCTTGTTTTCTGCTTCTCCAGAGACCAGGACAAGGAGTGATGGATTCAAGCTGCAGGAAAGGAGATTCCACCTGAACCTCGGGAAGAATTTCCTGACGGTCAGGGCTGTCCGGCAGTGGAATATGCTGCCTCGAAGTGTAGTGGAGTCTCCTTCTTTGGAGGTTTTTAAGCAGAGGCTGGATGGCCATCTGTCGGGAGTGCTTTGAGGGTATTCCTGCATGGCAGGGGGTTGGATTGGATGGCCCCTGGGGTCTCTTCCAACTCTACATTTTTATGATTCTATGATTCTATGAATGCACTTTGCAGCAACTGTGGTTAGCTGAAGACAACAGGAAACAAAGAGAGAAAGAGAGAGGAACTGGGACATTTTAAAAGCAACTGAAAAATGGGTTGACAGAGGTCTTATGGGATTGTCTCTGACAAATCAGAACAGTTGGAGGGTATGCAGTTTGTGAAAAGACCATGGAGTAAATTGGCTTTGTCTTGTATTAGAAGGTTGAAGTTGGAGTTTGTCTTTCCCACCATAATTTCTATTTTTACCTCTCTGCCATTCAGCTCACATCTTGGCATCTGTGGCACTACTCTTTTTTTTATGAAGACGTGTGAATATTAACATAGAACATAAAAGTGGAGGAGAGCCATTTAAAGGGAAAGGGAAATTAATGTATGTTTTTAGTCCATGTAGATGAGGCAGGTCCAAAATGCAAAACTTGCTTTAGAGAGCACGAAATTGGCCTTCCATTCTATATATAGTCGCTTGCAGAGTCCTTCCCATTCCTCTTCTGGGTACTGAAAGCCAGAGGGATGTTCCTGGTGAAATGTCAAGTGGAATCCCGTCACGGCAGATGAAGTGGAGCCAAAAGGGAATCCATGTCAAGAGTCTGTGCCGAGTAGAGGCCGAGGCCAAGGCCAGAAAAGCAGGCCAGAGAGTTTGCAGAGGCGAGAAGGAAAGTCCAGCTGCAAAAGACTGGAATGACCATAGCTATTTGTGGGACACTGGCCAAAGATCCCCATTTATGTTTTGAGGATTGAGAAAAGATGGACATAGCACACAAAGGTAAACTGTGTTCCAATGTTCGGCTAAACCATATCACTTGCGGTCTCAGTTGGAATGTCATCTGTCTGTTTTTAGACCAACAGATTCAAATACAGGGTCTCTTGGGGTATTCCTCTTTGAGAATCATTGCTTGCCAACTAGATCAGTGGCTTTTAACCCGGGATCCGGGGATCCCTGGGTTCCACAGAGCCGTTATGGGGGGTCCGTGAAGCTCTGCTGCCAGACACCAACAGCAGCAGCAACAACAGGGAAATGTAAGCGGGGGGGTTGCAAGTGCTAAACCTACCCCTCGTTTGCAAACTATGGCCATTTCCGCACGACACTCTTATAGTGCGATGATTCCACTTTCAACCTCCTATGGAATCCTGGGGTTTGCAGTTCCGGGAGGGGCCGGCCGGCCCCTCCGGAACTGCAAACCCCAGGATTCCATAGGAGGTTGAAAGTGGAATCATCGCACTGTAAGAGTGTGGTGTGGAAATGTTCTATGACTCTGGAGCCCAGGGTCTGAATCCCCATTCGGCCACCGAAACAACCTGGGTGACCTCAGGAAGGTCACATTCTCTCAGCCTCAGAGAAAGGAAAAGGCAACAAATTTTACCAAGAAAACCCTCATGATAGGTTCACCTTAGAGTCGGTGTAAGTCAGTTTTGAAACCTCCCCCATCAGCAGCATTTTGTTGTTGTGTGCCATTAAGTCACTTCTGACTTACGGCAACCCTAAAGTGAAACTGCCACAGTTTTGTTTTGTTTTTTTACAAGATTTGTTCAGAGAGGGTTTGCCTTTGCCTTCTTCTGAGGCTGAGAGAATGTGACTTGCCCAAGGTCACCTAGTGACTGAATGGGGATCCTAGTCTCCAAGAGCTTTTAATAAATAAACATTTGGAAATTTAAATAAATCTTTGAATATTTAACTCTAAATTTAAATATTTAAAAATGAGTTAAGTCTTGAGTGTCCTTGGCGGAAAAAAAATTATATTTGAAGGAGGTCCCCAGTAAAGAAGATAATGTACTGGATAGAGGGATTAAAGACATGGTTTAGTGACTGGGGTGGGGGGACTTAAAAAAAAGTTTTTTTAAAGTTATTGTGGCCTCGGGAGAAATGAAATGCTGAATTTACCACCTTTGTACCTTCTGTACAGTTGATTTGTGCTGCAGAAGGTCAGTCTCAGCCTTAGAGAAAGCAAACGGCAACAAATTTTGCCAAGAAAATCCTCATGATAGGGTGAGATTACAAAGAACTGTGAAAGACTGGAGATGTGGTAATTGAAGCTACTATGCAAGTAACCGAGGCGGCTGCATTTGTGTCGCTGAAATGGAGTGCCAGACTTACTGATTTTTATCGACAGAATCTGTTCACTCATTTGCAACAACTCAAGTGGCAACTGCTTTCTCATGAGACGGGGCTTGTGACAGCCAGGGCTCGGTCGTCCTTCAGCAACAGCTGACCTACATCATGTATTTTTAATTTCATGCTGGCAGAGGAAAGCTGTTGAGAGATGGAGTCATTCAGATTACTTGGTTTGTTCTGAAGGATGGATTGTACAGGGCACATTGGGAAATATTTCAGGTCTGTGATTTCTAACAGTAGCAAAACTCGCCAACCAGGGGGGGCCTGTGGAAAATGGGGAGGGGGGGAAATACCACTGTTGCTTTATGTGGGTCTGCACCCGCATTTATCTGAACTCCTTGTGAAACCTTTAAAACGCTTTCTTCTCTTTTGAGGGACACCAGTGATTTGGAAATACTTAAAAAAGGAGAAAGACAAAGGAAATGAAATAGGAAGGAAAGAAGTTTTTCCTTTTGGTTGGCTCCTCTTTATGCCCTGTTGAAAACGCAGTTTTTGAAATATCTAATCCACCACTATTATCCCCGTAACTACTGTTTGGTGAAGAAATTCTCAAAGAAATAGATGTTTCAATACAGTCTTGCTTGTAGCGTCTTGGGTGCAAACCCATTGAACAAAAAAGAGCTTTGCGAGTACTCACATATACACTCAGGCTGTGAGTTTGTTCCTTGCTGTTTTGGAAGCTGATGACTGGGAGAAAACACCCTCCAGATCTAGATGTTGCTACAGTTACTGATGTGCCAAAAGCAGGAGCTTCAAACTGTCCCCCTTAGAGCTCGGTTACCCAATATTTTTGGGTGGCTATGAATATAGTATGTACGGGAGAAATTTTCAAAGTGTTCTTCAGAATGCTAGTGCTCTTCCTGCATTTTCTTCTTCTGTTTCTGTGGTTGGAAGACTATGGCCATCTCCGCACTAGACTGTTATAGCGCTATTATTCCACTTTCAACATCCTATGGAATCCAGCTGGCCCCTCCCGGAACCGCAAACCCCAGGATTCCATAGGATGTTGAAAGTGGAATAATAGCACTATAACAGTCTAGTGCGGAAATGGCTTATGATTATGCTGGTGGGTTTTCCCTGAAGTCTTATTATTCAGTCAAACTTTGCATTATATCCTTTGACATCTTTTGCTACATTTCTCCTCGCTGTTAGTGCCACCCTGTTTCTTGGATTTTCATTTCTTGAGTAAGCACTGTATAATTATCCACGGTAATTCAAAATGTCCCATGCCTGTCCTTTTTAGCTTGCTCAGTCTGAGAACTGCAGTGTTTATACATTCAGTTTCTTGCTTTACAATGGCTAGTTTCCCCAATTAATGCTTCTCATATTCCATCCACTGTATAAAAGTCAAAGTTTATCTGTGTCAGGTGAAGACTTCATATGACTGGCTGTGTGAGGCAAATGATATGATTCGTTGTGTCAGGCGAAGACCTTGTATATTGGCTGCCTGAGAAGATTCTATGGAATCCTGGGGTTTGCAGTTTAGGGAGGGGCCTTTAGAATTCTCAGCCAGAGAACTCTTGCGCCTGACCAGTTACTATGGAGACAAGGTCTAGCAGCAAGGAGGAGGGCAGCATATTCCGTCAGGAACCCAACCTCTGTATGTTAATAACTCTGAATACAGACTCAATTGAGGAATATGAACAAAAGTTAAAGATACTAGACAAGACATTTGGGAGAATTAGAGATACAGAATCTCAAATCTGTGTATTTCAACCGCATCTAATTCCTAAGGTAAGGTAAGGTAAATCCTAAGGTATTTCTAACAAATATTGCCTATGAGAACATAAAATCCCAGCAACACCAGGTAAATACACTGGCATTCCTATAATATGTGGTGTGCATTTTGGACTTCATTTTTGGCCCTCAGCACATCAACAGCAGGAGGTCCTTTTCACTTGGGTCCCGTTGTGTCATTAGCATTGCTTGTATTTGTTCTCCGTTCTTCCCCAGTAGCCAGTTGAGTTCCAGTCTGAGCCAAGCCAGTAGCCTTCCAATCTGAGTCTCATCATCTGGCACTATTTCATGCTTCATTTTGGATATTTTCATTGTAGGGTTTTCATGGAAAAGGATATTCAAAAGAGGTTTACTGTGTCTCCTGCATGGTACCGATAGGTACCTGTGCTGCCCCTGGAGTTGTCTCTGAGAGATCCTCCACCAGGGTCACCCCCCTCAACTACTGCTAGATTGGTAACTGTTTGGCACATTTCATCTGGCTCCTCAGCAAAAGCCTCCCTGACATGGGACACCCTTCCTACCATCAACACAACCTCTTAGAATCATAGAACCATAGAGTTGGAAGAAACCACAAGGCCATTGACTTCAACTCCTTGCCATGCAGGAATACACCATCAAATCACTCCCATCAGATGGCCATCCAGCCTCTGTTTAAAAACCTCCAAAGAAGGAGACTCTGCCATACTCCCAGGCATAGCATTCCACTGTTGAACTGCTCTTACTGCCAGGAATTTCTTCCTAAAGTTTAGACGGTATCTCTTCTCCTGAATTTTGAAACCATTGTTCCGTCTCCTAGTTTCTTGCCTCACAGGAGCACAAAATCCCACCAACACAGAAAGGTAGGGCCAAAGATAGGAGCTGTAGCCACTGAAATAATAAATCTTTTTAAAAACGATATAAGAATGTGCTTAGGTGCTTGTTCACTAACTCAGCCTTTAACGCACTCCAACTTTTTGGATGTTTGGGGTTTATAAATTTTATTGGGTATGATTAAGCACTTGAAAATGAACGCTCAGCAGCTTTTTGCCCTCAGAGAAACCTGGATGGCGGCTCGGTTTGACTGGAGCTTGCCAAAGCATCTCTTCAAAAGGAGACCTTGCTTGAATATTACACTCATTTTTTGATTGCAGGCCAGCAGGAGAAAGGAGGTTTTTGAAAACAGCTTAAAAAAAAAAAGCAGATTCCCAGATCCAAATGCTAGTCCGAGCTAGAGTAGATCGGTTCCATCAGTTGCTAAACCAACTAATTTATGTAAGATCCATCAACTCAGAAGGTCTGTGGCCATTTCCACACTAGCCAGTTGTAATGCTATTATTCCACTTTCAACATCCTATGGAATCCTGAGGTTTGCAGTTTAGGGAGGGGCCTCAAAGTGGCGTTTTATCTGTCCTGAATCTCTAAAAAACTATTCAGAAGTTTTTTAAAGATATTTGATGCACTTTAGGGTTTCAAATCTTGAGTTAAGTCTTGGTGGTCCACAGCAACAAAAGATATTTAAAGGAGGTCGATCGAAAAGAAAGAGTTAAGAACTACCTGTCCTACAGCGTGACTGGCAAGGGACATAGCGAGAGTCCAAACATCTCATCTCAGCAAAGGTCGTCTCACAGAGTGGCCAAGACAGTTTTCATTCCAAAGCAAGCTCTGAAGCCCTATGGAAATAGATCTAGATAATCAAAGAGTCTGGAGTTGTCTGGCAGCCAGTTACTTAAAAAATGTGTTTAGAAGGGTGATCTCTGTAACTAGCCCACAGTTGTTAAGTTTTGGCCCAGGTTAGACTTCTTTGGGAGACGTTCAGTTGCCACCTGCTTTGAAGAGATAATCACCATTCTGCTTTTCTAATAGAAGATGCTGCCTCCAGTTATCACAAAATCCAGCAAGACAATACACCACTCAAAGTAGCGGCTGGAATATCTTAATGGAATTTTTTTATACAAATAAAAATAACTTCTTTATGTAAATATAGCTGCTTAGCATAATTTATACTGATTGCAGAAAACTGTATGTTCCAGATTGCCTTATTCTTTCCTTCCCAGGTTTTGAGATTTTGACCTGGATAATAATCAAAAAGCATGTGGAGTCCGTGACCTTCCAGATGTTGTTAGATGACAATTTTGATCATCACTGACCTTTCGCTATGCTTTCTGGGATGGATGGGAACTGGAGTCCGATGTCTGATTTTCCACTGATTTTTATCCCTGTTCCCTACTTAAAAGATAGGAGTGAAATTGATTTGTTTTCCATTTTAATATGAACCAGCCTAATTTGCTGTTCCTGAAGTGTGCATAGAATAGAACATAATTATCCTCCAATTTCCAATTCTCTGAGCAAAAAGTGCTTAAATGGATCCGCTGGGGAAGTTATGTACAAAAATGTATGCATTTTGGAGAATAATATACAAGAAGTTATATTAGGGAGGAAAAAATCTCTTCTAAAAAGTTTATATTAGGGAACAGGCAAATTTTGTGTATAAAAATGCTCAAAGGTGCATATATATTTTGTGCAAATGTTTCCATCTAGTTCATTAATTCATTAACAAGCTGACGCAGAAGTAGGAGAGTACAAATGCGCTGAAAATATGAGAACTGTAGAAAGCAAAAGGAAGAGATATTTGTCTGCCTTTTCTCTATTAATCACAAAGAATTTGTTTTTCATCGCACTTCTGGGTTTTTCCCCCCTTGTTGCTATGTCCACTTCACGTCTTTTCTGACTTATGGAAATAACTCAAGGTGAACCTATCACAGGGTTTTCTGGGGCTGAGAGTATGTGATGCACCCAAGATCACCCAGTGGGTTTCCATGGCCAAATAGGTAATCAAACCCTGCTCTCTAGCATCAGAGTCCAATGCTCAAGCTACTACATCACAGTGGCTTTTTTTTCTCTTTTTCCTCCTAATTTGCAAACTAAGGGTGCTAGTGGGTGGGCCTGTTTGTTGCATATATGAATACATCTCCAACCCATTCTCTCCCTTTATTAAATTAAAGGGGGTGGCTGCATCTTGCATTCCACTCTTCCAGGATTCTGCTTTAACTGGAAAAATTTCTAAAATTTCGTTCCAGAACTGGAACATGTGTAGTTACTTGAAGTTTTCCATCCTTTTAGTTTCTTTTCATCTGTTTTGCCTTTCTCTGACACCAGCATACATAGACAAAAAAAGAAATCTGTGATTGTATCAAAATTCTTTTTGAGCCGTCTTACTCATTTACAGATCAAGACTATGTGACAGAATCGAAAGAAAAGATAGAATCGAAAACAAAAAGAATTGTGGTCTAATGATAACAGTGCAAATGGGGACGTTAAGATTGCTTTTTTTGTTTTGAGCATCAGTACACATGTGTGCTTTAGTAGTTCAGAAGGGGAAAAGACTGACATGAACAGGAAGGAGTGAAAACTGCTGCGAAACGTATATTGCATGGCACTGGGCAAAATTTAGGAATAAAAAGTATTGGTGCACTGGAGGATTCCTAATGTCCTGATTTTACTTTGGAAACATGACAAGCCAATAGCAGCCCTGTCTCATATCCTCCAGCTCTCCCAGTTTGGTTGGGGCAGTCCTAATTAATTCTCTGTCATCCCATTTTTTCAGTTACTTTTAAAATGTCCTGGTTTTGCTCTCCATCTCCCATTTTCCCCCTTTGTCTTTGTCTTATTTCCATTAGTGCAAACATTTCAAAGTGCCAAAGTAGTCTGAACTCAATTAATTCAGCAGGAGGGAAAGGAAAAGGAAGAATCTTGCCCTTCCCTGTAGACTCAGCCAAAAGCAAATGACTGCAGCCATTCTTCATTTATCTGCACTTTCTCATTAATAACTTTTGCCATATTAACAACACTCAGACGTTACCTGGTTGCATGTGTCCTTATTTTCATCTGTGAAATGTTGGAGAGTATGTTGTCTAAAGCATAGAATGTTACGTTTTCATCCATTTCTAACTTTCTTGCATTTTCTCACCACTTTTTTTGTATTTTTTTAAAAAGAAGGCAGATGGTTGTTGTTGTTTTATTCATTTACATTCTGCCTTTTTCCCAATACAAATTAAGAACACAAAACATTCATAAAAGTACAAGTATAAGATTTAAAGAACAATTTAAAGAACAAGGAACCCTGGTGGTGCAATGGTTAAATGCTGGTACTGCAGCCACAATGTTGTGAGTTCAATCCTGCCGTGCTCCAGGTTGACTCAGCCTTCCATTGTTCTGTAGGTTGCTAAAATGAATATCCAGCTTGTTGGGGACGATTAGCTAACAAATTGTAAAACGCTTAGGGAGTGCTCAGCACTGATAAGCGGTATAGAAATGTATCTGCTATTGCTAACTGCTATTAAACATTTTATAATGTTTAAACTTACACATTAAAAATATTAAAAGATATTAAAAGACTATACCAGCCTTAAAAACAGAACTGCACAGCATTGAAAGCCCAAACCTAGTCAATTTGTAAAAGCCTAATAGCACAAAAATATTTTGACTTGCCATTGGAAGTAGAGCAAGAATGGAGCCATCCTGGCCTTTCTAGGGTGGATTTCCAAAGCCTGGGAACAGCCGTTGAGAAGCCCTTCTCCCTTGTTCCCACCAAATGCACCTGAGATGGTGGTAGGACAAAGAGAAGACCTCTTTGGGCAATCTTAAAGCTCTCTGGGTCTCATAAAGGGAGATATGATCCTTCAAATAACCTTGGCCCAAGACACATAGGGCTTTATAGGTTAAAACCAGCACTTAAATTGTGCCTGGAAATGGACAGGCAGCCGGTGGAATTGTTGTACCAAGGGAGTTGTGCACCTCCAGCCTCTGAGCTGAGTCCAGGAGTACCCTCAAACTACAAACCTGCATTTTCAGGAGGAGTATAACCCCATCTAATACAGGCCGAATCTATATTTTCAAATACAGTCAGCCCTCCACATTTGCAGGTTTCTATTCTGCAGATTTGATTATTCACAGATTATTTGCTGTCACCTCTGCTGCCTCCCTAGGCCATTATTAATAGGGACTGCAAGCCTCATGAGACTGAGAAATTGTGAATGAGGCTTGTAAATCCCTATGATGTGGGGCAGAAGTGGAGGTGACAGTAAGCGCTACCAGCCAGCCACTTCTGCCTTGTGGAGGAACTCTCATGCCTCAAAAGAATCCATGGTGGGTTGAATATGGTGATCGTACTTTTCTGTGTGTTCAATATGGTTTGGGAGGGCCTAGAGTACATTTTTCCTATACATTTTTTCCACTTTCACAGAGGTCCTGTGCCTGTAACCCTAGTGAATGTGGAGGGATGACTGTACATCTTTCAACTGACCAGGAACACCTCTATCTTGTCTAGATTAAGCGTCAGTTTGATTGCTCACATCTAGTCCATTACAACCGCCAGACACCAGTTTAGTACAGGAAGAGCTTCTTTGGACTTACTGGGAAGAAGTAATAGAGCTGGGCAACATCAGAATAGTGGTGAAACCTGACCCCAAAACTCCAGACAACCTCTCCAAGTGGTTTCATGGAGATGTTAAATAACATAAGGGATGAGACTGAACCTTGAGGCCATAGGCCAATGGCCAAGGAATCAAGCAGGAATCACCCATCACCACCCTCTGAGAGTGCCCTTCCAAGAAAGAACAGAGATGCTGTAGAACAGTACCTCCAAGTCCCAGCCCAGAGAGACAACTCAGAAAGATAGCATGGTCGATGGTATCAAAAACTGCTGAGAGGCCCAGCAGCACCAACAGAGACATACTTCCCCTTTCTTGTTGCCTATGTGGGTCGTCCACCAAGGCAACCAAAGATGTCTCTGTCTCATAACCAGGTCTGATACCAGTCTGGAGTGGATCTAGATACACAATGCCTTTTGTTAGGTAGCACAAAGAGCCTTCCATTTGCGAGCACCACATGTAATTTGCAATTCTGAAATCCATGGAGAAATTTCAGAAGCATCTCCAGTAATAATTTGCAAAAATGTACTTTAGATAATAACCCACCTCAGTATTCCTACAGTGCACTTGACAAGATTACAGTACCCAACTTGAGCCCCAGGGCCGGCTCTTTCAGTGCTGGGGAAGGCGTTTCCTGACTGTACGCTGGAGCGTGTGTGAAGGTTTTGATTGCAACCCTTATGTGTATAGCACTTTACTGTGCTTGGACTTGCTCACAGGATGGAGTCGTCGATGGCAACTGTGGTGTTGGAGAGGTAAATTGCACTTCAGTGGCAGCCTCAGGAAGGAAGGGTGGGAGGGAGGGAGAAGGAGGGAGGGAGAGGTCCCTTCCAGACAAGAGGCTCTTTGTAAGGGAGGCTTGCGAGTCAACGCTGTTCCACGGTTTCCTTCTCTCAGATGATACAATTTGTTATTCCACGAGAACAGCCTCTGTTAAAATGCTCCCTGAAGGTAGCCATGGCAGAGACTCATGGGGCCCTTTGTCTGGGCTCAGTATTAGTCAATCACCTTGGAATTTTGCTACCCACTCCCATCTCCGGACAAACACATCAATTATGCTCCTGGGGTGGAGGGAGAGAGATTCACTGCTCCTCACCTTCCTTTCTTGCTGTGGGGCAGATGTACTAGTCAGGCAGCTAAACTGAAGTTTTATAAATAGGCAAAGATTTCTAGAAGCAGGACAGCCTGAAGTTTACTTTTCCCACACTCCTGTGTCCAAGGTGGAGGAAGCACAAATGCCCACAAGTTATCAGCAGAGTCCCTAATTTGAAAATAATTTTCGAAGCTGCACTATAACCTCCCACGTAGATGAAAGTGCAGCTAGGGTTGCAAGAGGTGCTGGCTGAAACTTCATGAAAATATTGAGCATCCCCAGGGTATCCAGGGCAGGAAGGAAATCTCACAAAACCCTGCAACTCTCTCAATTAATCTTCTGTTGCCTGCATCTTTTCTGCTAGTTTTGAAATGGCCCATTTTTTTCTCTCCTGCTCTCCCTTTCCCCTTCGTCTTCAGATAACTTCAATTGTTGGAAACTGAATTAAAAGTGCAAAAGTAGGTTGCACCCAATTGTCTCAGCAGGGGAGAGGAGAGGAGATGGCAGAGTCTAGCCTTTCCCGGGAGGCTCAGGCAAAAGCAAACTGCTACAGGCTCTCCTGGCTTGTGTGTTCTGCCATCTTGACTATGCTCTGCTTTTGCTTGGCCACACGTACTCTGAGTTTTATCTGTGAAATGTTGGAGGGTATATATAAGGTATTGTATTTCTGCAATGGCATTGCAGCAGAAAGCCAGCAATGAGCTGAAGGGATTTGGGAAGGAATTGGGAGAAGGCATGCACATGTGCCCACCATGCCGTTTGCAGCAAGGGAGGAAGTAGAGTGTCAGTGATGTAACTCCTTCCTGTCCAACAAGACCTGACAGATGTGGTGCTGGGTCTTGGAGGGATGGGTACTGGGCCTTCCAAAAGCCCCAGGAACAACATAAAGCCTGCAAAACTTCCCCATGTTTCAAGTGAGCTTGTTGCAGAACAGAGATAGAGACCCACGGATTAAGGAAAATAGTTTATTTGTCTCAGTGGGATCATTCCCAAAAGTCTGAGCCCCGCCTCTTCATATTCTCAGCAATTTATACATTTTCCAGTACAATCATCACATGTTCAAGAAAGGAAACAGATGCATACAAAGGTTCTCGCCATTCTCTAGCGTAATCTTACAAATGTTGCAAAGTAAGGGAAGCATAAGCGCAGCGTGCCACATTTCATTCTCCCTAACATTTTATCTTACAGAGCTCTATTGTAAGTTGTTGTATGCCCGCAGGATGTCAGACTTAGCAGAAAGGGCAGCATCTGCTCTAACTTCTGGGTTTATTTTTCAGCTTGCCTGACTGCTGAAAAAAAAGTCAACCCTGGATTGCCATATCACCTGGTAAACTTAAAATTGTCCTAATTCTGATACTGCTTACCCGTATTACCTTCAATAGTGTTTCCACAATTGGCCAACCGTAGGGTTGTCAATTCAGGATCATCCCAGGCCCAGATGTTTTTGGGCCAAAATCTGAAACCTAGGGATGCTTCCTAGAAATGTCATTAAGCGTTAGTAAGTACCAAACACAGCTGCTCACAGCTTGTCATTCACACACACACACGCACACAGATCAAGAACGAGAACTCATTTTCTTGCTTTGAAATTAAGACAGAAATCTTAAATAAAAGAGTTTTCTTAGATTAAAGTGAAAGGAGGAGATTATTCCTTGCTTATTTAGGGAGATGAGAAAAGGAACATTTAATCTAGCCCAGTGGTTCTTAACCTTTTCTTTACCAGGGATCCCCTGGAAATATAAGTTGTTGCCAGGGTCCCCCAAGACTTAACTCAAGACTTAAATATTTAAATTTGATTTAAATATTCAAATATTCATTTATTAAATGCTTCTGGAGACTAGGATTCAAATCTCTGCTCAGACACTGGGTGAGTTGGACAAGTCACATCCTCTCAGCTTGCTTTCTTGCTTTATTTATTTCTCATTCTCTGTCGTGAGATTTCTGAGCAGCGTAGAATTTAGACTATATAAACAGATGTAATATATGCTACCTATGCATGTTCTCTCAAGGCTGTAGATGCCATGCTTGCAGAATTTTGGTAGCACAGGAAACTTACTTTTGAAGAAAAATGCCACCTTTTTGCTACCACTGTGCTGTTGAAATTCAGCAGCGGTAATAGCAAATTACTGGCCTGGATGAGAGCTGCAGATCTATTGGTGCCTGGTTTGAACAGATTTGCTTCTACTGACTGTTGTGATTCCCCACTCTTCCCCCCTTTAATTTTTGAATGGAGCAGTAACTTGGTGGGTGGGTGGGAAAACACAAGGGTTACTAGCACTAAAGGCTGGTAATTATTTTATCAGGTACTAATTTCGGCAATAAACACCAGGAAGCAAAGCACAAATTACTGCTAGACATGTGGTATTAGTTTATGTTTCCAAGTTGCTAGCATGTATGCGCCTATGTTTATATAAATATAAATACATATATATACACATTATATATATGTATATATAAATGCATGCGTGCAAACAAACAGCACTTCTCCCAAGTTCGTCTTGGATCCAAGAAGGATGCAGTTAATCACTGAATATATAGAGAGAGAGGGGAGAGAGAGAGAGAGAAATGATTAACAAAGAGAACTTAAAAATATATGTCAATAGCAAAACATTTCTACCTTCTTCAGTTGCCAAAGATGAAACTCAGTTCTTTGACAAATGAAGAAGCTGGAAGCCCAGATGTTTTGCTCTTGGTATATATTTTTAAGTTCTGTTTGTTAGCTGCTTCTTTAGATTAAGGCCCTTTCCGCACTGCACTGTTATAGTGCCATTGTTCTCCTTTCAGCATCCTCAAAGTCCCCCCACTAAACTGCAAACCCCAGGATTCCACAGGATGTTGAAAGTGGAATAACAGTACTATAACAGGTTAGTGTGGAAATGGCCTATGTTTTCCTGTTTGGAAATTAAGACAGAAGTCTTTTCTGATGAGGATGTTTTACTGGCTGAGCTGGAGATTTGCACCCAGCCCTTTTCTTTTGCCTGGAGCTAAGCCCACCAAAACTGGAGAATTTGCAGCCCTTCTGGAGATGACTCATGAAAACTGGAGACTCAGGGCAGGCCCCTTCTATGGGAAAGGAGCCAGAAGACTAGTGTAACAAGGAGTTAGGTGGTGTGCGTCGTCCCAACCCAAGTCTGAAAGAATTAATTTTCATTAATTTAATGAAATTTCATTAAATTAATTTCATTAAATTGCAGAATTAAATTTTATGCGTGTGTTTTAAGCATTATTACTTACTGGAGAGGTACATGCCTGAGAAATTAGGGAGGGATCCTTGTCTTCTTAGGCTTCAATTAGTATAAATATCTGTACTTGGGGAGATGTCCATGAACAGTTGATGAGACTTGGGAACTTGATCTTCAAAGACAAGTGTGATGGATGACCTGTCATCCATCCATCTAGAAGGGGCACTAATTAGGACAGAAGTGTAAAATTGCCTGTAGACCAAAGGGCTTTGCATAGATAAACAATGATGTAGACTCCAGTCAATAAACTTGGACTCAAGTTGGACTTAAGTCATTTCAGTGACTCGACTTGGCCATAAATGATGCACTGACTTGACTCGACACTTGTATATTTTTAATTACTGACTTGATGCCCTTGGTTCAGTAACACAACACATTTATCCAGAAATCTTATAACTTTGAACAATGCCTCCATCTCTTTTTGCCTACTGGTCACATGACAATCTGTCTCAAACCCAAAGTACGGGTGCATTTCTCAGAGGGGAACAGCAAACGGATTAGGCAATGGACTTGAGTCAGGCTTGGGGTCTGCTCTGCAGCCTATCCCTGCTGCATTTCAGAGGAGACTTCTAAAACGTTTCCTAAGAGCAAAAGACAAGACTCAACCCCAGAGTGCAGGGTACGTTTCTCAGAGGGGAACAGCAAATGAGTTAGGCAACGGGCTTGAGGAAGAAGGATCTTTCCTTTTAAAGCTTTTGAATTTTCAATAATGGGGAGTGATACAAGATCCTATTCCCCACTTCCGAAGCTGCAGATGGCAAAATTGCAAATGTGGAGAGCCAACTCTGCTTAAATTGTTAAAACTGGATTTATTTCACTCTATCCAATAATTCTGGAATTTTGGTTGGGGTATAAAGTTGGCTTCCAGACTTGAGACTTGAAGGTAGAGACTTGAGACTTGACTTGAGTCTTCGAGTAAAAGACTTAAATACACCACTGTGGATAAATAGGACTCCTTGGGCTAAAATATTCAGCACCAACTTGGACTGTGATGGTTTTGTGTACTTGTGGGCCGGTGAGGGGATCTCTCTGCTGCTTTATCCAGCTTCCCAGCAGCTGAATGGAGAATGTGTCCAACTGCTTTTTCTGTGTCCTTGCCTTCTATATTCTTTTCTGTGCAAGTTGACAATTAAGCTTTAAACTTTCCCCATAGTTACCATTATTCCTCTTGAACCCGCAACAACCTCTTGCCTTTGCCAAAATGCCCCTGAGATCTGACAACCCCAGCCCAGAAGGAAGAGAGAGAGTTTAAAAAAAAAAGACAATTGTGACAGCAGCATAGTGGAAATGCGGCCATTTGGAAAGAATATCATTGATGACATCTTGTCCAAAGGCCCCCTCCCTAAAATTACAGATGACAAACTTTGCTTCATCAGTCACAGTTAACTATTTTGTCTGCATGTCTAGCATATGGTTAAGAATGTCCCTTAGGCATCTAAGGGTCTTGCCTAAAGGAAAAACCTAGTTTCCAAATGTTAATTTTTTTAATGTGAATATCTCTGATAAATGATGGCTCCCCCCCCCATCCTCGCCACTGATATTTTTTCCACCGTGCAAGTAATCCAATATAGCTAGCTGGGCATGTAGGCACTCCAAGTGAGTTCTGCTGATGAACCTTTAATGTTTTACCATTGATCTGTCCTGGCCCATTTCCCATGGGTGGTGTGAAAAAAACCGCTTAGCTGACAGAGTGCTTTAAAGAGGAAGAATGAAGGAGTCCTCCTGCATGCTCTGCTGGTTTTCTGTTCCTCCTTAGCTGCTGTATGTGAAAAATAAAAATAAACATTAGATACAAAACCCCATTTAACTGAACATTGTGGGCCATTTGGTCCTGAAGAAGTATCCAAAGAGTGGGAGCAGCCATTCTAATTCTGTACCATTTCTCCCCACCCCCAAATAAAATACAAACGCTACTCAGTGTCCTCTTTTGCCTGTGGGCCTTGCAAACTATAAACTGTTTGGCTTCTGGGGTGGAAATCTAGCTGCATTAAATCACATGAAGACTCCATGTTGCAAAGAGCTTATGTACTGAAATGTTGGCTGTGCTTTCTAGTTTGCGATGATCCGCTGTCATAAGAACTACAAACGCAGCAACAAAACCTAGTCTAACAAACCAGTGCAGTTTATTATCCTTAGGCTTAATTCAGTTAACTGACCAGTCATACTGCACGTAGGTCATGCAAGCAAACTTGTGCACATTGGCAATGGATACCAATGGAGGTACCCCTGCAACCTTTCACGCATGAAAGCCAGGACACATGGGGCCGGACAACATCAGAGTGTAGTCGAGATAGCAAAAGTTATTAATGAGGAAGATCATATGAACTAGGAGGGGTTGTAGCAGCTTGCTTTCACCTGAGCCTGCTGCAAAGGACAATATTCCACCTCTTCTCACATTCTCCCCCCCCCCGCTGCGTTAACAAAGTATAAATCGCTTTTATACTTTCAACTCAGTTTGCAAAAATTGAAGGCAGCTGAGGATGAAAGAGGAAAATGGGAGGAAGAGAGAGAAACCAGGACATTTTAAAAGCAGCTGAAAAGTGGGACAGAAGAAGATTAACTGGGACTGTTGCTGCCAAATTGAGACAGTTGGGAAGTAAGCACAATGTAGAAGACCAGAAGAGTCCAACCCAACATTTTCATACCACCTTCAACACGAAAGGTGATCAGTATGCTTAACATCTTGCTCTCTGATGTTTTGATGAGTACAATCCTCCCTCCATGTTCTCTAGGGCTAGGGGCACAGGACCCCTGTGAAAGTGGGAAAACCATGAATAACTCTAGGCCCTCCTAAACCATATTTAACACACAAAAAAGTATGATCACCATATTCAACCTACCATGGATTCCTTTGAGGCATCAGGGTTCCTTCACAAGGCAGAAGTGGGGGGCTGGTAGGGCCTACTGCCACCTCCACTGCTGCCCCACACCATTGTGAAGAGGGGCTTACAAGCCTCCTTCGCAGTTTCTCAGTCTCATAAGGCTTGCAGTCCCTATAAAAAATGGAATAAGGAGGCAGCAGAGGTGACAGCAAATAAACTGTGAATAATCAGATCTGCAAAAGTAAAACCCACAAATGTGGAGGGCTGACTGTACATTGACCTGGAACTGGTGTTTCGGTGATGCAGAATACAGCATTATCCACTTCATTGAGGCAGACATCTATTTTTTATTGATGCAGGCTCTCTTACTTTATAGGTAGCATTGGCAAGCAAATGGGAGATTTCTCAATCCTATATTCCTCTTACACCAGAGCTTTCCAGACTTTTCGTGTTGGTGACACACTTTTTAGACATGCATCATTTTGCGACACAGTAATTCAGTTTTACTAGCAAACCTGAGGTTCAACTAACCTCTTATAAAAGATACAGATACATAGATAAATTATAATAAGAAAATGTATGGGGACACAATATATCTCATGAAAACCTTTCATATATTTTTAAAAATATATGATTTATAAATAAACATACATTGCCAAGACTGTAGGCAACACACCTACACACGTCAGCGACACACTAACATGTCATGGCACACCATTTGGAAAGCCCTGTCTTACACTGTTGTTGAGAAAAGGGAGGACATTTGGAGAAGAGAATTATTAAGTAGTCTGGATAGATGTTATTGTGTTGTTGTTGTCGTCGTCGTCATTGTCGTAGTGTGTCCTCAAGTTGTATCTGACTTGTGGTGACCCTAACATTGAGTTTTCTTGGCAAAATATTTTTTTAGGGGGATCCATTGCCTTTTTGAGACTGAGGGAGTGTGATTTGTCCACGGCTTCTCGGTGGGTTTCTGTGGCTAAGGGGAATTCAAACCTTAGTCACCAAGAATCCTAATGCAGCACTTCAAAACTAGTACACTACGCTGGCCCAAAGAGCCTGTGATGCCCAGCTGCATGCATTTTGTGTCAGATGTCTATAATTTACTTTTACTTTCCCCCTAAAGAATCTGTGGAAGCAGCAGAAATGTTAATCCTTCCTAAAACTTTCATTTCCCCTCTATTAAACATGCCCCAAGATGGACTTGAAATTTAAGCAGCATGGCTGCTGGGAAAAAACAATTAGCAGAGGGAATAAGCTAGGGAAGAACTGACAAGTGCTGTTGCAAGAGTTAAACTAGAGCACTTGCGGATTCCCCTCTGAAATGCCAGGTCTTTGTGGGGTATCCAGAATTTTTCTTCTCCTTGTTGAGAAAAGATGTCTTGACACTCTGAGATACTGGGTGCAGAAAAGAAAAGAAGTAACTGTGAGATTTTTTTGCTTCTGTGCAAGACTATAGCGTTTTTCACTTTGATTTTTTTAAGAGCAAAAAAAAGCATTGTGTTTTATGCAAAAATATGCACAAAACACACACACAATTTTCACCACAGAAAGCCCTGAAATGTGAAAAATTCTGGAAAACCACAAAAATCCCTTGTAAATCTTACCCAGCTGAAAGGAGACTTTTGCAGTTCTTTGATTCCTGCGTGTGAGAATGTAATAACAGAAGATTTACATTCCTATTCTGTATTCATATTAATTTGCAAGCACATTTAAAAAAAAAAAAAGCTTGCCGGTATAGTGTCAAGCCTTGCCTTACGCCTGCATGTTTTGGGTCAGTGGAAGCCTTGTCTGTTTGCCCCTCCTGTGTGTTACCTTCTCACCTTGGACAGAAGGCTTCCTGGCAGCTGCATTTGCCTTGGCCCACTGTGCTGGTCCCACATGGAAACAAACTGCAGCTGAATAACAACAAGCGGAATTGAAAAATAAGAGTTATACTCCCCATGTTGGGTGGTGGAGAGAACACATTAGGGACCGCTCTTGGTGGTTCTGAATTTTCCATAAATAGCCTCACCTCTGTGCTGGAGTTAATGAGGCCAGGATGTTCAAACAAGAAACCTCAGTCATGGTGGAAGAAAAGAGCAGTGAGGTATGTGTGTGGGACCAGGAGCTGGGGAGACTTGCTGGGGAGATCTACATGGTGTTTAGCAGGGCTGTGGTGGTTTCTATTGTTTCACCCTCTGCTACTGGCTTTAATTGAGAAACTAGTTTGCCCTGCTTCATAGATGGTTTGGGGCCCTTCTTGTTTGTCAGTCCTAGAAAAGTTTCTCCCCCTTCCCGATTGCTACAGCCCTTTAATGCTCAAAGACCGACTTGGCCCAAAACACTGAAATGCCTGAGGCAGAAGATCTAAATGGTGTCCATCCCCATACCAGTAAAAATGTGGGCCTAAATCTTTTTGTTAGGTCTGACTAGAACAGAGCCATTGACTCAGCTGGATTTTCCTATGTGTTGACTCCCCATTCAACAGCTGATTGAATGAGTTGAGTCTACTTGGGACTGACCAACAGGTTTCTAGCCATAATTTTGTTGCGTCCTCTCCCCTTTACCTGAGCAAATTCCAGGGGCAGCGCCACCTGAGTATGGCTTCTTCTGGGTGGAAGATGACTGAAGACCACTGGTCTTTGGTAACATTAAGCTTATTTTCAAACAGACAAGCATATTGTTCTACTGTCCCAATGTGGCAGAGATTAGTTCTCCGTTGTCCCACTGTTTCAGCTGTTTTAAAAGTGCCCCAGTTCCTTTCTCATCCTCCCACTTCCTCCCTTTCTTCTCAGGTTTCTTCAGTTGCTTCAAACTGAGTCCAGAGTCCAAAAATAGTTTGTACTCAGTTAATTCAGCAGAAGGAAGAACAGAATCTTGCCTTTCCCAGTAGGCTCAGGCAAAAGCAAATTGCTGCAGCCACTCCTAACTTGTATATTCTTCCTCATTAATAACTTTTGCCATATTGACCACAATCTGATATTGCTTTGCCACATACACCCTGGTTTTCATCTGGTGAAATGTTGAAAGATATGCCTTATTTTCCCCAAAAAACAGACATCACCTCTAATTTTGAAGAAAACCATCCCTTCTGCACTTAAAGCATCTCAGCAACACTTGTTTTTTAAAAAGGAGCCTAAAACGCAGGAGTAACGGTGCCCCCCATGTGCAGCCCATTGAGGCCATATTCCCCCCACAACTGTCAAGGTCAGAGACCTAGGCGGCAAGCCAGCCCAGAGTAGAGAGTGGGAGAGCCAACAAAGTCCAGCCGGGAGGAGACAAGCAAGCACTTGCTCAAGGAAGTTCATTTACCAGAGCGCCAAGCAAAGCCTTAGTCAGAGTTCCAAAGCCAAGGGTCAAGAGTCCAGAGATCAAATCAAAGTATCAGGTGCTGGGAGCAAGGTACAGGCAGGAGGAAGGCTGGTAAGAAGTTTGCCACAAGCAAGGGGAAGCTTCCAGGCAGGCAGTTATATAGCCCCAGGCACAGGTGTGTCCAGTCACCACTTCTTAAACTTCGCCAAGGAAGCCTCCCTTTGCACAGCCCTTTTGAGTCTCTGCCTTGATTGGGGGCTTATTGAACCAGGTGCCAGAGCCTCTTCAGAATCGGATCCCTGTTGCTCCAAAGGAGCAGGCAGAGGGACGTCCGTGCCTGCTTGGTCCATGGCTGCAGGGGGAGCTCTTGAGCTGCAGGACTCATCTCCACCCTGAGCCACTGGGACCCACAGCTCTTGCTTGTCACCAGCAGCTCTGACAGGGGCTTCAGTTATCACAGCTCCATATCAGATCGTGTGGTTTTGGCTCATGGCTTTTTTTTTTTTTTACACCTTCCCAAATTGATGGTTAAACTAGATCAGTACTAGTTAAAATGATGTTCCCGGACTAATACTGGTACCTGAGCCACTGGCTTCTGGCCCCAGGCTAGTTTCCAGGAAAGAAAGAACCAGTTGCACCCAATGGATACAGATTTAATGCTGGTCTCTGGCATACTGCGGTACAATAATTGCCACTTCCCCATATCAGCTAGCCTGAAAAGCACTGAACTAATTGGTATGTTTGAGAGCCAGCCTGATATAGTGGTTTAACTGTTGAACGACGACCTTCGAGACCAGGGTTTGATTCACTGCTTGGCGGATCACATACTCTTACCAACAGAAAACCCCATGATAGGTTCACCTAAGGGTTCCTGTAAATCGGAAACAAGTTGAAGGCACACAATGACAGCAAAGCTTAAACATTTAACGTGTACTGTATTTAGAAGAAATGCTCAAGTGGTGAAAGATGTTGATTTCTCTTAGCTCGTGATTTTCTTCAACTGCGCACTTTGTTCTGGGATTGTTAATTGGAAGAGGAACACTGGTTTAACTTGCATGTCTGTTGCTGCTGTGGGAGGAGAAAAGGTTGAACACAGAGAATACTCACTTCTCTTAATTTCTAGTTCAACCCTGAGTTTCTGAAGAAAGCTACTAAATGCATGCAAGATCCTAATGCAGAGATTTAGCATAAGCTGTTTAATAAGTAACAACTGGGCCTTCAAGGTTTACAAATAAGACCAGATCGATTAGAGGGCAGCACTTCTTCTTGAGGTTGCTTCCAGGTCTACAGTTTCAGTTCCTGGGCCAAACCATCCAACACTCAATAGGATAAGAACTGAAGCCAGTTCTGACATCCTTGAAGCAAGACTAATATTAGGTTTCAACCCAGACAAAGGGGAGGGGGAAATCTAATCTTCAGCATGTTTTAGTGAAACCCAATTAAACCCTTGGCATCTTCACTGACATGGCATTTTCTCTAAAGTCGGGCAATGAGCCAATGACACTGGTAACTGAAGAGAAACCGAGAGAGGGAAAGAATCCCTGTTTCTATCTTTTCTAAAATGTCTCCACATGCTTTCAGAGAGGCTGTCTGGCAGGACATTTTATTTTTACCACAGTCCTGGCCCAGCACAGAGAAGGAGAAAGAGAAGAGATCGTTAAAGGGGCAACGGGATATTAACATTGCTCAATGTTTAGCTTCTTTTAGCCGAGCCTGTGCCAAAAGTCAACGTGCTTGTTCGGCACTGGGGTGGTTAGCTTTCTCCGTGGCCTTGTGATGTCCTGTGTTCTAAGCCAATGAGCCAAAAAGTGGTGCTGAGTTTATTTTTTCAAAAATGTGTTGCTAAAAAGAGGAATTATTATGAAGGAAGGGAATAGGAGAAGAACAGCAAGTGAACCCAGAGAAGAGCTGAAGCACAAAGTTACAAGGAAGTAGGATAATCTTTTCAGGAAAAGTGGAAAACAAAGTCTGGACAGCCTGACTGGAACCAAAATGAGTTTTTCTGATGTCTGGATTTATGTGGTTCCTGCCCAAAAATTAATAAGACCTCATGCATTTCACGGCCACCCTCCTTGCTGCATTATGTTCATGCTTCCAACCTGTTTCTCAATGTTGTCTTCCTTCTCGGAGTCATATCAGCCAATGAAAAACGTGATGACAATATGATCTGGCCAGTCAGATCTGACTACAAGCTTATATCACTGCAGGCAAATGAAGCTGAATAAAGGTGGAGATAATATTTCCTGGACTGGTAACATGGTCTGTCATAGTTAATCAGAGGTAAACCAGCAATCAGAATAAAGACATCATGGAGAGATGGAGCACATTAGAGCAATGCTTCCTAACCAGGCAAACGCTTTTTTCTCTTTTCAAGTCACTTCCCCAAGCGGAGGGAGTTTGGTGAGAAAGGCCATTTACATGGATTGTCGTGTACTCTTCTTTCCACTTGGCTCTGTTTGTGTGTGCCTTTTTACAGATGCACCTATTCCTGAGCAAAGTCATGCAGCTGGGGGAAGAGCCTTAATTCAGTAGTGGATGCCAGACTTTGGATGCCGAAGGTTCCAGTTCTAGTCCCAGCATCTTCGGCTGAAGCTGGGAAAGACCCACCTGAAATCGTGTATAGAATAGGCTGGGTTTCTAGTGCTTCTAGGTGAGGGGCCCCAAGGGCCAACAGTCAGAATATTGTTAAATTTTAATTCTGTGAGAGTGTATCCTTGGGTACACTGTATATCAAATTAGGAGAGAACTGTCAGAAGGGCCACCAAGTTATTTTTTTTTTATTGTTAAAGTTTTTGTTGCACAATCGCCTGGTCTCATTCACATAATTTTAAATGGGCGGACCAAACATGATGTCTTAATTTTTTTCTCCTTTTTTCCTACTGCCTTCCTCTTTATTTTTTTATTTTTTTTTAAATTTTATTTTTTTTATTACGTTATACATTTTTAAACATACGTGTAACATATATATATCATTTTATCCCAATCATCTATTTCCCTGTTCTTCTCTCCCCTTCCCACCGTTCTAAACCTACCCCCCTTCTCCATTCTATTACATCATTGTTACACCTTATCATATCTATTAATCTCATCGCCAAATTCTAAACATACTTTCCCTACAAAATCTATCCTCTAAATAAAATAACCTACCAACCACCCCTTCCTGAAGGGCCACCAAGTTAGTTTCCTCTGCCATGCTAGTTAGACTGCTTCGCTGTTCTACTGCCATATTGCTTTGGTTGCTTTGCTGTTTGGGTTTTGGGAGGGGTATGCAGGCCAGAGCCTGGGAACCAAGGCTGTTTCACAGCATGGTGTTGTGTGGGAAAAAATATGAACATGAAACCTCTGGGAGGGGTTTTCGGGAGTTCTTAAAACCGAAACATGTGTTGTGTCTTGAGTTCTAGCAAAATCGGTGTCTCTGCGCTACATCTAATAATGAAACATTTCTGGGTTCATCCAGGAAGCCTAGTTATTGAATTAGATCAAGACACAACATTAGAGGAACATACTCAGTTGTAGCACCCCAACTTTGGAGTATCCTCCACACTGAGCTGCAGTTGGCACTGTCCACTGTAACTTTTTTCAGTGCCAGCAGAAATCCTCTTCCTTTGCCAATTTATTTCATTTGGTTAACTAAGGCTGTGTCTGCTGCTTTTTTTTTTAAAAAAAAAAACTTTACTTACAAGTTTTTGAGCTTTTACTGTTTTATTTGTTTTAATTATAATTGTGTACTGGAGTGGTATTCATAAAGATGAAAGGCAGACTAAAACTATTTTGATGAATGAATGAATAAATGAATGAAAATATTTGTTTTGTTACCTGCTATTGTGTAGACTACAACTTGTTGCAACCCTATGAATGAAAGATTTCCAAGCCCTGCTCAGGTCTTGTAGACACAGGGCTGGAGTTTCTAGTCTATCCATCTGCAATATGTCCTTCCTTTTTTCCTACTGCCTCCCACTTTACCAAGCATTTTCATCTTTTCCAATGAAACATGTCATTTCATGATATGGCCGAAGTATGATAGCCCCAGCTTGATCATTTTGGCTTCTAGAATCACAGAATCCTTGAATGGTAGAGTTGGAAGAGACTACAAGGGCCATCCAGTCCAACCCCATTCTGCTGTGCAGGAATACACCATCAAAACATTCCTGACAGAAGGCCATCCAGCCTCTGTTTAAAAATTTCCAAAGAAAGAGAGTCCACCACACTCCCAGGCACTGTATTCCACTGTAAAAGTGGTCTTGCCATCAGTTCTACCTAATATTTAGATGGAATCTCTTTTACTGAAGCTTGAAGCCATTGCTCTGTGTCATAGTCTCTGGAGCAGCAGCAAATAGGCTTGCTCTATCCTCCATATGACATTCCTTCAAAAATTTAAACATAGCTCTCATATCACCTCTTAACCTTCTCTTCTCCAGGCTAAACATATACAGTTCCCTAAGTTGCTTCTCATAAAGTACAGTTTTTAGGCCTTCTACCGTTTTGGTCACCCCCCCCCCATAGACATGTTCCAGCTCGTCAATATCTTTCATGAACTGTGGTAACCAGAACTGGACACAGTGTTCCACAGTACTCTAAGGAGAATTCAGCCTTGATTTGCTCTTATACCCATGTATTTTGTTTTTTTACCAGTCCATGGTATCCACAGAACTCCCCTCCACCTGCACATTTAAAATGAATTGGTTCTCTTCCTACCAGCTTTCTTTGCTGTCCAGATTTAACAACCATAAAGAGAAATCAGAAATATTATGGCACAGATGAGCCTAACAATCCAGAAATATGGTATGGACAATCCTGACCTTGATTTTCACTGGTGTGTCATGACACTTTATGATCCTGTCTAGTTCACAGATATCCTTCCAATTCTTACTCTGGTTCTGATTTCCTGACTACACTGTCCATTTTATTTATGACCACATTATGGAAAATCTTTAACTATTTCATCAGCTACTTTATGTTATATAAATCAGCCTGTGGTCACTATTTTTGGTTTCTTATTGTTCAACTGCAACCAGCGAAGTCACCCAGTGGGTTTCTATGGCCAAGTTGGGATTGACCTCTAGTCTCCATACTTCTGGTCCAACAGCCAAACCAATCCACCATGGGTAGCTCAGCAGGAGGTTGTTTGAAATCATTTAGTAAAGTGTGTGTGTGTGTGTGTGTGTGTGTGTGTGTGCATGTTATGAGGTCACCATTGTGCTTCTTATGTGTAGAGCCCACTCTACATAATATTGCCCTCAAAGCTCAGCTGAAGTATGTCACTGGAATGCAAGCCCTGCAGATTAGAAATCCTGAAAAACAGTAAAATGAAACAGAAGAGAGGATCTATTTACTCTAAGTTTGTGTACATTATTGTGAAGGTGAGTAGAGCATATAAAATACAGCCATGCCTGCCTTCAGATTTAATGAGTTGAAGGCTCAGCAGAAACCTGTTAGAACTTGGCAGAAATTTGTTTAAAGCTGTATTTATGGACACTCCTAGAAAATGGAAGAGATGCTCTTGGTGTTTCTGGGCAGAGCTATAAAAATTGTTTTTGACACTAACCTTTTCCTAAGGCTTCTCAGAAACTTGCCAGCTTTTCAACAAAATTAGTGTTGTATAACTTCCCTTCTCTGAGCTCGTACATCCACTTTGCACTGTCCCTGTCCCTCTGAAGCTCTGTCCTTTCTGACATAATAGCTATATTTATATGTTCACTAAAAATACGATGACTGCTGTCTGAACCTATGTTAAAGTGAAAACATGAAAATGAAAGTAAAAAAACGTCCCTGTGACAATTAAAAACCTGGAAAATGAGTGACCAAAACAGACTTAGATCTACTCCAAGCAACGCAGCATAAATATCCAGGTAGCCATGGGGCAATGAACAAGTTAAATGCCCTTTAATACTTGTTGCTGTTTGCTGTCGGGTCAACTTCCACTTTATGGTGACCCTATGAATGAGATACTTCCAAGATCATCAGCTGTCTGGCTCAGGTCTCGCAGACTCGGGGCTAGGCTTGCTTTATCCACCTGTAGTGTGGTCTCCTTCTTTACTGCCTCCCACTTTACCAAGCATTATTGTCTTGTCCAGGGAGTGATTGGGCATTTTCGCACGGGGGTAAAAGCCCGCGGTCCGACGACTGGAGACAGAGGTCATTCACATAGCGAGATGAGCTAGCGCGGTTGCAAACGGTGAGGCGCCACACCTCCAACCGCTCTAGCCCAGCCGCAGGGGTGGCGCCGCGGGTTTTTAAAAACCACCTTCCCAGGTGGTTTTATCAAACTCGCCCGCACTAATCCATGGCAGCTCCCGGTGAGAATCTGCAGAGATGCGGTAGTGCGTCTCTGCAGATCTGCCCGGGGGCTGGCTTCCGGCTGGCGCGCTGCCCTGATTGGCGGAGCGCCGCTGGAAGCCGCCGGCCACCATTTTGGGTGCCACTGAGCACCGCCGAGCGCCACCGAAATTCGGCGGCGTATGAAGCGGCGGAACCGCGTTCCCCGCAGGGACAGAGCAGGGATGGAACAAAACGCAAGCAGGTAAGCTCCGCCCCTGCGTGCGCTGCCCCGTTTCGGCCCCCACACGTGAGAAAAGGGCCATTGTCTCATGATAAGTCCAAACTACAACAGCCACAGTTTAGCCATCTTGGTGTCTAGTAAGAGTTTGCTCGAGGACCCATTCATTTGTCTTTTTAGCCATCCAGGGTATCTGTAGAACTCTTCTCCAGTGCCACGTTTCAAAAGAATTGTTGTTGTTTTTTTCTTGTGAACTTTCTTTACTGTCCAGCTTTCACAACCATACATAGAAATTGAAAATATGATGGCATCGGCCATTCCAACTTCAGTATTAAATGATATCTTAAAACTCTAGGATCTTGTCCAGTTCCTTTATAGCTGCCCTTCCAAGCCCTGGTATCTTGACTGCAATCTCCATTCTGATTAATGACTGAGCCATTTTATGGAAAACCTTGAACTATTTCAATGTCTTCATTATAAATCATCCATGATCATTATTTTTGTTTTCTTAATGTTCAGCTGTAAACCTGCCTTTGCATTTTCTTTAGTAATCATTCCAAATCTTTGCTGTGTTCTGCTAGTAGTATGGCATCAGCTGCATATCTTAAATTGCTGCGGTTACTTCCTCCAATTTTCATGCCTTCTGCCTCTGAATCTAATCCTGCTTTGTGTATGATATGTTCAGCGTACAAGTTAAAGAGATAAGGTGATAGAATGCACCTTTCTTGGGATAACTAACCAGTCTAGGCTCCCAAATGGCCTCTCTTACCGTGTGAGAGCGGTTGCTTCTTGTCCAACTGCTCAGAAACCTTTTCACTGGGTTATGGGAGATCACCCACTGTAATGATAGCAGTGCTGATCCAACTTTCTGGCGTTGAGGTTGGCCGTTCCAGCATCAAACTGTATGTTTCTGAGACTAAAGGAATGAGAGCTATAACTTTCAACAACTTTCACAGTCTTGGATTTGTGAATTAAACAGGAGGATGTAAAACAGAAGGGGGTGCCAACTAACTAGGGTGGAAAACCCAATAGTTGTCCATCCACATCTGTAGGTTTTGCTTTCATGGGTTTGATTATTTGTGAATTTCTGCAGCCCCTGCTCCCACCACCACCTCAGGTGCTTCTTTTCTGGGGGAATCTTCCTTTCTGGCTTCTCTGATCGGGCTGCACAGCCCTTGAAAAACACACCTCTAGTCTTCTTCCTTCTCCACCAGCCACTGCACAGCAAGCTAAGGACAGATCACAGCCCAAATTCTCAGCATTGCTAAGCCTCTCCGGATGCCCCACACACACCCAAGGAAGGAGATGGACAAGAAAGCGGAAGTATAGGGCCACCGTGCCAACCCGATCCTTTCCCTGACTTGGTTTGGACCCTGGGTACCCGCTCTCCCCACTATGCCTTTGCCCCCTTCACACAGACACAATTCTTTTCCGCACAAGACTGTTATAGCACTATTATTCCACTTTCAACATCCTATGGAATCCTGGGGTTTGCAGTTTCAGGAGGGGCCTCAAAGGGCCCTCCCAAAACTGCAAACCCCTGGATTCCATAGGATGTTGAAAGTGGAATAATAGCACTATAACAGTCTGGTGTGGAAATGGCCACACACATATTTTGATATTTCCAGTTTTTCCACTTTTGTGAGGATCCTGTGCCCCTAACCCTAGTGAATGTGGAGGGCCAACTGCGATTTGGTGCTTAACAACAATTTGATATGCAGGTAAATAGCTAGTTTTAGACAAAACCTCTAGAGTTATTTGTCCCGTTTAAAAGATTTTTCACCTCTTTCACAGAAGTTCAGTTCCAGGAGAATGGGGTGGGGGTGGAGTTGAGTTGTGTGCCTTCAAGTCATTTCCAACTTATGGCAATGACCCTAAGGTGAACCTTTCATGGGATTTTTTGAGAGCTGAGAGTATGTGACAACCCAAAGTCACCCAGTGTGTTTCCGTGACCAAGCGGGGAATCAAACTATGGTCTCCAGGGCCATAGTCCAATGCTCAAACCACTACACTATGCCGACTTTCTGGGGAAAGACTACAAACCATTTTTCAGTTTTTAGCTTAAACTTTGGATGTTTTTTCATGTATGCTGTCAAGACTTGGGCCTTGTCTCTGATCCTGTTGCAAAGAATGCTTTCTTCATTTGTTAATTTATATTAAGTATTTCTTTATCACCTCTAACCCTATTGAACCCTGCTGAAAATGTTAAATATGAATAATGAGAGAAATCATTTTCTAAAAACAGATTGAAACCTTCTCTAAAAATTGCTTTTTAAAAAGATTCCCAATTAAAGCAGTCTGGGAAGCCGCCCATAATGTTAAGGGTTGGGGCTGTGTAAAACTGTGTCTGCTGGCTTCCAGAAGACCAGGAAGGGTAAAAACAGCCTGGCTTCCCTTGGTGGGAGTCCTACAGCCAGGATGTGACTATGGAGGAAGCCCTGCCACACATCAACTATATAAAAGTCAACGTTTGTCTATGAGTTTGTCTGCATCAGGCCGGCAAAGACCTCATATGATTGGCCGCATAAGAAGATTCTATGGCAGTGGTTCTCAACCTGTGGGTCCCCAGATGTTTGTAGACTTCAGCTCCCAGAAGCCCCAGCCACTATGGTCAATGCTCTGGGCTTCTGGGAGCTGAAGTCCAAAAACATCTGGGGACCCACAGGTTGAGAACCACTGTTCTATGGAATCTTGGGGTTGGCAGTTTAGGGAAGGGCCTTTAGAATTCTCAACTGAGAGCTCTTGGGCCTCAGGCTGGTTGCTATGGAGACAGGGCCTAGCAGCAAAGAGGAGGGCAGTGCATTCCCTCAAGAACCCAAACTGTATATGTAAATAACTCTGAATACAGATTGCATTGGGAAATATGGGGAAAAGTTACAGATACTGGAGAAGACAGTTTGGTGAGTTCTTAAGAGGAAAATAAAATCCCGGGCAACTCCAGGTAAACACGCTAGTATTCACTAACCTGGCCTTTTGGTGGGCCATGCAGCTGGATCTCAGCCAAGGATCCTCATCACCTTTGAGAGCAGGAATAAGAGGGGATGAGACCATCTCACCTGGCCCCATCTATTTTTTACTCCAGGTTGCTGGATTTTCCTCTACTTGAAATACACTAATGCAGAACATTTTCTTCAATTTGATAGGCTGCCCAAATTTATCAAGCCTTTTCCTTGGGTGGTGAGTAAATCCATTTTTGGCCTTCCTCCAAATTCCACTGAGGCCTTGACATTTGGATGTGTTGAAACTTCTGGAAGAGCAGCCCCTTCCTGCTGTTACTAGAAGAGAAAGAAACAGAGACTGGATGTGAACTTCAATGTATGACGGGACTGATTGAACAAGCTTTCTATTTTTTATGTGCTCATTTTGTCCTTTTACATTGCCTATACCATGCCAGAGAAGATGGTTGAACCTTTCAGTTGCAAGGAAAGAAAGAGCTTCCTAGAAATAATATCTAGCATGTATTCAGAGATGGAGAACATATCTGCCTCTAGGTGTTGGGTGTTTGTAGCCATTTCCGCACTACCCTATTATAGCGCGATTATTCCACTTTCAACATCCTATGGAATCCTGGGGTTTGCAGTTTCGGGAGGGGCCGAATAATCGCGCTATAAGAGTATAGTGTGGAAATGGCCAGTGACTCTCATCCTCACCTAGCATTGGCTGGGCTTTCCAGCACTGATGGAAGTTGCAGTCTAACAATATCAAGACTTCCACACAGAGACTGAAAGAAAAAGTGAGATACTATTTTTTTTTAAAAAAAAAGTTTTCTGAGCATGTATAATTTCATTTCTGTGAAGAAGCATTTCACGGCAAGGCTCTTGTTTTCTGAAATTTGTTTAGATGTTTTTCTCACCTATGTACTTTCAGTAAGAAAGCAAAAGCGTCTAGTACTGTAATACTCAGTAAGGAGTTGACACTGTTTTAAGGCAGGTGTATTAACTAAAAAGTGTTAATCTGTTAAATGCGGCGCAGTTAATTGATTGATCTTGAGAGCAGATTAATGGAAGAATTTTTGTTAAGACTTGTCTGACTTTTCCCTTATTGTTATAAAAGGTAGAAACTGAAGGAGTACCTCCTACTTGTAGTAGCTGGAATGCTGCGGTATTGAAAGCCATTTGAATTCTTCATGCTTCTCACCCATTGCAACGTTCTTCAATTTTTCTTACAATCTCTCCTATGTATTTGCTTTTTAACTTTCTGCAGTGCAGGGATGACGGAGGGGTTAATTGGACTGTCCCCGCTTATTGGGACAGTCAGAAGGTATGGAGCCCTGCAGTCTTTTGATTCAGTGAGTAACGTGTTCTGCTTGCAGAAGTTTGGAATTCCTTTTTCTCTCAAAGTGCAAAAACCCATAAAGAAAAGCACAACCCTGGGTTAAAGCCCCATGCCCAATAGCTTATTTAATGGTTTGCACATTTATTTAATTGTTTGCAAATGGGAAATGTGGATAATATAGTGATTGCTAACCTCCCATTACCCCATCCATTTAGGCCTGGTATCATCACTCTGTTTTGGACAATATTGCTGAACACACAGCCAGTCTGTGTGCAGTTTCATCCAAATGATGCTAGCGGCAGCCAGCAGTTCAAAATATTTGGTGTTTCTTAGGACACACATACTTTAAAAAAAAAAGTGCGCATATATGGCCTAATTCTGATTTCTGCTATCAGATTAAATTGGGAATCAGCAGGTGCTTGTAGTTGTTGAAAAGACAGCATGCAGAAGAACCCGTTAGCTTACTATCTCTCATCAGTGCTAACTGAGCCCAACAGCATCTGGAAAAAAAAATTTTTTTTCCTATCAGCACAGAGTTGTTTTCATTGCCTTTTGAAGCAGTTTTCATTGCTTCTAGAAGATTTCCTTGGTTTTGGCCTTCTAACCGTTTCCCATTAGTTCTTTGTACCGAATTTGCCTCTTGTCAAGCACCTGGACTGTTAGCAAGAATATTGTAACATTATGCAATCTGCTTTCAGATCTGTGTTCCAGAAGCTTGCATAACGTCATCCCGTGGAGATGCGGTTTTCTTTTAACTTGGGACGAGGTGCAAAGGCCTTGCCCGGCTATCGTTCAAAACCTTCTTTACCCTGAAATACTTTAATTAATTTCCCTCTGTCCCTGGAAATTGCACATTAAAAACAGTCCAAAAACTGCACAAAAGAGCACCAAATTCTGCATATGCTTGGCCGTTTCCTCACTAGGCTGTTATAGTGCTATTATTCCACTTTCAACATCGCATGGAATCCTGGGGTTTGCAGTTTAGGGAGGGGCCTTTGAGGGTACTCTTGGCCTTTGAGGCCCCTCCCTAAACTGCAAACTCCAGGATTCCGTAGGATGTTGAAAATGGAATAATAGCACCGTAACAGTCTAATGAAGAAATGGCCCTTGACTTGAAATCAGGTGCTAGAAAGCCCCAGATACCTGAGTTTCAGATCATATCCTCCAACATGTCACAGATGAAAACAGGGGTGTATGTTGCCAAGCAACATTACGATGTGGTCAAAGATGGAAAAAGTTGGTAATAAAGAAGAACACACAAGCCAGGAGAGGCTGCAGTAGTTTACTTTTGCCTGAGAGCACTGGGAAGGAAAAGAATCCGCCGCCGCCTCTCCTCTCTTCCTTGTTGAGTTAATTGAGTGGAAACTACTTTTGCACTTTGAGATCAGTTCTCCTTTCCTGCAGCTTGAATCCATTGCTCCTTGTCCTGGTCTCTGGAGAAGCAGAAAACAAGCCCTCTCCTTCCTCTACATGGCATCCCTTCAAATATTTAAACATAACTATCATGTCCCCTCTTTACCTTCTCTTCTGCAGACTAAACATACAAAATAAGACCGAATTGTGATATCAAAATGATATCTAATGTCTACCGAAGCCAGGCCAGTTCACGGTGATAACAAAACATATTGAACTGTTGTTCTTTTTTGTGGTAGAGGAACCTATCTCTGTTCTTCCCACGTTGTTTCTACCTCTGGTACCAAATTCTCTGTTAAAGAAGAAAGGTTTGGGAACACATCTCCTTCATTAAGTGAGGTATATGTGTACTTTTGCACACTGAACTATTTTTGCAGCAATGGAAGTAAGCGGATGAAAAAGAGGAGAAGTTGGGCGAAGGAGAGAGAAACTGGGATGTTTTAAAAGCAGCTCAAAATGTGGGATGACAAAGGAAGTACCAAAACAGGACAGTTGGTGGATATAGTGTTCCCTCACCTTTTTTATGGATTCGGGAATCTTTGCCCATTGCTTCAACAGCTTTGTTGTTTTTTAAGGTATTTATTCTATATTTTATTTTTTTTTAAAAACTTTACCTAACTGAAATTTTCTGATAATAGGTGGTATCGATTCTCTTAAATAAATAATAAATAAGTGTATGTTAATCTCCATCTATTTATTAAAATTTAGAACGTAATGGCCAGAAATCCTATTGGCAATGGAGGAGTTACTTTCAAAACACTGTCTTTAACACTGGTAAACGTTTTACAGGTTATTTGGTGTTCATATAGTCCACTGTCTCTGGAGTTATTTGAGGTGGTCTTTGCTACTGTGTAATTGCTGAGTCTCCTTTATAGAAGTTTGCAGGGTGTCTAGATGCCATCTCTCATTTGTAAGCCTTCAGTATTTTCCCATTGCTTCATTCAACTGGGTTTTTTCATACTCTTAAAAAAAGTCTGTTAAGGAGCAAAGATGGAACAGCTTCATAAATGAAGTTTGACTGGTAGAATTAAGCACTGGAAGCCCCTTATGTTTCTGGTATTTCCCTAAGAACGTCTACGACCTCCAAACTTTAGGATCTGGGTATTGTTCATTGGACCCATTGCTGGATGGGATGCTTCCAAATTCTGTACAAATTCTATACAATATTCTGTATCCAGAATTTTTGAGAATCTTTTCTGAGGAAGTTGTGATAGTGGTGGTTGCTTGCCAACCTAGAGATATAAAATAATTCCCCCTTGAATACTTGGGCTCTCTATAATAAAGATTAATGTGTGTGCATGTGCGTTTGAATAGTCTACATGTGATATCTTGTCAGAAAAGAAAATTATAGCTATCCACGCCTTTGGAGAGTATCTGAGCAGCGGAAGAGAATAAAAAATGAAGAGATAACATTCTTTTTGTTTTAACGTTTTAAAGCTTATGAGTTCAGCAGTCATGAGAAAAATGTAGCCTCTGGTAATTTGGAACCCCTTAAAAGAGATTAAGCCTCAATGTTGGATTGCAAAGCAAATTAGGAGCATGGTAATGAGATATTCCATCTTTGAATAGCTAGAGATTAGCATAGCTGGGACTTTGGGGCTGCGTGTTTGTGCCCAACGTGGGAGGAGCTGTTGCTTTGCACGTACACTTTGCACAGAGCACCAGTAGATCAAAGTGTGCCAGACAAACTGAACACATTTAATTCTGATTTGCAAGTTTTTCAGTGTATCAGCTCTAGTGGAAAAGAGTTGTGTCCGCCTGGGGGCATCTCTGAGTTTAGTGTTCCAAGACCAACGCAGACATTTGGGGAAAGTGCCCCAATAACAAAGCTGCAAGGGCAGAACACTTGTGCCTTCTGCTGAGTTTTTGCACCACTGAGTGCATGTTCAGTGCAGCAATCAGTACTGTCTGCAAATCAGTGCATGTTTGACACAAACTGAAAAAATACATGGACTAGCAAGAGAATGGCCCAAGAAGACATGAAGATGTTTTCCTACTGCTGACATTTAAGCAAGCGAGGATTGTAAGAAGTCTGGATTGAAGACTTCTGGGAATCTCATGTTCCTCAGAGGAGTGGGGAATGAGAGAATTAAATCAGATGCACAGAACATACACATCTGATCAACTGGCCCCCCTTTTCAGTGTAGGGAAAGCAGCCTATCTGATGTCATTCTAGATGCCAAGGGTGTGGAGGAATCCCTCCCATATTTCTGGAAATATGCTACATGGTATGGACATTGCTACTCTCAATAGGGTCTATAGAACTGGTTTAACATTATTGTCTCTCCTTTAGCAGGGGTTAGAGTGTACAACCCCCATGAAAGTGGTTTTTAGCCTGAGAACACTTCTCTAGTAACCTCTGGGTCCTCCAGTCTGGTTTTATGGTCAGCTTCCATCAGACATTAGACATAGAGTAGGGCAGTGGCAATAGTCTGGGCTAGAGAAACCATAGCCTTGTAAAAAAATTGTGGTTGTGTGCCTTCAAGTCGCCTCCAAGTTATGGTGACCCAAAGATGAACCTGTCATAGGATTTTCTTGGCAAGATTTGTTCAGAGGGGTTTGTCTTTGCGTTCCTCTAAGGCTGAGAGATGTGACTTGCCCAAGATCACCCAGTGGGTTTCCATGGCTTAGTAGGGATTCCAACCCTGATCTCCAGAATCGTAGTGCAATGCTCAAACTGCTACACCATGCTGGCTCTATTTTGCTTTTAACTACTATAAGCAAAACCATGCTTCATTCTTTATATTTTAAGCATTTGTTAATTTTACTTATTATTTGTTGGTGTTGTATGCCTTCAAGTTGTTTCCGATTTATGGGAACCCCAAAGCAAACCTATCATGGGCTTTTCTGGGGCTGAGAGTGTGTGATGTGCCGAAGATCACCCAGTGGGTTTCCGTGGCCAAGTGGGAAATCCAGCCCTAGTCTCCAGGGTTGTAGATCAGTGCGCTAACCACTATACAATGCTTGCTGTCCTTATTCATTATAGTTTGCTGTATAGAGTCAAACTAGGCTTGATAGCAGCAACTATGCTTATAGGGTTTGATCTGAGAGTTGCCACTATTCCTGGAGGAGTCAGATCTGTCTACAGGGTCACGTGACTTGATGACATCTCATTGGGTAAGACTCTATGTGGGGTTGCCTTTGGAAACTGGAAACTTCAGCAGGTCCAAAATGTTGTGGGCAGAATACTGACTGAGACTAGTTACAGGGAGCCCACAACTTCCTTTTTGGAACAGCTTCAGTGGTTAGTAGTTGATTTCCAGAAAATTCAAAAGTCTTTACACATGCGTGATATATATCTGTCTTACTTTAGCTTAAGCTACGACTCATTACTTATTTCCTATCTAAGAACTTTATGGTTTCAAAGGATTTTACACTTTTTAAAATTTAACAGCATTCTAATATAATAAATTGTTTAATTGTTGTTTAATTTTTTATTATTAGTTTTTCAGAGTAATTTAGTTTTATCCTGTTAGTAAATTGCCTTGGATCCTGTACCAAGAGAAAGGCAGAATAAAAACAAAATAAATCAATAAGGATTTTTTTAAAAGAATAACAGAGACCTGGGAATGATGGAACATAGAGTCATGCTGCAAACAGTAACAGAATCACTGCTCTTGTTGGAATGAAGGAGAGGTGAACCTTCCCATTAGTCTTTGCTCCAAGCCCAGTTCTGGGGATGAACTGGGGCTGGGATGGGAACAAGCACAAAGTTATATCAAGGTTGACCCTGAATATGGTTCTCTGTATTTTTGGAGGTAGTATGTCTAGATAACTGCTTTTGGACAGGTGTGTGTGAACAGGTACACTGATACATACAAAGAAAGCAGACAAACCAGGTGACGATAACACTTCCCTCTTACTGTGACACAAAGTGAGGCTATAGTCATTTTCTCCCACAAATTAGATCTGAAACACTCGGGTTTACTAAAGAAAAATCAATGAGATGTGCTACTCAAGAAAAGATGGTTTCAGTGTTGCAATGATAGCTAGAAAGAGCTTTAGATAGTGAAACTGAGTAGCCAGATTTGTGATTTATTTTGGGCAGTTACCTTGTTGATAGGTCCTTGGGAGTGTTTCTCTGTCTCTCCTTTAGCTACAGTCTCTGACTTAACAAAGCAATGATTGTAGCTGTCTGTGCTATCCTTCCCCATTAAGGGACCACTAACCACCCGCCCCCTTGCTTTTGGAAACCCATGAGCCTCTACCAGGTTCCAGGGCGTAAGAGGTGTTACTGGGGGCCAGAGTTTTCTTTCCCCAGGCTCACCATAGTGGCTCCTGTCCACACAGGGCCTCTCCAAAGGCATCGTTCAGTCACAGCCCTTTGCACATCTGTGGCTTTTCTTCATCTAAAGCAGTGGTTCTCAAACTTCGGTCCTCCTGTTGTTTCAGGCTTCATCTCCCAGAATTCCTGACTGTTGACCAAGCTGGCTGGGGCTTCTGGGAGATGAAACCCAAAATACCTGGAAGACCAAAGTTTGGGAACCATTGATCTATGGCAAAGAACCCCTGAGGTGAATCTTCCCTTGAGACTCCAAAATTCCAGGCTTCTTAGATACAGCTGTGAACAAATCTGTTACCTCTGGATTTGCCCCGCACAGGGCGGGTGGCAGCTGTCTCTGGGACAGTGCTAACCGGAAGGGCTGCTGGGCTTGGGCTTATGCAACCTGACCAGTTTGCTTGCCAAACCAAGCTGGCACCCTCTGCCCTCTCTGCCTCTTTTTCCTTCTCTTTGGGCCTTTCCACACTATGCTGTTATAATGCCGTTACTCCACTTTCAACATCCTATGGAATCCTGGGGTTTGCAGTTTAGGGAGAGGTATTCAGAAGTCTCAGCCAGAGAACTCTTTGGCCTCTGTAAACTACAAACCCCAGAACTCCACAGAATGTTGAAAGTGGAATAAGAGCACTAAAACGGTGTATTGCGGCAAGGCCCTTTAACTCATCCTCCTGACCAGTTTTTCTAAGGAAGCCTGCTTCCACTGCAGCCTTTCCCAGCTGTTGCAGATTATCCAGCCAAGGCCAACAAGCTGGTGAGTTGTCTTCCCTCTTCTTCAGCGTTGCTGGCTCTACTGATTCTTCTTACCTAACGTAGAAGGTTTTCTTCTCCCTCTAGCTTCCCTTGGGTGCATCAGCAAGCTCTGGCCTGGTGAGTCCCTGAAGCTTTTTGTCTGTTGGACAATGCTGGTGCAAAAAGGCCCAATTTAGAAAGGAAAAAGTACTTGGCAATATAGAAGTTGCTCTGGAGTAAGCAATATGCGGAGGCAGCAGTGTTATTGTGTTTGGGAATGCTTACTGCAGAGTAGTACGCCTAACGGAAAACTAAATGTTAGGAATGAAAATCCACACAAATTTTTCAGGAAAGATCTGTCAGCTGAACGTTTGTTTCCTGCTGGCCACTGCTCATAAGACTTTCCCAGAAAATCCATGTGGATTTTCCATTCCTACTGCCATTTCTTACATGTATTCCTCCATCTAATTTATTTCAAAAGTGTTCCTGTGGAGGGAAGCACACCTGGACTCTGAACACAGGCACAGCCTCTTTCAAAGTGTTCAGTTTCCTGTCTCCTTGTACATTTTTAAAAATATTGTATATCTCACTTTGCCAGCCTGTGTTCAATGTAGTTTATAATAGCCTCCCTTCCCACAATAATGATGAAATCAGAAACAGAATAGAAGCACTGACTAGAAGATGTGCCAGTCGGTCAGAAAGTTGTTCTAGGTAAGGAGTGGGACACTTTTTCAACCGAGCTTCCCAATTCCAGTTTGAAAAGGGTTTCAGGAGCCACAATCTAGAAAGCAGGCAGAGCCAACGGTGCTGGGGATTGCTGATTGCTGCAGCTGCTCCTTTCCCTTCTGCTGCAAAGAGGTTTGTGGTGGGGCTTCCACATATCTGGATGCCTGGCAACACTTCAGACTCTGGTACAGGTCCCCCTCTTCAGGCAAAAAGGGTAGGAAAGGTGAAAAGCCTCAGGAGCAGAAAAAGGAAGAAGCTCAAAGGAAGCAGACACAGAGTGGCAAAAGATTCTGCACCAGGCAAGGGTCTCCTTTCACTGCAACCCCAGTCATAGAATCGTAGAATTGGAAGAGACCACAAGGGCCATCCAGTCCAACCTCCTGCTGTGCAGGGATACACTATCAAAGCATTTGCAACAGATGGCCATCCAGCCTCTGTTTATCAACCTCCAAGGAAGGAGACTCCACCACACTCCTAGGCAATGCATTCCACTGTTGAACTGCTCTTACCACCAGGAAGTTCTTTCTATTGTTTAGATGGAATTCTTCTTCTGAAGTTTGAAGCCATTGCTCCATATCCTAGTCCCTGAAGCAGCAGAAAACAAGCTTGCTCCATCCTCCATATGACATCCCTTTAGATATTTAAACATAGCTATCATGTCACCTCTTAACCTTCTCTTCTCCAGGCTAGACATACCCAGCTCCCTAAGCTGGCCCTCATAGGGCTTCATCGTTTCCAGGCCTTCTGCCATTTTGGTCGCTCTCCTCTGGACACATTCCAGCTTGTCAATATCCTTCTTGAATTGAGGTGCCCAGAACTGGACACAGTATTCCAAGTGGGGTCTGACCAAAGCAGTTCTATGTAGTGAAGTCTCTCTATGGCAGTGGTTCTCAACCTGTGGGTCCCCAGATGTTCATGGACTTCAGCTCCCAGAAGCCCTGAGCATTGACCATAGTGGCTGGGGCTTCTGGGAGCTGAAGTCCATGAACATCTGGGGACCCACAGGTTGAGAAACACTGCTCTATGGGGAGAATTGGAACACCTGGCAAGCCAGCAGCCAGGAGAGCCCACCAGTCCTTATCTCTATAACTAAGGTGAGACCAAGCAGGAGGGAGGCCAGGTGCCCAAGAGACGACTAGACAAGAGCCAGGTTAGGCAATCAACCTTGGGGAGACAAGTGTAAGTCCAAGGGAGGAACATTGGCTGGCAGCTCTTAAGATCAGGGCAGTAGCCATGCTGAATACCACACCACTGCCTAGCGTTAGCCATCCTGCTTCTCAGGGGCTACCCCAGGGCAGAACCCAGTCCTATTTGGTAGTCTTGCCCAAGTAGTGCCTGTGGTCTGAGGAACTCTTGTCTTTAATAGATGGTAAATAGGGGTTCCTTAAAAAGCAATGCTGCTAATGGTAATGATAACGATGCCTTAAAAACTGGAAATCTGCAAAATAATTGCTTGCAAATATTTTTGTAGACAGCCCTCCCCTGTCTTTATCACCCCATTGATGGCAGTTCTTAGCCATTCTATTTGGCTTCTCTGCTGTTCCTTTTGTAAAGTGTCCCTTTACCACCACTACCACTGTATGGTCCTAACCAATCAGGGTTCATACTGTGATTAAATCATCATACCAGATAGTCGGGGGGACTCAGCTGCACAGTATCATTGGACAAATGAAGCCTTCTCATTGCCATCACTCAGAACAGGGTAGGAGAAGAAGAGGTACACCTCGCCAACTAAGACAGCTTGGGATTGTTTTGTTTACTACAGTGATAGTAACGCAAGAAAAATGGGGAGAACCTTCCAGCCTTCTGAATATCTCGAGTCTTTTTCAGGCGCCTCTCAAATGGAGGAAGCTTTTTTGACAATTATCTACCCAAACTTCAGAACCCCAGTTTTGTCTCAACTCTATGAAAACCCCACTTACCCATGACAACAGAGTCTCTTCGGTTGAGTACAGCTATAGGGGAATCTTGTATGATGTTTTTAAATGCGTGTTGGTAGTTCCTATAAAATGAGGTTTAAGCCCAGGAGGCCTGCCCAGTCTCTGAAGAGCGTCTCTATGAAGACACTTCTGTAATGAGCAAGGACATTTCCGCACTAGACTGTTATCACACTGTTATTCCACTTTCAACATCCTATGGAATCCTAGGGTTTGCAGTTTAGGGAGGGGCCAAGTGGAACCTCAGGATTCCATAGGATGTTGAAAGTGGAATAATAATGTGATAACAGTCTAGTGCGGAAATGGCCCAAGAGTTCATTTGGGCCTTGTATGACCATGTGAAATGATAGAATATGACAACATTTTGTTTCACCTGCTGCAGTAAGTCAGCCCTATGAGTTTTATAGTGACCCAGTGTGTAACCTGGTATAATTGGACATTTTATAACCAGGAAGTATCTGAACCTTTACATTGACTCTGGTCCAACTACTGCTTGTGCTCAAATGGCTGATAGAGTTTTGAACTTTATTAAAACACGTGTCTGGAATCTGTTCTAAGCTCACGGAAAGAATTACACCTTGCAGCAAATGCGTTAGCGTGGTGTTCACTTTACAACTGCTAAAAGTCTGTCAAAGTTTCCACTGTAAATCCAGTATATTCAGGGGTTTTAAGCTTAGCTAATAAAAATTTAAAAATATGAAAATTGTATTTGAGACTTGGCTAAATGGTTTTTTTGTGTCTAAGCCCTCTGGTGTTTTGAAAATATTTTTTAAATAAAATCTGCTAAAATTCTTCTGGTCCAACATAAAGCAAGGGTTAGTGAGATGGGGAAAGGGAGAGAGTTAAGGGATCTTTTAAAAGAAACATTCCTTATTTTTTCATTTTAAAATTCAGACTTGTGTTTGGAGGGCTGTTCTTTGAAGAGCTGTTGTGTAAGAGCAGAAGTTTTCCAAGCACCGTATTATGTCCAAAAAGCGGGTTATATGGTTTCCAATGAATCATCCTAGCCTGGCAAAGCTCCCATAGACTGTACTGTAGGAGCTGCGTATTATTTAGCCTACTTGTTAAAGTGGCAGTTCAGCAAACCCCATGAAGGCTTTATGGGTTCATAGAAAGACTTCCAAAATTGCCTGGGGCTGTGTTCAGAGTGTAGTAGTGGTTGCCACAGCTTTTGGCTTTCTAAAATATGAAAAGAAGGTTTCATATGTGCATTCTGTTTGGGGCAAGACATTTCATACAGAGGAAAGCTACCATCTTCATATGAGCAAAGCTCTCAGAGTAAGTCCCTGAATGATCTTGGCTTCACCAGAGGAAAAACATGTAGTCCAGTCCTGAGCTGATGGCTTCTGTAGTTTGAAGGGTGATGGGCAGTGTGGCACCAGTCCTGTTAATGCTCCAGCACATGTCTAGCTTATGGCTCATCAAGTCCCAGCTTTAACACACTTCAGGAAGAATTTCATGGGTGTAAGTGAGTCATGAATTAGATCTGAAGGTGGAGAGGTTAATAAAACCAGTTTGGCACACCGGGGTCCTTGGTCAACTTGTCGTCCTTGACGTATGGGATTATGAATGAGTGTGTTAAATTTGGAAAGCAGCTCTGTATATTTTTGCTGATGTTGTGACACCCATACAAGCAGCTAGCCTCTTGGAAACCTCCTTTGAATAGATGAGAGAAGGTACCAGACCAGAAAGCTACTCAATATCCCTGGGCTGATTGTTAACTACATCCCATTTCCTCTACGCTTCTTTCTTGTACCTGATTTGGCAGTGTGGATGGGGTATAAGGGCAAATGTTGATATACTGGGACCTCTAGTTGCTGATCCCTGCCATAATGAGGTGAACGTAAAAAGCAAGTACAAAGTCTTTGAGGAAGAGAGCTTCAGACTTCCCTCCTCCTTCTGACCATGTCTGGCTTCCTTCGTCAGTCACCTTCGGTAAAACTGGGGCACGGTTCTTCAAATGAGGCTAATCGGGCTGGTTCCCGGTGTTCAGGAACGAGATGGTGGCTAAAGACCCTGCCGGTTACTGCTGTATGGATCCCACTTGCAAGGCAAATTAAAATCAGGGGAAAAAGAGAAAACACTGCAGAGGAAAAATTTGAGTTATATTTTTGAAAAGGGGTTAATGGACAAAACAGGAGGAAAATGGTCACATGCTTTAAACCCACAAAATCCCTTAGTTAAATCTGGGCTTGTCAGTCATTCTTATAGGGCAAAGCAAGGGCAGGAAGAGGGGAGAGGCTGAGCTTATTCAAGGGGGAGCAGTTCAGGAAGGTCTCCTTTCACTTGTGTTTCTGTTCACTTGCGTTGACAGTTCACATTCTCCATCCATCTGAGATCTTGTTCATCATCTGGCCGAGCGACAGACAGACTGACAGAGGTGGGGCACGGTGCTGCTTTGAAGGTATGTGGCTTCTAATTGCTTTCTGGTTTCCTTGGTCATGGTCATTGGTCACTGTTTGTTGACAATGAATCACTGTGTTCTGATAGTGAATCCTAACAGAACAGAGTAGGCAGTTTATTAATTGGGATTTGGAAGCTAACATTCCTTTTCTTTTTTTAAAAAAATATACGGTTTAAGAAGTATTTCCGATGGTATTTCAAGATTTTTTTTTCTGTGCTTATTAATAACAAGTCCAAACCATATTAGTCCTGTGTGGATAATAATTTCGCATGGATATTCACATTTAGAAAGCCATACACCATGATTTAGCTTGGCAAGACTTCACTCTGGAGAGCAAAGCTTAGGAAGATGCTGACAAAAACTTTTTTTTTTCATTCTGCATGTATGAAGGCCCAGAGGATAGGAAACTGGCTAGTTTGGTATGATACAGAGTGTAACCATGGTTTGTAAAGTCATTTCAGTAGTTTCACATCCTGGTTTGCAGATACTGCTTAATCATGGTTTAAGAGTTCAGACACTCATGCTTAACCATGGCCAAACATTATCTCTGTCTTTCACCACATGATGTCACTACTTGGATTTGGTTCTGTGTAACCCCCGTCTAATAATATAGTCTCATTTGTTCTGTTCAACTTTATCTACTCTCCTAATCTTGCACACGCTTGCCTCATTTCGTAATCCCAGGCTAGTGAGTCATGGACTTTAGTGTTGCTCTGTTTTAACTGTTTTAAAATTATATTTTAGAACTGTTTTTAGATCTTTTTAAAAAATTAAAAAGTATTTTGATGGGTTTTTTATGTATTACATTTGTACTATTTTAATAGCTTTTATTTTTTTTCATCACCTTGGGAGTCCCTGTTGGCTAGGAGGTGACACAGAAATATCTCAAATAAATAGTGGGTTGTTTTTTTTAAGGCTTTATCCTCTAAAAGTGCCAAAAATGAGAGTACATTTGCCTGAAAACCATGGAGTGATGTATCACCAGGGTTGCAGAAGTGGTGATAATGGAACCAAGCCAGCTCTAGGAATATATTGGTGTAGGGTGCAGACACAGCCCAGGGTGGCCTCCGAAAGACCTGACTAGTTCACAGTGCCTAATATTTGACTCGTGAGATCTCTGAGGATGAAACACCTACTGAACAAACTAGAAGTTCCTAAGCTCCTTGAATATTTAAATCTATCACACCACATCTGTGAAAGGAAAAGCCAGATGGCATATACAGTAGGAAATAAAAGAGTTTCTGTCTACAGTGCAATGGCGAGGATTAAGGGACGTGTGGTCATTGAAATATCTCCATGGAAGCAGGTGGGGAGGGGAAAGGGGAAAGAGGATTAATGAATGTGGGCTATGGGGAGGGAAGCAATCATGTGAACTCAAGTTAAAGAAGTGATCAGGGTGGGGCAGAGCAAGAATATACTTTATAGGCCATATAATTGGATTTTGGAGTGCTGTTTACCATTGACTATAGCAAGAATGTGGGCCTAACAAGACATTATGGAGCTTCTGAACTGCTTCTTCCCAAGTTATGCACCACCAACATGCATCACATCTGCTAAAGTCTAGTAAAGAAAACATGACTTTGCATTCAGATTTTCTTTTTTTCTTTTAATTTTTATTATTATTCATAAAATAGATAAATAAAATTGCAGTCATCTTTTACATAGTACATTCCCATTGCTACACATGTTTCAACATCAATGATCCATTGTATTTCCATGCATATCTCATGTATTAAGTATGATTACATGTATTAAGCAATGATAAAGCTTCTATAGATTTATATAAATTTACTCATTCAGATTTTCAATGCCCAAGTTGAACTCACTTGCAAGTGAAAATCTGGACATAGCGACATCACACCACATATTTATTTTACTAGATGTTAGCAAGGGGAGACCCAAGGGAGATGAGGGCCAGAGGCAGCCATGCAGCTCTCCTGTGAAAACTATTTAGCCCTGAAGTGGTATTCAGCTGATAAATGATAATGGATAACTACAAAGCATGATATTTCAGCCAGGCATCATTGTCTGGCATGCTTGAGGCTGCTGTTTGTTGTTTGCTTAAAGTATTTATGCTTCACCCTTCTGCCAAAAAAATAAAGGTTCCGAGAGTAGCTTACGGTTAGTTAATTTGACAGTTCCCTGCCAACAGGCTTGCAATCTAAATAAGACAGGATGCACAAGGAAAAGACGATAGTGGGGTTGGGATTAAGTTCAGGGGCCACTCTCCTTCCCCTCAGAGACCAGAGCAATGGCAGCTGGAATACGAAGGGAATGTCTCTCACCAGCCACTGAAGCTCACTAGCAACAGTGGCATCTAGAGGGGCATCACACAGGGATGAGCAATAGCTCAAAGGTAGATACATGCCATATATGTTATGGGCCCCAGGTTCATTCCCCAGCATTTCCAAATAGGGCTGGGAAAGAATCCTGCCTGTGATACTAGGAAGCTGCTGCCAGTCAAAGCTGACAATACTGGACTAGATGGACTAATGTTCTGACCTAGAAATTTCCTATATACTCTACTCTGGACACCCCAAAACTCAATGCCTGTTATTCTATGAAATTTCGGATAAAAAAAATACTATGGGGTACCACTCCATCATAGAATGCCATGGAATGACAGAAAAACAAAGATGGTGTCTACAGCAGTCATGGGCCATTGCAAAGCATCTTGCTGAGCGCCCTGAAGCTGGCATTCATTTCAGCTGCCTCTCTCTGGTGCAGACTTTTTCTGTTGATCTTTTTACTCTCCTGGTCTGAAATCTGATCATCCAGCATTTCTTTTTTTTCCATCATGGTTTTGCTCGATGTACTGATACTTATAGAGGTTTTCTAAAACAAGGTTGTTGGCAATTAAATGGAGCTTTGTGAAAGCTGAGCTTGCTGGGCCGACAGTCTTAAACTCATTTTGAGGAAGGCTTGTCTGTAAGCTTTTGGCTACTGAGAGGTGGCTCTTGGCCAGCTCCAGACTGACCGTGAAACCCCCAGGAGCTGTCCTAAACTAGTTTGCTTCCCTTCCAGGATCTCATCTCTCACACATGAAATGGTTTGTCAGTTCCATCCCAGCCCTGCAACTGAACCACCCTGGCTGGTGGGCTCTTTATGCTTTGGGTTTAGTTCCAGCTCTTCCACATCTACAGTTACACAGTCCTATTTTTTTTTCTTTTGCAAGAGCAAGTAGGCAGTCTATTTAAAAGCATGATGGGCTGGCAAAGTGTGTTGTATGTCTCTATGAGACTGCTATGAATAGAACAGGTTGTCCTTTAAGCATGCCCATGGCCCACTTATGCCTGAGTTTATTATGTAGCAGAAAGTATTGATGTTTCCTCAGCTACCCCTTTGCCAAGGCCTTTTCTGGACACCTCTCTGGCAGGTAACTCTAGCCTTTTCCACCCTGCTCAGGTTTTCTCTACTTTTGGCTGAGAGAGATACTTCTGAGGTTCCCCTCCCTCTTGTTGCAGAAATGTAGTTTAATGTAAACCTAGCTCTGAGGCAGCTTTTTCTCATTTTTAAACTATTTCATATCAATTGCTGGCCTGACGTTTGTTTTCTTTGAATTTTGGTTGGGAAACCGGTCTACATTTCTCAGGATATCTCTTTAGGAATCTTGGCAAAGCTTGCGCCATATCTTTTGAAAAGACTGTAAATGTAAAACAGAATGGAGATATTAAAAGAAGCATAAACAAGTTTCTTTTTTCCCCCTCTTTCATTACCCTCTGCCACTGCCACCCCAGATTCAGGAGGAGAGGGAGAGAAGCTCTGTCCCCCACACGCACACAATTCAGTCTCCTTTCCCCTGTCTCTGTGATGGGTGCATTTGAGGGGGCAGCATCAGGGAACAGAGAGGTAAAATAACTGGGAGCAAGACCCTTTTGAGGGCACAAAGCATGGGTTTGTTTAGCAAGAGATGGTGTGACATATTGCACTCTCAAGGAGCAATTTATTTTTTTAGTCCCTACGACCTAATTATGTGACATTACATGTTTAAAGTCTCTTGTGAAGGAGCAGTCTTTTTCTTTTCTTCTTCTCTGCCTTTGTTGTTGCTGTGCACTTTTAAGTTACATCTGACTTATAGTAGCCCAAAGGTAAACCAATCACAGGAGATTCTTGGCAAGGTTTGTTCCAAGGAAGTTTGCCATTGCTTTCCTTTGAGGCTGAGAGAGTGTACTTTGTCTAAGGCAGTGGTTCTCAACCTGTGGGTCCCCAGATGTTTTTGGACTTCAGCTCCCAGAAGCCCTGAGCATTGACCATAGTGGCTGGGGCTTCTGGGAGCTGAAGTCTACAAACATCTGGGGACCCACAGGTTGAGAACCACTGGCCTAAGGACATCCTCTGGGTTTCAGTTGTTGAGCAAGGATTTGACCTCGGTCTCCCAGAGTCCAAATCAAACCCTTAAACCACTAAACCATGCTGACTTTCAGCCTGCGTGGTCATCTCAGAGTGATAACCTCGCTTTGTACTCCCTGCAGCTTGCTTGAACATGGAGATGCAAGCAGGGAGAGGAACAGTGACGGCAGCAATGGAGTGGGGGAGGCAGTGAAAAAAGCCTTATGGGTTTCGATGCCAAGCTTTGCCGTAGCACAACAAACTTCATACAGAATTTATTTTCTCAACAATATAGGATCTTTTCTAGAGCTCATGCAGTACAGGAGCTTATGAATATATTTATGTTTTTAGCAATGGCAAACCATGAAAAATCTTGGGCGTAGCAGTGATTTTTACCTTAAAAAGGGAACATTGAAACATTGGGTGGCGCATACCTCCAGTATTTAACAGGAAACATGTGGACAAGCAACATCAGAATGTGGTCAAAATGGCTAAACTTATTAATGGGGAAGCACACACAAGCTAAGAGAGTCCATAGCAGAGAGCTTTTGCCTGAACTTACTGGGAGGGGCAAGATTCTGCCCTCTCCTCTCCCCACTGCTGAGTTAATTGAGCACAAACTACTTCTGCACTTTGAACTTAAGCCATTTCCACGCTAGACTGTTATATTATTCTATTATTCTATTCTATTATGTTATATTATATATTATTCCACTTTCAACATCCTATGGAATCCTGGGGTTTTCAGTTTAAGAGGCCGCCCCCTAAACTGCAAATCCCAGGATTCCATAGGATGTTGAAAGTGGAATAATAGCACTATAACAGTCTGGTGCAGAAATGGCCTTAGTCTGTAGTGACTGAAAGAAGCTGAAGACAAAGGAGGAAAGTGAAAGGAGGGAGGAGGGAGAAGGAAAGAGAAACTGGGACATTTTAAAAGCTGCTGAAAAAGTAAGACAGGAGAGCAATAATCAGTACTGTCTCTGCCAGTTGGAGGGTATGGTGTAGGAAACGCTCTTTTCCATACCTGAAATGTTCTCTTTGTCTGCGTTGCTGACATGGATGTAGGACACTTGTGGGTTCTCAAAAGGGGAAATGCAACACAAAAAAGGACAAAGAAGAACTTGTCTTGCATAGAACTTGTATATACTGTACTAATGTATGTGTATTGTTGTTGTGTGCCTTTGAGTTATTTCCAACTTAGGGCGATCTCAAGGCAAACCTTGATGGAGTTTTCTGAGGCTGAGAGCGTGTGACACACCCAAGGTCACCCAGTTGGTTTCCATGGTCTCCTGGGGGAGCAGATGTGGCCCTCTGGTCTTCCATAGTTGCCCATTCTTATTATGTAGTCTTCAGGAGACTAAGGAAGCTGTGGACAAACCCCACTGAACTGAATACGGCACATACATCATTAGTCCTTACTGATTTATACCCAGATAGTTCTAGTTACTGGAGTTGGAAAAATAGTTCTCTGTATGAATGCCCCTGCTTCTCTGACAGTTTGGGGACCAAAGAAGTGTCAGGAAGCAGAATTGGTTGAAAAGCAGAACCCAGTCTTTCCTTAGTTCTTCACCTCCTGCCTTCTTCCTGCAGGGAACATGAAGAAATTGTGGAGACTTGCTTGGAGACCATGTGTGTGCTCCCAAGTGAGCCTCCGTAATTCCCTCAGGATCCCTACAAGAAGAAGGGGAAAGACGAAGAACTTGTGAAAGAGTGGGCCACTCATTGAAACAACAGCACATGTCTATAATTTACGACAGTTGAAAGAATATCAAGAAACAAGTTGTCAAAAAGTGGGAGGGCACCTGTATAATGAACCAAACAAAGGCACTAAGGGTGGTCTTGAAGCCTTAGGCTGATCCAGATGTATGTTGCTATTATTCTAACCATAGGATATAAGGATAAGGGTCCAATTCAATAGCTCTTCTTTCCACTTCATGGAATACGGCAGAGAACTTTAAGTGAGACACAGGCATTGATTTCTCATCCAGTTGCAGCCTTTGAGAAATGATGATAATCACATAGGTAGCACTTTCAAAGGTTCCCCAGTGTGTAAGGAGAGGAGATTAGAACATCCAATTGCATTTTGATGCTGACCTCAATCAAAATCTTCGAATCTTTTTTCTGTCGTGTGGAGAATAAGAGGGAAAGGGAGGAGAGGGTACAATTGTTCAGACACTTGAAACTAAAACCATTAGTTGCGTTCTGAGACATCCCAAAATCTTGCTTCAGTTCTTTAAACTACAACCTTGTAAAGTGGGTGAGTAGGATTTTCTATATTGTGTTGTCCTGTCGCTAAAATTATATTTTGTTTGAGGCCAACTATTGAGGAGACATTCGTACTGCCGCCTTCTGTCTCACATGTTGTGTGTCATGTTGCCACTAGCTATGCCATTTCTCTATCAGTAACTTAGGGAGCAATTCTAAATGGCCAAGGGACATTTTTCTGCTGACAGGTCTTAGCCAGAAGAGTCTCTCTGCTGGCAGATTGCTCTGCTGGGAAATCTCTGACACTAACCAGCATAATGGCATTTCTATGAGCTGAAGAGGTGTAGGCTTAATCCTAACCCCCTATAGTTACCACATCTTTTAATTAGGATGTCACCTTGGGTCCCATTCTGGGAAAAAGAAAGCAAACACATGAAACAGACAGACTATCTGAGCAAAATCCAGGCTGGCCAAAATGGTTGAGGGCTAGCTGACTTAACACCGGGCCCGCTGAAGTCATGCTGAATCCAAGTCCCCCGTAGCCTGGAATAGCTGGAAATGTGCTTATTTTCCTAGCCTAACATTGAGCCACCATTGTCCCTAAATGGGAGGTGCAACTCAGTTCATACTTTGCCCCACTCCAGTCTACCTTTTTTTTCCCCTTTCTTGTCTCTCAGCAGGTTTTAGGCAGCAGAGCAGTTTTGCTAAGAGATTGCTCTCTCAACAGATCTCTAAGATCAGATGGCAGATGAGCATCTCTGCAAAGAATAGTGATTTACATCTCATACTTACTCCCCAAAAGCTGGTGCTTCTTTGAATTAGGGTTGCATTGTTAATCCCTGGTTATAAAATCAGTTTCTCTGAGGAGTCTGAGGTGGCATCAACAAAGTGAAGCTCTCTGCCCACAAGCAGCCATTGTAGTTTTCATCGGTAGGTTGTTGAAACATGTGAAACTGTCATCAGTAGTTTGGTGTCATTGATCATGTACACGTATAGTCTCTATTGAGGTTAATTCTTATATTTCATAAAACTAAGCAATATTAGTGTTCCAATGATTAATTTATGCCTGAAATTCCTAGGGCTGGGGTGGGGCACACTTGTAGAGGAAGCAGTTCTGGATTTAGTAGTCAGTTAAAGGAAACAAACAAGTATTTAATGAGGGTGCAGTACTAAACCCATGTAGCTGGAAGTACTTCCAAATAAGCATGCAGAGCAGGAATGGCAAACACTGTCGCTGCAGATTTGGAGTGCAGTTCCCATCAGTCTGTGTAGCTATTATGGAGTGTTGACAGGAGTTGCAATCCAACACTCGATTGCCACGCATCTTCCTATTCCTAACAGCATGTGAAGGCTGGAAAGATGGTTGTCAGTGCTGTATATTCTCATTGCGACCCTACTTGAGGAGCTGTGTTTTTAAACCAACAATTGCAAGGGCGTGTTTGAAATGCCGGAAGAAAGGGATCCATCCAGCTTCTAGGAAGTGGCAAGACATGGAATTGTTGCAAAAACCAACAGTAGAAAAAAAAAACTGTGATCATTAATGAAAGATAATCTTAACAGATCTTTAAAAGAATTACTTGTTAATAGTGATGGTGGATTTCAAGCCACAAGAGATGATTCATCTGAAAGCTCTTTTTATCAGCAGGAACTGAGCTGTATAATGGAATACACGGTGTTGGGTGTTAACCAAGAATTCTTGCATGAGTACATCGGAGACAATATTATTTTGCTGAGAACAGTTGTGATTTTTAGTATGGACTTCACCTGCCTACTTAAGGAAAGCTGTAGTTTTTAATTATTAGTTTTAGTCAATGTGTTGTGTAGATACCATTATTTTGAGAGACTGAATACTATGATGTGGAGAGGGGGAAGAATTCTCGAGGAAATCAGTTTTCATGTGCTGTGTATAGTTGGGTGGGGGGAATAATCAAATTTCTAGCCTTTGTATCTTTCAAGATGTGCCTTGAAAGTATGCAGAAGATAGATGCTGGTGTTATAAAAACTGAATAATTGAGTGAGATTTCTAGTGGCTGTGGTGGGGTTTCATTGCTTTGTATAACTTCCTAGGTCTCACCATGACTAGCAAAGCTAGAATAAACTACACGGATCTTTCTCGATTTTCATAGTTTAAAAGGTCACCTTTTCCAGCTGCAGAATTTGGATCACCTGGGTGCAGAGCTTTAATATCTCTTTAGCACAGAGGACACAAAACCACAATGTATGCTCTGTGTACTGGAAGCTAAAATGGCTAAATGAAGGCTATTGTACTTTAAATATATCATGCAACAACAAGACTCACTGGAAAAGAGAATAAGGCCATTTCCTCACGAGAGGGGAAGAGCGGTTCACTGCGTGTCAAGAGCAGTGTTTTTATACTCCGATTCAGAAACTGAATTCAGAAGTGGTGCTATCTGCACCTCCCCGTTTACATCACACTACGGCGGAGAACAGCGGTTGCTGCACCCACAACAGCAAGCCTTTGGCCGCTCTCATTCCCTTCCCTCACCCCGTCCCACCATCACTGATTGGTCTGTTTAAAAAAAAAATGCACACATTTTTAACACATTTCTGCATTGCTACATCTGTTCATAGGTACATATGTTTGTTGATACATGGAAAAAACCACATCTTAACAGTCCATTACCGGATCCACTCTCTTTCTGCTATCTGTTTTAACGCATGAAGACAGTAATGATGGGAGCCTGTCCTTTGATGGGCGGAGAGAGATAGGGACGGAAATGACGGAAGGGACAGCCCGGGAACAGCCATAGCCGGCCACTTCTGCAGTGTGAATCGATGCTACACTTCTGCAGGTAGGCGAAAACCGAAGCAGAACCAACTTGGGAGATTTACATAAGAGTTTTTCTGGTTTTCACATACAGCAGTTTCTTATCGCAGTGAACCGCAGTTCTAGGAGCCAAAAACGTGCAGAACCACAAGGAAAACTACAAAGCTAAAATGGTTCAACGTGTAGATGGGAGGGTAAGAAATTTGAGGTGACTACGATGTATTGACCTCATGCAGAAATGGCCTAAGACTCATTAAAGGCAGCAGAACTAGAGGATGATGACATTACACATGGATAGACCCAATCAAGAAAGCCACAGTCCTGAGCCTGGAAGACCAAGGCAGGTCTCCTGCTGACCAGAGCTACCGGAGGTTTCTCACTGATTGTTACAGTCATGAGTTAAAGTCAACTAGATGGCAAATGACAACAACAGTTATAACAGCAACCATC